>JANAVB010043419.1:19012239-19324739 GCA_029216955.1 Iris pallida
AACTAATGTTTGACTTTTCTTAATGTCTTTTGCATTTAAGTCCTTACTTTAGGACTTACTTTAGGACTTAAGGTCTTTTGCATTTAAGTCCACAAGCACCTAAAGCCTCCAGCCGCATAAGAAATGCTTAAATGCATTGTTGCATTTAAGTCCACAAGAATTAAAGGCACTTTATGGATTAAAGGCACTTTATGCATTTAAGTCCATTAATGCATGTAATGCATTTAAATCCATAATAATGCATTAAATGCATTTAATGCCTTTAAGTCCTTAAGAAGGCATTTGATGCATGTAATGCATAAGTCCATAAGCATGTAATGCATTCTTATATGTATACATTTTCTCACTACAATTTCTTAAGCCAACCGCATATGGCTCCCCTCAGCCGCATGCATATTAATGCAATATTTTAATGCATGCTAGAATACATTAATATATAATAATATATTATTTAGCGTATATTAATATAATGAATATTAATATATTTTTGTATGTTAGAATACATTAGTATAATGTATTTAATGTATTAATCCATTATTAAGGTATTACATTAATGCATTATATTAATGTATTAGATACGTTTGCCTGCTAGCATGCATGTTTATAGATTTTGTTCAAGCCGCATATGGCCGAGTGGCAGTCGGCCGCATGGTAATTTTTCGAGCCGCATGGGTTCCCCCGCAGCCCTTGTCCCTTTTATATTTAATTACTGTATGTGTACTTGTGATAAACTAATTATTTCTCGGACACGATGGTGACCCGTAGTGGTGCACTTTTGACAAGACATGATAGTGGTCCGATGCGACGCACTCCTAACAGTAAACATGACATGACAAGATTGGATGGCCTGGACACCGTGGGCGATTGTGTTTGTACAATTAAACCGATAGTGGTTGCATCATGTCTAGGACAGGGATCCCTGAGTACCACGGTCAGGGGTACCCACTGTAAATGGCTAAGACTAATAACTAGAATAATTCAGTAGTCATGAGAGATTTTTCCAGCTACAGGCGATCCCGTTATCCCGGCCACCATTGTGGGACTTGCAGCCTGCCGACGAGTAGGGCACAAGTCCAAACTCATTGATATATGGAAAGAACAATGTACTGCTTAATGAACCCAAGTCGCCTGGATAACCTGGATTAGCTGCAGGGCTTGTGGCTGGAGGAACATCTCACTGCATGTTGTGATAATCCTAGCTAGCTAATGTAGAAAGCCGTAGTCATTGATTGGCCGAAAGCGATTGTATGGCACAGTTTCAGTGCTCGATTATTGCAGGCTTGATCCCATAATTGTCCCTCTTAACAATAAAGATCAGAGGCTAAGTTCGGTTCAGGCGAAGGGTTACAACCCCGGTCCTTGTTTGGTTTAAGGGTTGTAACCTGGCTTCCGGAACAGTTCTAAGTCCTCTCTTCGTTTATTGTCTTATCGCACCCCACGTCATGCTTGTAATGTTTTACCTTACCAACAAGATTGGAGACGGAGTTCTATTCAGGTGAAAGGTTGCAACCCCGGTCCTTGTTTGGTTTAAGGGTTGTGACCTGGCTACTTGAATAGTTCCCTCGTACTCTATTATGACTGTTGTTATCTCTTTACTTTCAGTTCGTTTAATTGCTTAATATATTTTTCTGATGTGCTAGTTTTAGTTCTTAAGTGAAGCCTCCTTTGTGGCACTTACTCTTTCTGGGATCTGACCCGGCTGGTTTTGTGTGGCCAGATTTTGGAGCTACCTCAGAGGATCTACCGGCCTTCCAGTCTGATGGTGACCATCAATCGTGACCAGGGCAACGAGTGGGTTTATTTTTGCTCTCCCACTCTATTATAAAAAATTTATTTTGAGGCGTTTAGCCGGCGAGCACCTGTTAGCTCGTATTGCATACCTTATTATTGTCTGCCTACGGGCTGTAGCATGATTGACAGAATCCTAGGGTTGATCATGTATAACTAAACTCTTGCTAGTCCTCACATTTTGTAACGACTAGCTTCATGATCAGCTGGATATGTAATGTTTGGGATGCCTTACTATTGTATATTTGGTGATCTTACATCTTGTAACTTTACTTGCTTGCTTGAGATTGAGACAATTAGGCTTGTTATTGACCATAGAAGTCTGTTGGATTTGTAGTTAAACCCTCATGTATCTAGACAGCCGTGACCGTATAGTGGGATGGATTTTATTTCATTATACGTAGCTGGCTATGTATGCCCCTGCTCTCCAGTATTCTGGTTCTGGGGCGTTACATGGTTTAAGTGGTGGCCCATGCAGGTCTTGTAAAATAAGATATGTGAGGGTTTACCGAATAGATGTCTCAATCAGCACTCGTCTTTGATCTCTGCCCGACTTTTTTAATCCCTGAGATTCTCGACCTGAACATATGCTTGTATCGTTGATCTGTCTTGGTCCTCCCTTATTGTTCCCTATGTCGTCTTCTTCAGCGGCATTGTTCCTGGACCTGCCGATCAGCAAGGCGAAGCGCTTCCCGTGGACCAGCAGCAACAAGAAGACCAGGCCCAGCACTCAGGAGCAGCCTCCAGGGCCATGCCTTCCAGAGATCCAGAACCCCCGGTGCCGTCTGCCCAGTCCGCAAGGCAGGATGATGGAGCCTTGGTAGGACTTATCAAGGAGTTGCTTGCATCGCAGGATCGTCGAGGAGATACCTTGCATCAGGCACTAGCAGATGCTCTGGGCAGAGGTGGACATCATGGGAACAGTGCAGCGAACAGTTTCAAGCGCCTGAACCCTCCATTCTTTGATTGCAGCGAAGATGCTATCGCTGCTGATGCATGGCTTCAGGACACCGAGGTAATATTGGAAGCAGCAAAGACCCCAGAAGATGAGAAGGTGGCCGTGGTGCGCCTACAATTATTATATCTAGCCCGCAGCTGGTGGACGGCGCAGGCCGTTGGATTGGTGGCACCTATTGCTTGGACAGTATTCCGTGAGCGGTTCCGGACCAAGTACTTCAATGCGGTGGCTCGGTACGATCTTTAGACCAAGTTCACCAATTTGAAGCAGATGGGCAGGACAGTCGATGGGTATATGGCCGAGTTTTCTAGGCTTAGTCGGTTTGCTCCCACCTTGGTGGCGACCGAGTTCGATAGAGCCCAGCGATTTCAACAGGGACTCCACCTGGAGATTTTGCTGGCAGTGGAGCATTTTGAGCATCAGACTTTTGATGCGGTATTGAGGGCAGCTAGGAGGCATGAGTATACCTCCTAGAGGATTGTGGACAGGACCGGAGGTCGAAAGCGATCTCACGGCCAGATGAATCAGTCGTCAGCCCCAGCCCCGGCAGCTAGAGCTTTGACCATTGGAGCTCCGAGAAGGGCAGCTTCAGTTACGTCGGTTCAGTATTCAACACCGACGCACCCTCAGCAGCAGAAGCAGAAGCAGTCTTCCTCCATGGGCTGCTCTTATTGTGGGAAGCCTGGACACGTTGTTTTAGAGTGTCGCAAGGCTCGAGGATTGTGTTTGCTTTGTGGAGCGCCAGACCACAAGGTAGGGTCCTGCCCGTTCAGGACTGACTCATCACCCGCCAGGACCAGTTCATCAGTAAGGGGACCCGCCCCAGTACTAGTCCAGCTGCCGCAGTTTCCATCCCCAAGGCCATTGCCGACGCAGACCCAGACTTTTTATCAGTAAAGGCCTCAGAAGTTTGCCCAGGCACAAGCCCAGAATAGGCAACGAGGATTCCAGCAGAGAGGGCCGGCACCCAGAGGACATGGTCAAGTGTTGGCTTTGACCATGGGAGAAGAAGGAGTGGCACCAGGTGAGGTAGTGGCAGGTACTATTCTCGTCAACACATTTTCCACTTCGGTGTTATTTGATTCTGGTGCATCGCATTCATTTATGTCTGCACGATTTGCGACACGGATAGGACTGGATCCTGAGTCACTATCAGTAAGGCTCAATATACTTACTGGTAATGGCCTTGTGGGAGTAGATAGAGTGTTTTCCTCGTGTCGAATCATGGTTAGCGGTAGAGAGGTTCCCGCTAGGTTGATAGAATTCTCGATGGCCGATTATGATGTGGTCTTAGGGATGGATTGGTTGAGAGACCAGTATGCTAGGATAGACTGCCATATTGGCAGGGTTGTTTTTAGCATTTCAGAAGAGCCGAAGTTTTTCTTTTCTCGAGGCAAAATAGAACCTTCTCCCCCAGTATTGCGGATGGCCGTAGCAGTAGTACAGTTACCCCGGATAGTCGAGGAATTTCCAGATGTTTTCCCGGAAGAGCTTCCAAGGATGCCGCCAGAACGAGAGATCGAGTTCACTATCGACTTGATTCCCGGGACAGCACCAGTGTCAGAGAGAGTCTACAGGATGGCGCCGTCAGAATTGGAGGTATTGTATAAGATGATTGAAGAACTCAGAACCAAGGGATTCATTCGTGCTAGTGGATCGCCTTGGGGAGCCCCGATGCTTCTTGTGAAGAAGAAGGATGGTACGTCCAGATTATGTGTTGACTATCGTACCTTGAACTCAGTGACAATCAAGAACAGATATCCTCTCCCAAGGATAAATGACTTGTTTGATCAACTCAGAGGAGCGACAGTATTCTCGAAGATTGATTTGCGATCACGGTACCACCAGATCAGAGTCAGAGAGCAGGACATCCCGAAGACAGCTTTCCGATCTAGATATGGGCATTGGGAGTTCCTTGTTATGCCCTTTGGAGCGACCAATGCGCCGGTAGTATTTATCGACCTCATGAATCGTATCTTTATGCCTTATTTGGATCAGTTTATGATCGTGTTCATAGACGATATCCTGGTCTACAGCAGGAGTGAAGCGGAGCATGAGCAGCATCCCAGAGTTGTCCTCCAGATTCTTCGAGAACACCAGTTGTATGCCAAGTTCAGTAAATACGAGTTCTGGCTCGATCGCATTTCATACTTGGGTCATATCATCACCAAGGGTGGAGTAGAAGTGGATCCTCAGAAGATAGTGGCTATCAAAACCTGGCCAGTGCCCCGCACAGTTGCAGAAGTTCACAGTTTTCTTGGATTGGCCGGCTATTACCGGAGATTTGTTTCGGACATTGCTCGGATTTCAGCACCACTGACGCAGTTGACCCGCAAGGATGTGCAGTTTGCTTGGACAGCAGAATGTCAGGAATCTTTTGAGAAACTGAAGCGAGGCTTGATGACGGCACCTGTTCTCACACTTCCAGATGGGACCGGAGGATTTTCAGTATACTGTGACGCTTCAGGCAAGGGTTTAGGATGTATTTTGATACAGCATGGGAAGGTGATAGCTTATGCATCACGACAACTTCGTGATCATGAGAGAAATTACCCAACCCATGACTTGGAATTGGCAGCTGTAGTATTTGCACTAAAGTTGTGGAGACACTACTTGAATGGAGATAGAGTGGAGATATTCACCGACCACAAGAGTCTGAAGTATGTTTTCATCCAGAAGGACCTTAACATGCGTCAGAGAAGATGGCTAGAGCTACTTGTGGATTATGATGTCAACCTGCAGTATCATCCTGGGAAGGCCAACGTTGTGGCAGATGCATTAAGCAGAAGAGCCGGAGTTTACCTTCTGACAGTGCAACCAGAGTTGTTAGCAGATCTTCAGAAGATGGGTATAGAAGTTGTCCTTCCTACCAACGTAGCATTGATGGCCAGCCTACAAGTACAGTCCAGTATAGTTGAGAGGATCAAGATAGCTCAGTCCTTCGATTCTAAGCTTCAGCGGCTTAGAGCAGAATGTAAAGCGGGTCGACGACCAGAATTATGTATTCATGAAGACGGTACACTGCGACATGGTAAGCGTCTTTGTGTACCCAGTAGAGATATCAGACAGGAGGTGATGGCAGAAGCCTACAGTTCTCAATATTCAATTCATTCCGGTGGCACAAAGATGTACCGTGATATCTGTTAGCACTTTTGGTGGAATGGCATGAAGAGGGAGATAGCTCGGTTTGTCTCTCGGTGTTTGGTTTGCCAACAAGTCAAGGCTGAACACCAGAGGCCAGCTGGACTTCTCCAGCCCTTGCCAATTCCAGAATAGAAGTGGGAACATATAACTATGGATTTTGTGACTGGATTACCTAGATCCCCAGCAGGTAGAGATGCTATTTGGGTTATAGTTGACAGGCTCACAAAGGTGGCTCACTTTCTTCCGTTCAGAGTGGGTCAGTCGACAGCTCAGCTAGCAGAGATGTACCTCCGACAGATTGTCAGATTCCACGATGTACCAGTCAGTATCACCTCGGACCGGGATTCAAGATTCATGTCACACTTTTGGCGTAGCTTGCAAGAGAGTTTGGGAACTCGCCTCCAGTTCAGCTCAGCTTATCACCCGCAGACAGATGGTCAGTCGGAGCGTACAATCCAGACTCTGGAGGATATGTTGAGATCTTGTACACTCGACTTCAGTGGTTCGTAGGAAGATCACCTGCACCTGGTGGAGTTCTCGTACAATAACAGTTTCCAAGCCAGTATCCAGATGGCTCCATTCGAGGCACTGTATGGAAGGAAGTGCAGATCTCCACTAGCATGGGATGATGTGGGAGAGAGACAGATGCTTGGTCCAGAGATGATCGCTCAGACGGTTGAAGTGGTCAGGAGAGTTAGAGATCATCTTCGCGTTGCACAAGATCGTCAGCGCCATTGGGTCGATTCTCATCGGCGTCCCCTTGAATTTTCGGTCGGCGACCATGTATTCCTGAGGATCTCGCCTAACCGTGGCGTCATTCGTTTCGGCGTACGGGGAAAGCTTAGACCTAGGTATATAGGGTCGTTCGACATTCTGGAGCGAGTAGGAGACGTGTCCTATCGTCTCGCTCTTCCGTCGTCTCTGAGTGAGGTACATGACGTGTTCTACGTATCTCAGCTACGACGGTATATCCCGGTCCCGAGTCACATCCTGGATCATTCGGAATTGGTTGTTGGTACCAACCTTTCGTATGAGGAGAGGCCTGTATCCATATTGGACCAAAGAGAGAAGATACTCAAGAACAAGACTATCAAGTTAGTCCGTGTTGCTTGGGGTCATCACTCTTTGGAAGAGTCAACGTGGGAGCGTGAGGATGATATCCGATCGCGATATCCCGACCTGTTTGACTCGTGAGGTATAATATCCTTCTTATGCCTCATGCTTTCGATTCCTTGCTTGCATGAATGATTGTTTGATTGCTTAAATAGTATAGCTTGCCTGTGAGTAGTATAGCTTGTCTTTGCATCTTTAGCCACTTGATTAAATTTCGAGGACGGAATTCTTTTAAGGTGGGTAGAGTTGTAATGACCATTTTTCGTATCACGTATCTCGGTATACGTGTACGTATTTAGACCCATATTGTATGCTTGATTTATTTTGGCATTTTTCTTGATTGGTTTATCTTGACTTGGTTCGGCTTGGTTTTGTATGGTTCGGTTCTTCTTTTTATATATACATGAACCAAACCACTCCCACCTACCACATTCACTAAATAATCCCACCTACCACCACCACTTTCAATAAATATCCTACCACTCATTTCTCTCTCTTCATTACTTCTTCTTCTCCACCATTACTTCTTCAACCACCAGAGAGAGAGAGAGAGTGGGAGAGCTTAGGCAAGTGCACCTTGCTTCATGGAGGAAGTCTATTTTTATTGTTCCATTGTCTTCCTCATGTGTTTCTAAACCACTTTAGTACTTGTCATTTTTCATTTCCATGGTTAAATTTTGTAGATCTAGCTTTGTGGTATTTTTGGTTCCCAGGACTTTTGATCCATCACACTTGCATATTTGCTAAGTTGATGATACCATGATTGCAGCGAAGTTCGTTAGGTCCAATTTGACCTATGGGAATTTTGCATGAGCCGCATGGGCATTGTAGCACTGAGCCGCATGGCCCTTGCACATTTTTTTTATCTTGGCAGCATGCAAATGTAAAAGACCAGCCGCATAAGCATTCAGGAATGCATTTATTGCATTACTCTAGTAATGAGCCGCATATGGCTTGCTTCATGAAGGAGCCGCATAGGCTTTATCGTGAATGCAATAAATGCGTTCACACTAATGCATTCTAATGCATTAATAATTAAGCATTTCCAATCAATTAGCAAGTGCTTGGAAAACCGAGCAGTAAGAATAGATGCCTCCCAAGCATCCACGTGCCCCGGGCAATTAATGCCTTAACACCAATGTACTTGCTTGTGCATTGTTTGGGCTACCAATGCATAGCCGCATACAACAAATTCCAAGCCGCATGCATTCTTTCCTGGATGCAATTTTTGGCATGCAAATTTTTGCAGAGCCGTATAGCCCCCTAGTGAATGAATGCAAGTAGGCTTGTTTTCTCCTAATGCATTTTGCATTGTCTTTTCCTGGAGAGAGAGCCGCATGCATACACTTAGTGCACTAACTAATGTTTGACTTTTCTTAATGTCTTTTGCATTTAAGTCCTTACTTTAGGACTTACTTTAGGACTTAAGGTCTTTTGCATTTAAGTCCACAAGCACCTAAAGCCTCCAGCCGCATAAGAAATGCTTAAATGCATTTTTGCATTTAAGTCCACAAGAATTAAAGGCACTTTATGGATTAAAGGCACTTTATGCATTTAAGTCCATTAATGCATGTAATGCATTTAAATCCATAATAATGCATTAAATGCATTTAATGCCTTTAAGTCCTTAAGAAGGCATTTGATGCATGTAATGCATAAGTCCATAAGCATGTAATGCATTCTTATATGTATACATTTTCTCACTACAATTTCTTAAGCCAACCGCATATGGCTCCCCTCAGCCGCATGCATATTAATGCAATATTTTAATGCATGCTAGAATACATTAATATATAATAATATATTATTTAGCGTATATTAATATAATGAATATTAATATATTTTTGTATGTTAGAATACATTAGTATAATGTATTTAATGTATTAATCCATTATTAAGGTATTACATTAATGCATTATATTAATGTATTAGATACGTTTGCCTGCTAGCATGCATGTTTATAGATTTTGTTCAAGCCGCATATGGCCTAGTGGCAGTCGGCCGCATGGTAATTTTCCGAGCCGCATGGGTTCCCCCGCAGCCCTTGCCCCTTTTATATTTAATTACTGTATGTGTACTTGTGATAAACTAATTATTTCTCAGACACGATGGTGACCCGTAGTGGTACACTTTTGACATGACATGATAGTGGTCCGATGCGGCGCACTCCTAACAGTAAACATGACATGACAAGATTGGATGGCCTGGACACCGTGGACGATTGTGTTTGTACAATTAAACCGATAGTGGTTGTATCATGTCTAGGACAGGGATCCCTGAGTACCACGGTCAGGGGTACCCACTGTAAATGGCTAAGACTAATAACTAGAATAATTCAGTAGTCATGAGAGATTTTCCCAGCTACAGGCGATCCCGTTATCCCGGCCACCATTGTGGGACTTGCAGCCTGCCGACGAGTAGGGCACAAGTCCAAACTCATTGATATATGGAAAGAACAATGTACTGCTTAATGAACCCAAGTCGCCTGGATAACCTGAATTAGCTGCAGGACTTGTGGCTGGAGGAACATCTCACTGCATGTTGTGATAATCCTAGCTAGCTAATGTAGAAAGCCGTAGTCATTGATTGGCCGAAAGCGATTATATGGCACAGTTTCAGTGCTCGATTATTGTAGGCTTGATCCCATAATTGTCACTCTTAACAATAAAGATCAGAGGCTAAGTTCGGTTCAGGCGAAGGGTTACAACCCCGGTCCTTGTTTGGTTTAAGGGTTGTAACCTGGCTTCCGGAACAGTTCTAAGTCCTCTCTTCGTTTATTGTCTTATCGCACCCCATGTCATGCTTGTAATGTTTTACCTTACCAACAAGATTGGAGACGGAGTTCTATTCAGATGAAAGGTTGCAACCCCGGTCCTTGTTTGGTTTAAGGGTTGTGACCTGGCTACTTGAATAGTTCCGTCGTACTCCATTATGACTGTTGTTATCTCTTTACTTTCAGTTCGTTTAATTGCTTAATATATTTTTCTGATGTGCTGGTTTTAGTTCTTAAGTGAAGCCTCCTTTGTGGCACTTGCTCTTTCTGGGATCTGACCCAGCTGGTTTTGTGTGGCCAGATTTCGGAGCTACCTCAGAGGATCTACCGGCCTTCTAGCCTGATGGTGACCATCAATCGTGACCAGGGCAACGAGTGGGTTTATTTTTGCTCTCCCACTCTATTATAAAAAATTTATTTTGAGGCGTTTAGCCGGCGAGCACCTGTTAGCTCGTATTGCATACCTTATTATTGTCTGCCTACGGGCTGTAGCATGATTGACAGAATCCTAGGGTTGATCATGTATAACTAAACTCTTGCTAGTCCTCACATTTTGTAACGACTAGCTTCATGATCAGCTGGATATGTAATATTTGGGACGCCTTACTATTGTATATTTGGTGATCTTACATCTTGTAACTTTACTTGCTTGCTTGAGATTGAGACAATTAGGCTTGTTATTGACCATAGAAGTCTGTTGGATTTGTAGTTAAACCCTCATGTATCTAGACAGCCGTGACCGTATAGTGGGATGGATTTCATTTCATTATACGTAGCTGGCTATGTATGCCCTCGCTCTCCAGTATTCTGGTTCTGGGGCGTTACAATATGAACATAATCTCATGTATTTTTATATACACATATCTATGATGACATTTATACACATGCACAAGTAATAAATATATACATAGTATACAATCCTAGGAATCTAGAAATATATCACAAGAAGGAGGTTTTCCCATATTATAAAATAAAATACTAATTTAATATCAATAACACATTTTCATATATGTAACAGTCGCATCGCAACATAATTATTATCCCATTTAAAAATACAAAATTTACATAAAGAACACCTACATGGATGTCTTAGGACTCAATATAAGCCTACACGGGCTTGGGCTCGGTTCGGACCCAGTCCGGGCTAGTTTGGTTTAACCGAATTTCCTAAAAGTCCAAATATTAATAAATAACTAATTAAACTATTTATAGGGATTAACTCGCAACTTGGCCTGGTTTTCTTAATTAGGACACACTTTTGGATGGATCTTCCCTGGCATGGCTAATACACTAGTCAAGGCACGACACTGCACTATCCGTGCCATGATTCCTAGTCACCTTACACTCCAAAACTCCTCCATGGCTAAAGACATCTACCGTAATAATTAACTAAATAATTATTTATAAAATTCCAAAGATTACCATTTAAATCAAATCAATAGATAAAAATATTCTAAAAATTTTTGGGAAGGGAGGCTACACTTCATGTATCAGAGCACTTGATGTCATGCACTCTTTATTTGCCCACTGCATTCACTTGTAGTCAACCTTACGTATGGGTTCCATTTGAGGAAGTTCCTGCATCCTGAGATGGCCTGCATATGGAAGCCTTGAGATTCATTTTGTCCTGCAGATTAGAGTATCAGAGATGGGAAACTTGGTATCTGTTCTGAGAGCTTCATTCCTCAGTTTAAGTTCTGTCCATTTCTTCCTAAACCAAATATTGTACTAATTTAAGAATAGTACTTCATGTCAGGTATACTAATATCCTTAATTGCCCTGTCCAAATTGATGTTCAGATCCTTGTTTAAATATCAACCCACCTTCATCTGTAACCCTACTTCCCAAAAAATTTAAATCTTGAAATACTTCCCTCCTCAATTTGAATTCTTAAATTTGAATTATCAAGTTGGTTACAACTAAATTGTGGTGGTCCCCACCTTGAACTAATTTTATAACAAACTTTTCCCCCATATTTTAACTGTTTTGGATTTTCCTGCAATTTTTGAAAAGGAAGAGGGGCTCCCTGCTTTTATGCCAAGTTGCGGAGGGGGATTTTTGGAAAACGTTTGGGCGGAAGGACCCAGGTGAAAAACTCACATTTCCATATATGTTAACAGAGAGTGATAGAGAGAGAATAATCCATTTTCGTCAGAACCCTCTCGATTTCCCTTCCTTCTTCATATTTCCAGATTAATTCTAACCCTAACCCCAATCTTTTCGATCGTACGATGACGACGGCGATGGCGGAGGCCACGACGGCAACCATGGCAGCGGCGAGGCGGGCCCACACCGATGTTTGAGGGCGGAGCACGGTCAGCAGTGACCTTTCCGACGGCGGTTGCTCTCTTCTCCGGTGAACTCTCGATCGATCCTTCCTCCTTCTCCATCAACGACGATCCCCTCTCCGACGACGCTAAGTCATAGTGCGATCTATTTGCTCTCTTCTCCGGTGAACTCTCGATCGATCCTTCCTCCTTCTCCATCAACGACGATCCCCTCTCCGACGACGCTAAGTCATAGTGCGATCTGTTCGACTGCATCTCCAGCACGTTGTTCTCCAGGGATTTCGAGGACGACTTAGATCGGTGAGTTCTCGATCCTTGTTTTCTCTGATCCTTTCTTTTGATAATTCGAGTTTTCTTAACTGAGTCGTTCTTCTCGATTGAAATATTGCAGATCGATCAGTTTTGTTTTGGTTTGGATGGTTTGATTGAGGATTTTTACTTCGATCAAGTAATATTCAGAATCTGGTAAAAATTCTAATTAAATCTTTCTGAATTCATGGATCATGTTTCGTTTAGGGTTTTTATTCGAATTTCTATTCATAATTAGGGTTCGAGATCTTTTGGTTGAACTGCTGTGAGATTCGAGTCTTGTGATTAAATATTTGGAGATCGGTGAGTTGATCTGAGTATTTCCTTATTTGGCTGAAATTGTGTTACTCTGTTCTGTTCTGAGTTTTCTTTGATTTTGCTTCAGGATGGTCGATGCTTCGGTCAGAAAGACTCCAGTACGTACTCGACCGCATTGAGACATGTCTACTTTGGTTTGTGTCATGCTACAAGTTAGATCACTCCAGGTTCGAATCTGAACACTCTTTAAACTTTTATATTGTGTTAGTTTTTACTATTCTGATTGTAGTCTCATTTCGTGTCCGGTTTGGAGTTGTATCCAAGTGACGATCGTGTCGTGTCTGAGTTGGGACCGTGTTCAAGCAATAGGACGTGTCCAACATTGCATCGTGTCCCAATTTATGTATGGGTTTGCATCCAGTTTGTGTATGTATCCAACTGGTGTTCGTGTGTATGCTCGGTGCTTACTTGAGTTCGGATCAATAATCGTGTCGACGTGTCCAAGTGCAGCTCAGGATTGACTATATGTTCATGTAGCCATTAGAGCAACCAGCTGGAGTCTTATTTTTACAATCTATTGTATAATTATATTTTAGTCCTCTTGAATTGAGGATTTCAGGGCTGGGTTATATCTACTTTAGCTTGAATTCTGTATAAATTTGATATGGTTGTAGACTTGATAATTTGATTCTGGGTACCAAACTCTTTCTCTGTGGATACTTAGCTGAGATACCTGTGAATAGCCATGAATATATATTTAAGTACATATCAGTTATATATATACAACTTGTAACCTTAGATAGATTAGGGTATAGCTAATATATCTTATGAATACTCTAAAATTAGGCATGATTAGAATTTGAGATAACCAACTTGTGTAACTATTAAT
The DNA here is from genome assembly GCA_029216955.1 of Iris pallida. Taxonomy (NCBI): domain Eukaryota; kingdom Viridiplantae; phylum Streptophyta; class Magnoliopsida; order Asparagales; family Iridaceae; genus Iris; species Iris pallida. The sequence goes on from JANAVB010043419.1 coordinate 19,025,760, forward strand.
CAACTTGTGTAACTATTAATCAACTTGTACCTTAAAAAAATAGGAGGACATCCAGCTCCATCTATTACACTTGATTTCCCGGAGCAAGGCAAGTACATTCTATAGTTCTGTGCATTACATTATCTCATGTTCTTTATTGCTGACACTATGATACGTATTCATGATCTTTCTGGGTTGTTCTTATTCATGTTCTTATCAGTATCTTGGGGTGGGGAAATACACTAGATATATTACCAAACCTATGTTACTATTCATGATCTTTAGCTTAGGCCTCGCATCTTGCACACGGGTCTTAAGCCGTACCATTACATGATCTTTCAGGATCTTTCATGTTCTTTCATGATCTTACCCATAGCCGGTCACAAACTATAGTTGTATTTTAAAAATATCATGCACACATGTTCAGGATTGATTCTTACACTAGTTCTTGTGATTCTGATCTTGATACTTACGATATTCATGATCTTTCCGGTATCTTTATAGCAGTAGTTTCATGATCTTCTTGTGCTTTACATACCATGTTCTTATCTTGTTCTTTCAGCTCATTTTTATATCATGATGTTATTGTTTATTACCTAGAATTGTGCTTTGCTCTGCTCCTGATTGGATAAGTTACAAATGAGATGGAGGCCATTTGCGATACCTTTTACGGGCATGATGCTGCCATACATGTTGAGCCAGTTGCAGCTACATTGGACTTAGAGGCCGCTGAGGCCTAGTACCTTACCTTTATGTCTTTTTCCTATTTTGAGACTTTAGACAGACTTTACTTTCTTGTTGGATGAATGTAATAAAATACTTAGACACATTTTGTTCTGGGATTCGTTTATAGATGTTGTGATGTTATCTCACTTTCATGATTACTTGTTAGCTTTCCCTAGTATTGGTACAGCTTACTTCGTCGTGTCTAACGATGAAGGCTGGGCGTGTCCGATTCGTATCCGAATATTCGGGAGCGGGTCGTGACATCATCCCTTTGGATTAGTACATGATGCCAGTAGATATGAGGATAGAGGCTCGAGTTTAGAGTTATACCCAGACCCTACACTTGTTCTGCACTGTTGCATCAATTATATGCTACTGTCCACCACCTTGCCTGCGCACCTCACTATACCTTTCCTACATTCCTCCTTGGTTTATGCTATCATGAAATTAATCTTCATGTCTTCACTGTTGCCTTGTATTCACTGCTTGAATTCGATTTCCAATCATCAAAGTGGTACATCCATCTATACTCTAATATCCATGTTGTAGCTATTTTATAAGTGAACTTGTATGTCAGTTATCAAATAGTGAGGAGGTCTTTGTGCCTAGCTAACTGTGTTTGAGGCAACATGTATGAAGGTGGAGTGTTAGGTTAAATGTCTTACTTTTGTATTCACTACTATGGTTCAGTTCCTGTTGTTCAATGGATTGATACTCCTTGAGTATCAGTCCTCATGCAACAATTATATGATCAGTCCACTCTTGTCCAAATGCCCTTTTATTTCTGCCCACATCATCTATTAGTATAGGCTATTTTATATGTTCAGTTCAAATACATTCTTCTTTATGCCTCACATTAGCTTAGTCCAGTCCATATTGATGTCAGATTCAAGCTATTGCAGTTGTATGTATAAAGTATAGAAGTGTTGTGCCCATAATGTTAGTTCCAGATTATCCTTTAGGAATGTTCAGTCATATACTTAAGTTTAGGTTCTGTCCTAAGAATACTCTGTTTCCACTTGGTACATCGAATTTCAGAGCAAGCCTCATGTAACGCCCCAGAACCAGAATACTGGAGAGCGGGGGCGAACATAGCCAGCTACGTATATTGAAGTGCAACCCACCTCGCTATATGGTCACGGCTGTCTAGATACATGGGGATTTAACTACAAGCCATCAGTCACCTATGGTCATGAACAAGCCTATTGTCTCAATCTCAAGCAAGGAATAATAGTTACAAGATGTTAGAGCACCAAATATACAATAGTAAGGCGTCCATACATTACATATTTGGATGATCATGAAGTTATTCGTAACAAATGTCAAGACTAGCAAGAGTTTCAGTCATACATGATCAACCCTAGGATTTGTTAATCATGTTACAGCCCGTAGGCAGACAGTAAATAAAGGTACAGTCGAGCTAACAAGTGCTAGCCGGTTAAACGCCTCAAAAGAAGATTTTTACAATAGAGTGGGAGAACAAAAAGGAACCACTCGTTGCCAGGGTTACGCCTGGTGGTCACCATCTGGCTGGAAGGTAGGTAGATCCCCTGGAGCTGCTCCGATATCTGGCCACACAAAACCAGCTGGGTCAGAACCCAGAAAGAGCAAATGCCACAAAAGAGACTTCACTTAGGAACTAAAACCAGCATATCATAAATGAATATTAAAAATAATTATAAAGATACTGATAATAACAGGGACAACAACAGAAAATTGAGTACGAGGAAACCATTCAAGTAGCCAGGTCGTAACCCTTAAACCAAATAAGGACCGCGGTTGCAACCCTTCACCTGAATAGAAACCCAATGGTTATACCCCTAGCTGCCGGGGCTGGAGCTGAAGATTGGTGCATCTGGTTGTGGGACCGTTTCCTGCCTCCGGTCCTGTCCACAATTCTCCGGGAGGTATACTCATGCCTCCTTGCTGCCTTCAATACTGCATCGAACGTCTGGTGCTCGAACTGCTCCACAGCTAATAATATCTCTAAATGCAGCCCCTGCTGGAACCGCTGAGCCCTATCGAACTCGGTTGCCACCAAGGTGGGGGCGAACCTACTCAGCCTGGAAAACTCGGTCGCATAGCCATCGACCGTCCTGCCTCCTTGCTTCAAGTTGGTGAATCTGGTCTGCAGGTCGTACCGTGCCACCGCATCGAAGTACTTCGTCTGGAACCTCACTCTGAACGTCGCCCAAGTGACTGGTGCTGCTAACCCCATGGCCTGAGCTGCCCACCAATCGCGAGCCAAGTCTAACAACTGTAGGCGTACCACCGCCACCTTCTCATTCTCAGGTGTCCTAGCTGCTTCTAGAACCACCTCGGTATCCTGAAGCCAAGCGTCCGCGGCAACCGCATCTTCACTGCCGTCAAAGAAGGGAGGGTTCAAGCGCTTGAAACTGTTGGCCGCCTGATTTCCTTGGGGACCTCCTCGGTTTAGTGCATCATGAACTTCCTGGTGCAAGGCGTCGCCTCGACGATCTTGGGATGCAAGCAGTTCCCTGATAAGCCCTACCAAAGGTCCCTCATCCTGTCTAGCTGGTTGAACGGGCGGAGCTTCCTGAACTAGAGGTTCTGAGCCTCCGGGAAGCATAACTCGGGAGGCTACTCCAGAGTGCTGAACTTGATCTTTCTGGCGCTGGGGTGCTTGTCGAGCTTCCTCTGGCTGGTTGGCAGGTCCGGGAGTAATGCCGCTGAAGAAGACGACATAGGGAACAATAAGGAAAGGACCAGGACAGATCAATGATACAAGCATGTGATCAGGTCAAGAATCTCAGGGATTTGAAGATACGAGCAGAGATCAAGGGCGAATATTGATTGAGACATCTATTCGGTAAACCCTCACATTTCTTGATTGACAAGACTTGCATGGGCCACCACTTAAACCGTGTCACGCCCCAGAACCAGAATACTGGAGAGCGGGGGCGGACACAGCCAGCTACGTATATTGAAATAGAATACATCTCAACTACACGGTCACGGCTGTCTAGATATGAGGGTTTACTACAAGCCAGCAGTCTCTTAAGGTCAAGCCTATTGTCTCAATCTCAAGCAATTAACAGAGTTACAAGACGTTAGAGCATCAAATATATATATATAAGGCGTCCCAAATATTACATATTAGATGATCATGAAGCTAGTCGTACAAAATGATAGGACTAGCAAGAGTTCAGTCGTACATGATCAACCCTAGGATTTGTTAATCATGTTTACCGCCCGTAGGCAGACAGTAAGTAAATGTGCATCGAGCTAACAGGTGCTCGTCGGCTAAACGCCTCAAAAGAATAAATTTACATATAAGTGGGTGAAACAAAAAGGGAAAACCCACTCGTAGCCCGGGTTCCGTCTAGTGTTCACCATTGGGCTGGAAGCTTGGTAGATCCTCGGGTGCTGCTCCGAAATCTGGCCACACAAAACCAGCTGGGTCAAACCCCAGAAAGAGCAAGTGCCACAAAGGAGGCCACAAATAAGAACAAAAGCCAGCATATCAGAACATAAAGAATAAAAAGTACAAGTAATAAAAGTACACAGAGCGATAAACGACTAAGGACGTGGAACCATTCCGGGAGCCAGGTTACAATCCTTAAACCAAACAAGGACCGGGATTGTACCCCTTCGCCTGAATAGTTCACTGTCTCTACCCATTTATCGTTGGAGATAAGTAAAACAATCATGATCAAGAGTTCCAGGTACAAGGGCTAGACAAGACTTAGACGGGGCTGGACACCATTCATTCACAATCGGCCAAGCAAGTACTACGGCTTACTACTTTAACTAACTAGGGTTATCACAAGCCTAATTACTAACAAGATGCAAGTGGGAAACTCCCAGTCCCAAGCCCTGCAGACCATCCAGTTATCCTTCCGCGGGTTGAGAGTTATAGGTGGGTACATTGCCCGGGAGACAAATGTACCCTTAGGTGACTTAGAGGGTGCAACACATGACTGTGTGCTGGAAATGTGCTCTACTCGTCGGCAAGCTACAAGTCCATTAAAGCGCCCAGATAACGAGATTGCCTGTGACTGGGAATTCTCCATGTTCTAGTTTGATCTAATCATTAGCCTATTCCAATTTAGCGCGAGTCCCTGGCCGTGGTACCCAGGGAATCACGTCCTAGACATGATGCAAGACAAGACAAGTGGATTGTACAAGCAAGCAAGCAGGAGCACCCACGGTGTCAAGACAGGTCAAGTTAAGTTATCAAGTCAAGTCAAGTCAGGAGTGCGCCGCCACGGCCACTATCAAGTTATCAAGATAATTCATGTCAGGGTACTTGTCAGGAGTGCGCCACGACGGGCCACTATCATGTCAGGTTGGTCATGTCAGGAGTGCACCATTACGGGTCACTATCATGTTATGTAAGTTCCTTGTCATACCAGGCCATGTACAATAGTCATTCCAAGTATATAAGTAAAATCAAGTTCATGACAAAAGGCGTAAGGATATAAAATGGGCGTAAAATACCTGATACAATACCAATATATATAGGACTATAAAAGAGCCAAGACCAAGAAATAACGAATTCATCATAAACAAGTAGGTAGCACAAGGGGGTCAAGGGTTGGGCTACGCGGGGTATAGACTGCGCATACAAGGCTGCGCAAGAGTTGTCTTGCGCAAGGGTTACATTGCACAAGGGGAGCAGTACGCAAGCAATACGCAATGCACAGTACGCAAGCCACTACGCAATACACAGTACGCAGGCCAGCATACGCAGGGGCTACGCAAAGTGCAATACGCAGGGTGCAATACGCAATGCACACTACGCAGGAGCTCTACGCAGAGGCCGTGCGCAAGGGGAGCAGTACGCAGCAATACGCAATGCACACTACGCAGGAGCTCTACGCAGACCAGCATACGCAGGGGCTACGCAAAGTGCAATACGCAGGGTGCAATACGCAATGCACACTACGCAGGAGCTCTACGCAGAGGCCGTACGCAAGGGGAGCAGTACGCAGCAATACGCAATGCACACTACGCAGGAGCTCTACGCAGACCAGCATACGCAGGGGCTACGCAAAGTGCAATACGCAGGGTGCAATACGCAATGCACACTACGCAGGAGCTCTACGCAGACCAGCATACGCAGGGGCTACGCAAAGTGCAATACGCAATGCACAGTACGCAGGAGCTCTACGCAGAGGCCGTACGCGGGAGCCGCGTGGCCAACAAGAGGGAAAGGCTGTGTTCTTCTCCTACCTCTGTCCGAGAGGAAGAACACCCAACCCAAAACTTCAATTCTTCATAACCTTGTCAAATCAAAACCAAATTTAGATTTTCAAAGTTCTAACTTGAGTAAAATTGAATTCTCTTCCACATGGAAGCATCAAAAACCCATAAAATCCAACTAAAATAGATCAAAACTATGTAAATCCGAAAATAATTAAAACCTAGATCTAGAACAATGGAGACTCCAAATCACAAAATTCCAAGTTCTAATGTTGTTCTCCATGTCCTAATCTAGCTAATGAACAAATAAAAAGAGGTGCTTATTTAATGGCAAGATGCACTTGCCTATAGGTGTTGGTGGAGGAAGAAGAAGAAGAAGAAGAAGAAATTAATAGAGAAATTATGGAGGAGAGAGAAAGTAGGTGGGTTATAATGAGGGTGTTGTGGTGTAATGGAGGTGGTGTGTAGGCTATGGTGTTCCATCATGACAAACCAAACCAAACCAATCTCCAAAATAAAACCAAGCCATGGTCTAAAACCCATTTACAAGAATTCAAAAATCCGCAAGTCGAGAATAATAAAATACGTGCCAAAATCCAAATACGAGCATAATACGAAATACGGAAAATGAGGATGACAACTCTACCCACCTTCAAAGAATTCTGTCCTCGGAATTAAATCAAAGAGCTAGAGATTGCCACGACAAGCTATACTAAGCACAGACAAGCTACACTAAGCAGTTCAATCATACAATCATACAATGCAAGCAAGGAAGGGAAAGCGTAAGGTATAAGAAAGACATTATACCTCACGAGTCAAACAGGTAGGGATATCGCGATCGGATGTCGTCCTCACGCTCCCATGTTGACTCACCTAGAGAGTGATGACCCCAAGCAACACGGACTAAGTTAATAGTCTTGTTCTTGAGCGTCTTTTCCCTCCGATCCAATATAGACACGGGCCTCTCCTCATACGAAAGGTTGGTACCAACAACCAATTTCGAATGATCTAGGATATGGCTCGGGTCCGGGATGTACCGTCTTAATTGGGATACATGGAATACATTATGTACCTCACTTAGCGACGGCGGAAGAGCGAGACGATAGGACACATCACCTACTCGCTCTAGAATATCGAACGGCCCTATATACCTAGGACTAAGCTTTCCCCGTACGCCAAAACGAATGACGCCGCGGGTAGGCGAGATCCTAAGGAATACATGGTCGCCGACGGCAAATTCTAAGGGACGCCGATGAGCATCGGCCCAATGGCGCTGACGATCCTGAGCAACTCGGAGGTGATCTCTGACTTTTCTGACCACTTCAACCGTCTGAGAAATCAGTTCTGGACCGAGCATCTGCCTCTCTCCGACATCGTCCCATGCTAACGGAGATCTGCACTTCCTGCCATACAGAGCCTCGAAGGGTGCCATCTGGATACTGGCCTGGAAACTATTGTTGTACGAGAATTCCACCAGGTGCAGGTGATCCTCCCACGAACCACCGAAGTCAAGGGTACATGACCGCAACATATCCTCAAGAGTTTGTATAGTACGCTCTGACTGCCCATCTGTCTGCGGATGATACGCTGAGCTGAACTTGAGACGAGTCCCCAAACTTTGATGAAGACTGCGCCAGAAGTGCGATGTGAATCTCGTATCCCTGTCTGATACTATGCTGACTGACACTCCGTAAAGTCTGACAATCTGCCTGAGATACATCTCTGCTAGCTGTGCCGTTGACTGTCCAACTCTAAATGGAAGAAAATGTGCCACCTTGGTAAGCCTGTCTACAATGACCCAAACAGCATCTCTGCCTGCCGGAGACCTGGGTAATCCAGTCACGAAATCCATGGTAATGTGCTCCCATTTCCATTCTGGGATCGGTAAAGGTTGAAGAAGTCCAGCTGGCCTCTGATGTTCAGCCTTGACTTGTTGGCAAACCAAACATCGAGAGACATACCGGGCTATCTCCCTCTTCATACCATTCCACCAAAAGTGCTGACGAATATCTCTGTACATCTTCGTGCCGCCTGGGTGAATGGAGTACTGCGAACTGTGAGCCTCTGCCATGACTTCCTGTCTGATATCTCCACTGGGTACACAAAGACGCGTGCCGTGTCGAAGTGTACCATCTTCATGAATACATAACTCTGGCCTTCTCCCTGCCTCGCACTCTGCTCTGAGCCGCTGAATCTTGGAATCTGTTAACTGTGCTGTCCGGATCCTCTCAACTATGGTGGACTGAATCTGTAGGCTGGCCATCAAGGCCACATTGGAAGGAAGAATCACTTCAATTCCCATCTTCTGAAGATCTGACAATAGCTCTGGTTGCGCTGTTAGGAGGTAGACTCCGGCTCTCCTGCTCAATGCATCTGCTACCACGTTGGCCTTCCCTGGGTGATACTGCAAGTCCACATCATAGTCCACAAGTAGCTCGAGCCATCTTCTCTGCCGCATATTAAGATCCTTCTGGGTGAAAACATACTTCAGGCTCTTGTGATCAGTAAATATCTCCACTCTGTCTCCGTACAAGTAGTGCCTCCACAACTTAAGTGCAAACACTACTGCTGCTAGCTCCAAGTCGTGGGTCGGGTAATTCTTCTCATGATCATGGAGTTGACGTGACGCATAAGCAATTACCTTCCCATGCTGCATCAAAACACATCCCAATCCTCTGCCTGAAGCGTCACAATAAACTGTGAATCCTCCGGTCCCATCTGGAAGTGTGAGAATGGGAGCTGTTATCAAACCTCGCTTCAACTTCTCAAACGATTCCTGACATTCTGCTGTCCAAACGAACGGCACATCCTTGCGGGTCAACTGGGTCATCGGCGCTGAAATCCTTACAAAATCTGAGACGAACCGCCGGTAGTAGCCGGCCAATCCAAGGAAGCTGCGAACCTCTGCCACTGAGCTGGGTACTGGCCATGCCTCGATAGCCACAATCTTCTGGGGATCAACTTCCACTCCTCCTCTAGTAATGATGTGACCCAAGTAAGAAATGCGATCGAGCCAGAACTCGCATTTACTAAACTTGGCGTACAATTGGTGTTCTCTGAGAATCTGGAGGACAACTCTGAGATGCTGCTCGTGCTCTGCTTCACACTTGCTGTAGACCAGGATGTCATCAAGGAACACTATCACAAACTGATCCAAGTAAGGCATGAAAATACGGTTCATGAGGTCCATGAACACTGCCGGCGCATTGGTCGCTCCAAAGGGCATAACCAGAAACTCCCAATGCCCGTACCTAGATCTGAACGCCGTCTTCGGGATGTCCTGCTCTCTGACTCTGATCTGGTGGCATCCTGACCGCAAGTCTATCTTCGAGAAAACTGAAGCCCCCTTGAGTTGATCAAACAAGTCATCTATCCTTGGAAGAGGATATCTGTTCTTAATTGTCACTGAGTTCAAGGTACGATAATCTACACATAGCCTGGACGTACCATCCTTCTTTTTCACAAGAAGCATCGGGGCTCCCCAAGGCGATCCACTAGCACGAATGAATCCCTTGGTTCTAAGTTCTTCAATCATCTTGTACAAAATCTCCAACTCTGAAGGTGCCATCCTGTAGACTCGCTCTGATACTGGTGCTGTCCCGGGGATCAAGTCGATGGTGAACTCGATCTCCCGCTCTGGCGGCATCCCTGGAAGTTCCTCTGGGAAGACATCTGGAAACTCTTCAACTATCCGGGGCAACTGCACTGCCGCTACTGCCATTCGCAATACTGGAGGAGATGGCTCTACTGTGCCTCTGGAAAATGAAAACTCTGGCTCTCCGGGAATACTAAAGACAACTCTGCCAACATGGCAGTCTATCCTAGCATAATGGTTCCTCAACCAATCCATGCCTAGGACTACATCATAGTCTGCCATAGGGAACTCTATGAATCTAGCGGAGAACTCTCTACCGCTAACTACAATCCGACACGAGGAAAACACTCGATCTACTCCCACAAGGCCATTACCAGTAAGTATATTGAGCCTCACTGATAATGACTCGGGCTCCAATCCTATCCGTGTCGCGAATCGTGCAGACATGAACGAATGCGATGCACCAGAATCAAATAATACAGATGCTGGAAAGGAGTTGATGAGAATAGTACCTGCCACTACCTCACCTGGTGCAACTTCTTCTTCCATGGTCATCATCATAGCCTGACCTCTAGCTGCGGGTCCCCTCTGCTGGAAACCCCTATGTCGGTTCTGTGCTGGAGCCTGGGTGAACTGCTGCTGGTTCTGCTGCTGAAAGGCCTGGGCCTGAGGCAACAATGGCCTAGGGTACTGCTGCTGCTGCTGGACTGGAACTGGGGCTGGTCCCCTCACTGAAGAACTAGAAAGGTTGGATGATGATGGACCTCCCCTATTCGGGCAGGTCCCTATCTGGTGGTCTGCTCCTCCACAAGCTAGGCACAATCCCTGTGCCCTACGACACTCTGCCACTACATGGCCCGGCTTCCCGCAATGAGAACATCCCACCGCGGAAGACTGCTTCTGCTTCTGCTGCTGCGGGTACGTCGGGGTCGAATGCTGAACCGACGTCACTGAGGCCACCCGCCTCGGAGTTCCAATGGTTATACCCCTAGCTGCCGGGGCTGGAGCTGAAGATTGGTGCATCTGGTTGTGGGACCGTTTCCTGCCTCCGGTCCTGTCCATAATTCTCCGGGAGGTATACTCATGCCTCCTTGCTGCCTTCAATACTGCATCGAACGTCTGGTGCTCGAACTGCTCCACAGCTAATAATATCTCTAAATGCAGCCCCTGCTGGAACCGCTGAGCCCTATCGAACTCGGTTGCCACCAAGGTGGGGGCGAACCTACTCAGCCTGGAAAACTCGATCGCATAGCCATCGACCGTCCTGCCTCCTTGCTTCAAGTTGGTGAATCTGGTCTGCAGGTCGTACCGTGCCACCGCATCGAAGTACTTCGTCTGGAACCTCACTCTGAACGTCGCCCAAGTGACTGGTGCTGCTAACCCCATGGCCTGAGCTGCCCACCAATCGCGAGCCAAGTCTAACAACTGTAGGCGTACCACCGCCACCTTCTTATTCTCAGGTGTCCTAGCTGCTTCTAGAACCACCTCGGTATCCTGAAGCCAAGCGTCCGCGGCAACCGCATCTTCACTGCCGTCAAAGAAGGGAGGGTTCAAGCGCTTGAAACTGTTGGCCGCCTGATTTCCTTGGGGACCTCCTCGGTTTAGTGCATCATGAACTTCTTGGTGCAAGGCGTCGCCTCGACGATCTTGGGATGCAAGCAGTTCCCTGATAAGCCCTACCAAAGGTCCCTCATCCTGTCTAGCTGGTTGAACGGGCGGAGCTTCCTGAACTAGAGGTTCTGAGCCTCCGGGAAGCATAACTCGGGAGGCTACTCCAGAGTGCTGAACTTGATCTTTCTGGCGCTGGGGTGCTTGTCGAGCTTCCTCTGGCTGGTTGGCAGGTCCGGGAGTAATGCCGCTGAAGAAGACGACATAGGGAACAATAAGGAAAGGACCAGGACAGATCAATGATACAAGCATGTGATCAGGTCAAGAATCTCAGGGATTTGAAGATACGAGCAGAGATCAAGGGCGAATATTGATTGAGACATCTATTCGGTAAACCCTCACATTTCTTGATTGACAAGACCTGCATGGGCCACCACTTAAACCGTGTCACGCCCCAGAACCAGAATACTGGAGAGCGGGGGCGGACACAGCCAGCTACGTATATTGAAATAGAATACATCTCAACTACACGGTCACGGCTGTCTAGATATGAGGGTTTACTACAAGCCAGCAGTCTCTTAAGGTCAAGCCTATTGTCTCAATCTCAAGCAATTAACAGAGTTACAAGACGTTAGAGCATCAAATATATATATATAAGGCGTCCCAAATATTACATATTGGATGATCATGAAGCTAGTCGTACAAAATGATAGGACTAGCAAGAGTTCAGTCGTACATGATCAACCCTAGGATTTGTTAATCATGTTTACCGCCCGTAGGCAGTTAGTAAGTAAATGTGCATCGAGCTAACAGGTGCTCGTCGGCTAAACGCCTCAAAAGAATAAATTTACATATAAGTGGGTGAAACAAAAAGGGAAAACCCACTCGTAGCCCGGGTTCCGTCTAGTGTTCACCATTGGGCTGGAAGCTTGGTAGATCCTCGGGTGCTGCTCCGAAATCTGGCCACACAAAACCAGCTGGGTCAAACCCCAGAAAGAGCAAGTGCCACAAAGGAGGCCACAAATAAGAACAAAAGCCAGCATATCAGAACATAAAGAATAAAAAGTACAAGTAATAAAAGTACACAGAGCGATAAACGACTAAGGACGTGGAACCATTCCGGGAGCCAGGTTACAATCCTTAAACCAAACAAGGACCGGGATTGTACCCCTTCGCCTGAATAGTTCACTGTCTCTACCCATTTATCGTTGGAGATAAGTAAAACAATCATGATCAAGAGTTCCAGGTACAAGGGCTAGACAAGACTTAGACGGGGCTGGACACCATTCATTCACAATCGGCCAAGCAAGTACTACGGCTTACTACTTTAACTAACTAGGGTTATCACAAGCCTAATTACTAACAAGATGCAAGTGGGAAACTCCCAGTCCCAAGCCCTGCAGACCATCCAGTTATCCTTCCGCGGGTTGAGAGTTATAGGTGGGTACATTGCCCGGGAGACAAATGTACCCTTAGGTGACTTAGAGGGTGCAACACATGACAGTGTGCTGGAAATGTGCTCTACTCGTCGGCAAGCTACAAGTCCATTAAAGCGCCCAGATAACGAGATTGCCTGTGACTGGGAATTCTCCATGTTCTAGTTTGATCTAATCATTAGCCTATTCCAATTTAGCGCGAGTCCCTGGCCGTGGTACCCAGGGAATCACGTCCTAGACATGATGCAAGACAAGACAAGTGGATTGTACAAGCAAGCAAGCAGGAGCACCCACGGTGTCAAGACAGGTCAAGTTAAGTTATCAAGTCAAGTCAAGTCAGGAGTGCGCCGCCACGGCCACTATCAAGTTATCAAGATAATTCATGTCAGGGTACTTGTCAGGAGTGCGCCACGACGGGCCACTATCATGTCAGGTTGGTCATGTCAGGAGTGCACCATTACGGGTCACTATCATGTTATGTAAGTTCCTTGTCATACCAGGCCATGTACAATAGTCATTCCAAGTATATAAGTAAAATCAAGTTCATGACAAAAGGCGTAAGGATATAAAATGGGCGTAAAATACCTGATACAATACCAATATATATAGGACTATAAAAGAGCCAAGACCAAGAAATAACGAATTCATCATAAACAAGTAGGTAGCACAAGGGGGTCAAGGGTTGGGCTACGCGGGGTATAGACTGCGCATACAAGGCTGCGCAAGAGTTGTCTTGCGCAAGGGTTACATTGCGCAAGGGGAGCAGTACGCAAGCAATACGCAATGCACAGTACGCAAGCCACTACGCAATACACAGTACGCAGGCCAGCATACGCAGGGGCTACGCAAAGTGCAATACGCAGGGTGCAATACGCAATGCACACTACGCAGGAGCTCTACGCAGAGGCCGTGCGCAAGGGGAGCAGTACGCAGCAATACGCAATGCACACTACGCAGGAGCTCTACGCAGACCAGCATACGCAGGGGCTACGCAAAGTGCAATACGCAGGGTGCAATACGCAATGCACACTACGCAGGAGCTCTACGCAGAGGCCGTACGCAAGGGGAGCAGTACGCAGCAATACGCAATGCACACTACGCAGGAGCTCTACGCAGACCAGCATACGCAGGGGCTACGCAAAGTGCAATACGCAGGGTGCAATACGCAATGCACACTACGCAGGAGCTCTACGCAGACCAGCATACGCAGGGGCTACGCAAAGTGCAATACGCAATGCACAGTACGCAGGAGCTCTACGCAGAGGCCGTACGCGGGAGCCGCGTGGCCAACAAGAGGGAAAGGCTGTGTTCTTCTCCTACCTCTGTCCGAGAGGAAGAACACCCAACCCAAAACTTCAATTCTTCATAACCTTGTCAAATCAAAACCAAATTTAGATTTTCAAAGTTCTAACTTGAGTAAAATTGAATTCTCTTCCACATGGAAGCATCAAAAACCCATAAAATCCAACTAAAATAGATCAAAACCATGTAAATCCGAAAATAATTAAAACCTAGATCTAGAACAATGAAGACTCCAAATCACAAAATTCCAAGTTCTAATGTTGTTCTCCATGTCCTAATCTAGCTAATGAACAAATAAAAAGAGGTGCTTATTTAATGGCAAGATGCACTTGCCTATAGGTGTTGGTGGAGGAAGAAGAAGAAGAAGAAGAAGAAATTAATGGAGAAATTATGGAGGAGAGAGAAAGTAGGTGGGTTATAATGAGGGTGTTGTGGTGTAATGGAGGTGGTGTGTAGGCTATGGTGTTCCATCATGACAAACCAAACCAAACCAATCTCCAAAATAAAACCAAGCCATGGTCTAAAACCCATTTACAAGAATTCAAAAATCCGCAAGTCGAGAATAATAAAATACGTGCCAAAATCCAAATACGAGCATAATACGAAATACGGAAAATGAGGATGACAACTTTAACTAACTAGGGTTATCACATGCCTATTTACTCGTAAGATACAATGAAATTATTCTACAACCACAAGCCCTGCAGACCATCCAGGTTATCCAGACGCAATTAGGGAATTGAATTCATGTGGGTACATCGTCCAAAAAACATATGTACCATTAAGTAGCTTAGTGGGTGCAACACATAACAGTGTGCTGGAAATGTGCCCTACTCGACGGTAGGCTACAAATCCCATGATGGGGCGCCCAGATAACAGGATTGCCTGTAGCTGGGAAATCTCTCCATGACTACTGGATTTTCTAGTTATTAGCCTTAGTCAATTTCAGTAGGTACCCCTGACCGTGGTATTCAGGGATCCCTATCCTAGACATGATGCAAGACAATGCTGGTTTATTTGTACAAACACAATCGTCTACGGTATCCAGACCATTCATTCTTGTCATGTCATTCTTGTCATGCCATACTGGCCGTCGCAACAGCTTTCAATAGTTCCCATCATGCTATGTCATGTCTACTTTATACCATATCGTGTACAATTATTATTTCAAACATATTAAAATAATTCATGATTATCAAGTTCATGACAAAAAGGCGTAAGGATATAAAAAGGGTAAAGGTGTACGCCATAGGGACTCAAAGTCTCTACGCGCGTACCTCTACGCAAGGACAAGGTGCCTCAAGTGTAAAGTGGTTTACGCTAGCAAGAGCAAGGTGAGATAGCTCTACACGAGCAAGGGTGCATGCGGATGGGGTTTTACGCGAGCCAGGGCTTTACACAAGTAAGCCGTAGGCGAGCGAGGCTCTACGCGAGCAAGCTCTACGCGAGGAAACACTCGAGCAAGACTTTACGCACGCGAGAGTCTTCTCGAGCCAGGGTTTTATGCGAGCACGATTTTACGCGAGTGGGAGGGCTCCGAGCGTAAATTTCGAATAAACTCGGCGTAGAACGGAGTACGCTGGCACGCAAATACGTGTGCGTAAAAGGCTGAATAATATGCTGTCACGTAAAAACATGGGCGTAAAGGCTAAACACTACGCTAACCCGTTAGAACGTATGCGTAAAACTTCATCTTCTCCCCTTGACCGAGACAAATAGGCGTAAAAGCTCATGAACTCAAGCAAGCCCCATCTCGGTCAAGTCTCGATGAAATCCAACCATTCCAGAGCCAAACTTGCATGAAATCAAAATCCCTACTACATGGAACTCTCCATTTCGAAAACAACCAAGTTTTTAGAAGATCAAAATCATGAGGATCAAAATGCTAAAACGTAGATCTACATGAAATGAGCCATGGAATTTGAAAATGCTATATACTATAGTGACTTAGAATCTCATGAGGAAGACAATGGAACAACAAAATCTGAGTTCCTCCATGAAGCAAGTTGCACTTACCTAAGCCTCTCTCTGGTCGGTGGAGAGAGTTAATGGAGGAAGGAGAAGAGTAGATGAAGAAGTGAATGAAGAGAGAGAATGGGTTGTTGGGATTAATAAATGATGGAGGGTGGTAGGTAGGGGTTTGCATTCCAACCCAAACCGAACCAACCAAGCCGAACCTAACCGAACCCGATGCATGCCATAACCGCGAAATGCTAGCTAACTCATGCCAATGCAGAACCCAAGGCTAGCCAATCAGGACAAGTCTATATACAGGTCCGAGATTACGTACACGTGTAACAGAATACGTAATACAAACTACAGGCGTTACACCTCACATCTTAGCTCACTGTATTTTAGATATTATGTGGTGTCCAATCCTTGCTCCTTCTATATCCATACTTCATTTTAGTTTAGGATGTTCTGCATTCCTGTGATGTTTAGACCCCATAGTTCAGTCTTGGATGTCCCAATCCCTCTTTTTGTTTAGTCTCTACTGAGCAAGGCTAAGCCCATATCCTTCCTTGGTCTTAGCTATCTAAGTTAAGTCTTCACATATATAACTAGTGTATATATGAGAGTCATATATATGTATGTATACGAGTTTGTTTAGATGGTGTCCTAGTGAGTGGTGCCTTGTGTGAGTGTCATTCATGAGTTTGTGTTAGAGTGTTTGTGTGTATTTGGGTATAGGTAAATGTTTGAGTGTGAGTTAGCTAGGGGTTTGTATAGATTTGAATGATGTGTGTATATGTGACAGTATTCTAATACCTAAAGTGACTAGGTAATGGGTATGTATTGGTAAGGTTAAGACATTGGTGTAGGTAATGTCAAAGTGAACTCATATGTTAGACTTTAGGATATTGTGTGAAAGGGAATTGGGAGAATTGGATTTACCTTGTATTAAGGTATTATGTAGTAGATGTATAGGTAATACCTATGAGATGGGTAAGTAAAGGGTAAAGGATACAAGGTAATGCACACAGGATTTTGAGGTAAAGTGATAATGTAGATACATGTATATATATATATAGGTGTTTAACTTATAGGTGTGCATGATATATATATATATATATATATATATATATATATATATATATATATATATATATATATATATATATATATATATATATATATATATATATATATAAGCAGTGCCCCCGTGCGATGCACAGAATCGATATCTAATACTGTTTTATTTTAAAAGTGTTTATAATAGGTATGTATGATAGCATATAAAATTGAAACAAAAGTTGGTAACTATTTTTTTGGAAAATAAATAACAAAACTATCTTTCAAATTTTACATAGAAGAAAAAAATAGCATAAAAAGATTAGATTAAACTTCAACAACGTAATCATCCTCAGGATTAATTATGTAATTCACAAAATATAATTCTAATACGTATTGTTCTAAATGAACTAATGATAAAATATTGGTTGTGTGAAAATATCGTACCCAGTTACCTCATAAAGACGCACGAGCCGAACCATCAAATTCCTGAAAGGTTTTGAAGGACTCACATCACGAATAAGAGAGAAAAAATAGAGCCATAGGAATTTTGTGGTTAAGTTAAAAATTTGTACATTCAAATACATGCTTTCATCTATTTATAGACAAAAAAGAGAAGCTTAATAACAGCCTTAATTGGGAACCCAACCGCAACCTTATTGGGAACCTAACGGGAAACCCAGCAAATGCACATTCTTTGGCACTAAAATTAATAGTTAATGAATGAAATGAATCTGCAAATGCAAATGAATGGAGGTAGAATAGTTTGAGGCACTATTTTAATTGGGAACCCAAAAGAGTGCTATATTTTCCACTTTGGGCAGGAAAACATTAATTGGTGTAGGTAATGTCAAAGTGAACTCATATGTTAGGCTTTAGGATATTGTGTGATAGGGAATTGGGAGAATTGGATTTACCTTGTATTAAGGTATTATGTAGTAGATGTATAGGTAGGGATGGCAATATCCCTCCGAACCCGACGGGGATCCGATTTTTTTATCCAATGGGGACGGGTTTGGGGATTTAAAAACGGGGATGGGGACGGAGATGGGGATTAACAAAAATCCCCGATCGGATTCGAAGACGGGTATGGGTATAGTACTCCCCGCCGCGATAAATCCCCGACCCCGATTACTTATATCCATATCCATATGTGCAACCCTTTGGAAATGGTATGTTCTCTTGATCTAACTAGTAATATATATATATATTTATTTTAGGAAAACCATTATTAATATGTCATGTAGTTTTTTTTGAATGAAAATAATTTTTTAAACTTATATAATGTACATGAAAATTTGTTAATCGAACGAGAGACGGAGATGAGAAAATTCGGCCCCGAAAGTACTAACGGGGCGGGGACGGGGACGGGAAATGCATTGTTTAACGGGGATGGGGATGGGGGTAAAAAAATAAAACCCGACGGGGAATGGGGACGGGGATGGGGATTTAAACACTACTCGGGGATGGGGATGGGGGATATGGTCCCCGACCCCTACCCGCCCCATTGCCAACCCAATGTATAGGTCATACCTATGAGATGGGTAAGTAAAGGGTAAAGGTACAAGGTAATGCACACATGATTTTGAGGTAAAGTGATAATGTAGATACATGTATATATATATGTGTTTAACTTATAGGTGTGCATGATATATATATATATATATAT
The DNA here is from genome assembly GCA_029216955.1 of Iris pallida. Taxonomy (NCBI): domain Eukaryota; kingdom Viridiplantae; phylum Streptophyta; class Magnoliopsida; order Asparagales; family Iridaceae; genus Iris; species Iris pallida. The sequence goes on from JANAVB010043419.1 coordinate 19,044,253, forward strand.
ATATATATATATATATATATATATATATATATATATATATATAATATACATATTATAAAAAAAAAAAAAATATATATATATATATATATATATATATATATATATATATATATATATATATATATATATATATATATATATATATATATAATATACATATTATATGTATATGAAGTAAGGTAGCTCAATACATATAATGGCTATTGATGAGTCAAATTTAGGTTGAATGTGATTTTGATACCAAGTTGCCAACATCTAGATAGTCCACATAGTCCAAAACCCTAGATTAGACAATTGACCAACTAGGACTAAGTTGACCAAGGTTTGATCAAATAGCTTAAGTTTGACTAGAGTTGACCAATAGTTGACTTTTGACCTAGAAAGGTCTAGTAGCATGTAGACTACATTATTTAATTATTTGTTTTAGTCTAGAACACATTGTAACCTGTAATTCTCATAATATGTCATTGTGACTCCAATTCGGATACCGATACACATTAGTTGCTCCGGATATCAGGTGAGTACGTTCTCTATTAGTTTTCATTCATGATAGTATTTATATTGCCTGCTCTAGCCTACATTACTTGATGTTGACATATTGTTAAGACCAGTACTATATGGATCTTTTCATGAGATGTTATTCCCTTAATGGGGGCATCGGATATTTCATGTTCATGTGCTTCATCATGTATATTATGTACTCCTTGTATTCATATTATTCATGTACACTCATGTGCTCTTATGTACGTTCATGTGCTCTTATGTACTTTTATGTGCTCTCATGTACTCCCATGTTCTTACATGTACTTCATGTATAAACTAACAATCATGTACGTAACATAATTTGATCGGATCCTTGTGTATTAATTGGGATAGGGGGAGTAGAAGTGGTTATGTGATTAAATTCCATTAGTGTAATAATGTATATGTCGATTATGCCTTCACGTATAATCGAGTTACCGTAGAATAATCATGTGCAACCTAAACCGATTACATAACCATCTTGTGCTCTGAAACACTTATATTATTTACAGTTCATAGATTCTCTATTCTATTTCATGTACTCAGTTTACTTATCTATATCTTCGGTATTCCTGTACTTCCTTTATAACACGTAATGTACTTTATTCTATTTTTAGCTCTATATTTCCTACTATGTTTCGGAATTGCTTTCAGGGTTATGTATTCGCTCCAATCCTGATTGGATATGTTGATAAATTTTACAAAGGACTTGGAGGATCCAGCTAGCATAGAGGAGACGCCAGTAGTGCTTATAATAGATTGCTGGGATATTTTCTGAGTTGTTTAGTTATCTATCGTGAGTTGTATTTAAGTATTACTTCTACCTTGGGATGTGATGATTACACTAAAACTTATTTCATTCCTGGATTGTATCTAACTTTGATATTTCTATCTATCTTATTTCGAGCTGATATCCATCTTTAGTATATTGTGATTGAGTTGTATCTTCTGAGATTGTTCTTCGATTGTAGAGTTTATTCTGGACAGGTACATTATATTGTGTTAGCTATTGTTGAGACCTAGGACAGCGTTCTACCGCCGACACTATAACGTAGGCTGGATGTACCCACAGTCTTGTGCCCTTACACTGGATGCAGGTCGTGACAATTAGGACCAAGGTACACACAATAGCCTGTGGTCGAGTGTCGGTCAGTGATAGACCCCGCCCAATCAGTATCTGAATAAGCATGTAAGGTAAAGGAGCCAGGTTGATAAAATAAACCATGTGAGATAGAACTCTTTAGGTACCGTAGAATTTGCTTGACTGCCATTAGATGTGTTGTTCGAGGTGCACTAAGAAATTGGCTTACTTGGTTCACGACAAAGGTGATTTCAGGTCTTGATCATGTGACATATTGTAGAGCTCCGACTAAGGATCTATAGAGGGTGATATCAGCCAGAGGATCTCCTGATGTGATATCCAGTTTGAGATCAGATGCGATTGGAGACTTATAAGGCTTGGCTCCTTCCATCTTTGCTCGTTGCAGTTAGTCCAAAATGTATTTCGACTGAGAGATAAACATGCCTTTGGTATCTCGTTGTAGTTCAAGGCCTAAGAAGAACTTTGCAGACCCTAAATCCTTGAGAGAAAATATGTGGCTAAGATCATTGATCAAAGATGAACACATAGATGGAGATGAGCTAGTAATAAGTATGTCGTCAACATATAAGAGTAGAATTATACTTGTGCTGCCTTGTCGTCGAACAAATAGTAAATTGTCACTTGATGAGATTATAAACTCCAATTCCTGCAGTGTAGTGCATAACCTCTGGTACCAAGCACGTGGTGTCACGATCCACTCCCGAATAATCGGACACGAGTCGGACATGCCCAGTCTTCGTCGTTAGACCCGATGAAGTAAGCTGTACCAATATCTAGGAAAAACTATAAATCCAGATAAGAATGAATATAAACCACATTATCTAATATCGAATCCCAGAATCAAATACAAGTCTAAGAGTTATTACATTTCCAGCAAATGAAAAGTAAACTGATGTCTCTAATACAAAGTCCAATAAAACTAAAAGCAAGGTACTAGGCTTCCTCAGACTCTAAGTCCAGAGCAACATCAGCTGGCTCATAGGTGCCTCCAGGCTCCTGCCCGTAATAAGTATCACAGATAGCCTCCAATTCACCTACAACATATCCTATTCAGGAGCGGGGCTAAGTATATCCAAGGAAATGAACATGAACATCATGGTATGAAAATGAATGCAGAAAAATATAAAGTACGAGAAATGAGACATGACATGAAACCTGAATAGGAATACTGAAAAGTAAATACAGGGAACATGAAATAAATCCTGAACATGAAATACACAATGAACCTGATGTGTGCAATATATCGAAATACATCCAGAGTGTGTGATCGACTTGGGTAGATTCAGAGAACATGAAATGGTACGACTTTGGTCCCGCGTGCACGATGCGGGGCCTAAGCTATTCACATGAATAGTAACTCGGGTTTGATCACACATCTGTAGTATTTCCCCTCCCAGACACAAGTAAACTCAAGGAACTAGATACCAGACAATCTCGTGAAATATCGTGTCATCCAGAAGATACAAGAATGAATATACAAGACATGAAGAAATGGACAAGTCCGAGGAGTATACTTGCCTTGCTCAGGATGATTAAGTGGGGGTAGTAATGCTGGGTATCCTCCTGTCAAATGATTATAATATTTTATTGAGTTAACAGTTAACAACTAAATTTATTTAACATAAATATAAGCTTCTAAATATTTTCGAGATTTATAGAACATGCTTATGGTTAACCTTTATTTCTAACTTCACCAACCATGGCACTCCTAGTTAAAAGCTCAAGTATTCATCCCACCCAATATTCTTAAACATGAATGTTCCTATAGGTTATCATAATATTAACTATATTATATATATATATATATATATATATATATATATATATATATATATATATATATATATATATGAACTACAATTATTCAACTAAGGAAACAGGGCACTGACAGCTTTAAGGTTAAGTCTAATGTAGGACTGATACAATTTTAGTCCTCAGGTCACTGAAATAATTCAGTCTTGGGTAGGAATAATGTCAACAGTCCAGTCCATCGGCAGGACTGATACCCACAGTCCAGTCCCCATCGGGGCGGATGCAGATCAGTCTTAACTAAGACTCTGATTTAAATCAGTCCAATGAAGGTATTAATACAAATCAGTCCTAGCTAAGGCTGATGTAAATCAGTCCTTAATTGCTTCAATTCTATTCCAACTATCCTAGCCATCCCCCTTACAAATGAAGACATTTCCAACCCTCATATCTAAAGTCATTCCTTAACCTATTCCTGAAAATGGATTTCTGACCTTCAATCCCAGATTTTTGGACACTACTCTCGAATGGATAAATCTAGAAGAATACCTATACATTTAGTTCATAATTCATAAAATCAATGTGTCCTGTCAGCTGCAGAACCACAAATATAGCCCTACATCCGAGGTTTCTTTTTCTAGAAATATTATTGTCTGAAATATTTAGAACAGTCCTCAAGGACGGTTAGCCCTGAACATGACTGCCATTGTTCAGTCTAAACAAAGCTGATACCACCAATCTCAGTTTAAAACACTGTATATAAGGAGTAGTGATTTCTAACTGTTAGCTAAACCCAAAACTCAATGAACCTAAAACTGAACCCCCCTCTCATGACTGTCCCATAATAGGATTGAAACATTTCAATACTTAAACATTTCAGTCTCAACCAGGACTGAAACATTCCAGTACTTAAACATTTCTGGTAATACCCTACTGTCCACTGCATTGCACAGGAGTTAACTCAGGTTACACTTAAAGTATCAGTGAAACACTGATAACTAATTGTTCTCAGGTTCCAACTGTACCATACCCTGTAAAATTGGTCATTCGAACCTATCTCAATTATTACAGAGCTTGAATTGCTGTTCACCAATTTAATCACATAATTAATCTGATATCCTAAATAAACTAAAATATCTGACACTCGAATTCCTTACTGATAATATTTCCTTTATCAAGACATCCCAAAGTATAACTTCACCACAAATTATAACATCCAGTAAGAGGTTACCTGCAGTTAGATCAGCACGCCTAGACTGTAGACACCACTTTGAGGAGTGGACACAATTCTTGTATCCGAGTCAAATCTGAGCCCCCTACATCATTGATTGAATAGAACAATGAGCCAAAACAGGGAACGTTCACAATTGACCCGATCTCAATTCTCAGATATCAACCTATGGTTCAGTCTTAGTAAAGTAACATAACTGAGTATATCTATCCGAATTTCAACTCCACTGATTCTTCAGTGAATTAATTTAGGTACACTAACACACTAAATTCCTTAATCCTATGATACCCAATCAAAGACTTAACCAGTCAAGATACTATTATCCTCATACCCAAAATCCATACTAAAGTAAATGCCATCTAAATAAGAGTACATTTTAATAGAAAACAGAGGAATTACCTGAGACTGTGGATCAAACTATAGTAGCGACACAACCACAAGACTTGGACATGATCACTCGATGTTCAAAACAAATCGATCTCTGTTGAGACAAACCAGCAAACACATTTCAAGCGTAAATGTGGATCACTTTGGTTAGCTCAAATAAAATCCTAAAACTCAAGAAAACAGATGAAAACAAAATACTTACAGAAAAATGATCTCGATGGAAATAATCCAGATCAGTCAGACTCCACAAAACCAAATAGTCCTTTATAATTCAAAACAGAGCAAAAATGAACCAAAACCAATAATTACACAGAGTTCTTCACCAATTTGATTTAGGAAGGATTATACTCACCAGATTCTTAAATCAGAGCACGAGAAGAGTGTAAACCAATTTCTTCAATTGTGAAATGCAGATCGACTCGATCCATTGGTAAACTCTAATTGATTCTCCTGTTTGAAGAATTGAGTGCACTACTTCGATCCGGAAGTTCAGATCTATGGATCAAACCGATCCAAAGAGAATTTTCCAAAAGCAATTAGAATTCAAGATCGATTCGAGATCAACAAGGACTTACCGAGATTTACAGATCGATGAAGGAAATGATCGTCAAAGCCATGACAATTGGAGTAGTAGTTGTCGAGCAAAGGATGTCACTGCTAGGAATCCTTACCGTAGGAGCGCTTCTGCTGCTGGTGGCTTGAACGCCTAAACTGCCAATGAATCGATCGCCTCCTTCATCAGCATCCTCGCCATCACGTCAGAATGTGGGTTAGGGTTCCTCAAGGTCGGAGAAGGAAGAAAATGGAGATTGGCTCTTGATTAGAAGAATACAGGGTTTAAATAGGCTCGCAGACTCCAGAAATTTGCTGTGGAATTCAAGTTGGCGCCAATTGAAGTAACCTCCCAGTAGTGGAGAGTACTGAAGAAATGGTTACAGTTTTGAAAATTTGAAATCTGTTCCCAAACTAATCCTTTTGTTTAAAGTAATGGGCTGAGAAGCCCAGGCCCATTTCTAAACAAACAAAAAAAGAAAAATATACCCAACTTGTTTCTCAAATAATATTATAAAAGAAATATTGTGAAACAATTAATTAAGGATAGTCATAAATTTATTTAAAAAATATATATTGAGAAGTGGGGCTACACGTGGTGCCTGCTTTAATCCATAAATAGATTTCTTCAGAAGACATACGTAATTTGGATCTAGGGGATCTCGAAAGCCCGGAGGTTGGTGCATGAAGACCTTCTCCTCCAAGTTACCATGGAAGAAAGCATTGTTTATGTCAATTTGCCTCAAGGGCCAGTTGAAGTTGACATCAATAGCTAGTATGAGTCGAATCACGGTAGCTTTGGCCACGGGGCTGAAGGTGTCTCCATAATCAATGCCGGGATGTTGATGGAACCCCTTGGCGACTAGACGAGCTTGCAGTATGTCTAAGCTTCTATCTTTGTGTTGTTTGACTCGAAAGATCCATTTGCATCCAACAAGTTGTTGAGATAGAGATGGTGGTACCAACACCCAAGTATTTGAGGCCATTAAGGCATTAAGTTCAGTCATCATTGCATCTCTCCAAACTGGGTGTTTGATTGCTTGTGTATAACAAGTAGGAGTGATCAAGTTCATAGGAGACATGATATCTGTTAGAACAGGATGTTTGGTTACTAGGTATGCTTTTGGTTTGAATATCCCAAGTTTGGATCTAGTGACCATTTGATGGGTATTTGTGGTAGATTGTACTGGTTGTGAAGGTAGCGGTTGAGGAGGTTATTGGGGAGATAGAGGTGTAGGGACTTGTTATGGAGGAAGGGGCAATGATTCTGGAGATGATATGCGCAATGGGGAAGTGGGTGTGTCATGACAAGATGAATATGTAGATACGGAAGAAGAATGTGATTGTTCTATATTGGTGGAGTTTGGGTGAGAGGGTTGTGGTTGTTGTATATTGAAAGGTGACTGAGGAGAAAGGGATGGTACTAGGACGGTTGGTGGATGAGTTTGTGGATGAACATTTTGTTGAGTAGTGGATTGGTAGGGGAAGGTGCTTTCATCAAAAACTACAAGGCGAGATATAAAGATTTTTCTACTAGCCATCTCATAACATCTATACCCCTTGTATGCATCAGTGTATCCCAGTAGAAAGCACAAGCGACTACGATTGTCCAACTTGTGTTTTGCATACAAGCATGCCCATGTATAACAACAACTACCAAACACTCGAAGGTGTTCAATGGAAGGCTTCTATCCAAAGATTAGCTCATAAGGTGACTGGTTGTGCAAAGTAGGTGTTGGCAACCTGTTGATGGTGTAGATGGCTGTTAAGAAAGCCTCAACCCAAAAGAGAATGGAACTCCAGATTGCGCTAGAAGCGTGCGTGCCATGTCCACCAAGTATCGATGTTTCCATTCTGCGACACCATTCTGCTCTGGTGTATGTGGGCATGACAACTGATGTTCTATACCATAGGAATGAAGAAATTTGTCAAACACTTTGCTGCAAAACTCACCCCCTCCATCCGTACGTTGTTCTATTGAATCTATTTTGTAATTTGGATTTAAAATCAACAAACACTTGATAAACCTCTGCTTTATTTTATAAAGGAAATAACTAGCTAAACTTGGTATGATCATCAATAAATAAAACATAGAAACGATAACCAGAATTGAACAACACCAGGGAGGGAACCCAAACATCTGAATGAATAAGATCTAAAGGAAAAGAGGCCCTAGATGATGAAGTGCTGAAAGCTAATTTTTGGCTCTTTCGTAGTTACAAGCACAATATATCTGGTGTAGTAGACTGAATGTGCTAAATAACTGAAGGTGATGAGTGCCCCAACCGTCGATGCCATAATGTATTGGTTGAATTGGAAAGCAAAGCAACTAGAAATGATGAAGACTTAGCAGAGGGCATGACATAGAGACCGTTCCTAATCGGCGCCATAAACATGATTGCTCTGGTGATATTGTCCTTAGCAAAGAAATTTGTTGATGTAAAGATTAGCGAGCAATTGTGGTCATGAGTGAACTTTGAACAGAAATAAGATTGTACTGAAGATTAGGAACATGATGAACATCTTTAAGAAAAAAAAGAATGTGAAGGTGCGTGTAAAGCAGAGGTTCCTAAGTGTTTAATGTTGAGAGAGTTATCATCAGCAGTAGTAATATTAGATACACCATGATATTCTAAGCAATGAGAGAGATTAGAGCGATCTCCAGTAAGATTATTGGTGGCTCCACTATCATCTATCCAATCCGTTGTAATGGGATTGGTTTGAGCAGCAATTGCAGTGAGTCTCTGTGGTGGATGACGACCCTGATAGGCATGATTCATTCTCTGGTAGCAGTCAAGGGCAAGATGACCGGTGCCTTTACAAATTTGGCACATAGGTCGTTCACGATGAGCAACAGAATATGATGAAGTGGTGTTTGGGCTATATTGTTTTCCAGATCTAAGACGAGCATTATAATTCGGAATATAATTGTGAGCCTTTCCCTTGTAGTTGGGATTCATGTAATGATATTTGTTACCTTCCTTGCCATTGGAGTTGACAACCTCTGTATGAGGAGCAGTTTTTGGCATCACTTGAACTTTGGTTCGTTCGACAATAAATAGTTCTTTACTAAGAATTAGTGAGTACATATTTTTAGCTGTGATGTCTTGGTCTCGAACTCGCATCGATGTCGCAAATTCGTCATATTCAGATGGAAGACACGTAGCAGGTAAACTACAAGATCATCATCAAGAATCAGAGATCAAGCGGCCGCGAGCGCATCAGAAACTTCTTTTACTTCTTGAAGGTATTCGGCCATAGTTTTGGATCCTTTCTGAAGGCTTTGTATCCGTGTCTTCAGTTGCATTGTGTGTGCCCATGAAATCATTAAAAATCGACGTTCCAAGGTATTCCACACATCTTTGGACGTCTTGCAGCCAATAACATATGGAAGCAAACTTTTTGATATGGTGGCATTGATCTAGATGAGCAATGTCTGCTCTTGTTTCGTCCATTCTGTGAAGAGAGGGTTGGTGGTGGTTGCGGAATTGTTGGTATTGTTGTCGAGAAACTAAGGAGGACATGGGTTCTTACCATCGACATATCCTTCCAGGTCGAAGCTACGAAGGATTGGGATGAATAAGGATCGCCACAGAAGAAGGTTTTGGCGAGAGAGCTTGATGGGAACAAAGTTATGATATTTTGAATGTTTAGTGTGGCCATTGTTTGGTGGAGAAGATAGAGGAGAGGTGGAAGATGATGATAAAAGGGAGATTTGGATTGAGACTAAATAGTCAGTGCTCTAATATCATGTGAGACAATGTATTTTCTCTTCTTTTGATATATTTCAACTGTATATTTTACAATGAGAAGCACCTCTATTTATGGATACATAATAGGACATAGAATTGGAAACTAATACAAAAGGAAATCACAACTTAAGGAAACAATTGTGCATGGAATTAATTACATGATCAATCAATTACATGAGTAATTAGTTGCATGGGGAATGGGTTCCAGGCTGGTATGGGTGTTCTTCTAGAGAGTATATTTGAATGGTTGTTGCCATATATAGAGTAATCCATGTAATCAATTCTTAGCATTGATTCTGGAAGGCTGGTCTTGGACACATTGATTTTTACCATATTCATCTTCTTCCTTGCAACTGAATTATGCTCATTTGTTGTAGATGCTCCAATACCACCCACTTGATTCCTTCAAAACTATATGGGTGCCTAGAGTATGAAGAAAAGTTAAAACAGTATCGAAGATGAACATTGCATGCAAGAACACTAAATAGATCTAGACGTCGAATGCATGAGCGAATGTGGTTTATACATATATCACAACTAAACCATGTTCCTCATACTATCTTCTAAAACACGGTCGCTGAAGAACCCTAAAAAAATACTTTTAGCTCCACCACGTAAGGGAACTCCCACGTGAGATGTAGAAGAACAAAGGAAGAAGGAATCAATTGCTTTGGAGGCAAGCAAATAGGATTATGGTTCTAGCCCACACTAGAATACTCTCCTTTATATAAGAATATAGTAGTCCTAATATGGGTGCACCCTTATATGGACACACTATTCATATTTGGATCCGACCCACACATGGCAGCCCCAGTGAACCGGATCCATTTTGCACCAGACCGGACATGTCTAGTTTGGTTGCGCCAACATCCTCCCACTCGCACATCGTTGGTGCACTCGTCCAATTCTTATGTTCCAACTAGGACCACTTTCCATGTGACGTGCGACCGTGAGTGCCTAGCCTGCAAGTGAAGTACCTTAAACAAAATTTTCTAAGGAACCAATCTAAGGGTAACCATTATCATAAAATAAAGATACTGATGAGAAAATCATGTACCCTATGTCATTTATTACCATAAAATAAAGATACTGATGAGAAAATCATGTGCCCTATGTCATTTTGTGTTGTCTTGATCTAGAGATACCATAATCCATCGATGGAGAGCATATCCAAATATCATAGTTACGTTATGACTCGGTCACATTTTCTCGCAATCTCGGATACGCCTTAAGTTTGGCTAGTGATTGATAATAAGATATGTCTCATGACATTTCTCCTATTGTTCCCGTTAACAATATGTTTTTCCAATCACAATTATTTGATATAGAATGTTGATTTCATCGTACAAGTAGCAGTTGTTGACTTCGAGCTTCCCCCGTGTGAACATGTGTCTTTAAGGGCACCATTGCTATGCACCTCAATGAACATGTTTAATCAAGACTTGGAGCTCACATAACAAGGAAGAAAAGATCTATTCCTCGCTCTCCACTACGATCATCATAGCAGACGATGTCATATAAAAATGTGTCATAGTACAATACGTGACACACCCAAAGAATCTATGTAAGTATATCGCTATTAAAACACCGTATACTCCTAGCCCAATCGTCTTTCCTGGCAAATTATGTTTTTACCGCACGCAATGTGAGTCGTAAAACATATTAAACGACGCACATGCTAACGCCGTATTAGACCATGCCGTAAAAAGATGGTAGTTTAGAAGACATAATCTGTGTTCCGTCTAAACTTAATTTGTGCGCCGTCTATACTCATTCACGACATTCATTGCGTGCCATGAAAGGGAAATTATGGCATTCTTATCCACGTTGTTAATAATATTTTACGACATTTTTTTGCATGTCTTTATTAGTTAATTATGACATTCATTGTACGTCGTAAAAAGTATCATATACACGTCAATTAAGACATATTATGCACGCCTTAAATTGTCTTCAATTTTTTTTTTTTTTTGCTTTTTATATTCGACTTTACCTTTGACATTCATTCACAAAACATATAATATACACAATAATTATGAAAAATAATAAATTTCACTGAAACAATAATATCAAATCATCCAGATCCAAATTCACTTAATAATGAACACAACAATTGTTATAGGTATTAACTTTCATTGAAACCATAATAATGTGAAATCATGTGAATCCCAAATCACCAACTAAAATATCATAAAATGTGACCATACATTTAACCTAGGTCAATATAAATATAAAATATAACGATTCCTTCATTCCATTCACAGTCAAAAAGCAGCAAAATTAGAGGCATCTTCAATCGCGATTGCATCAAAAGTGCCCAAGTCCACAACCTCCAAACAAACAACATATGGATGTAGCAAAAAGTAGCACATCTTATATAACCTATTATATATAATAAAAATCATGTTAATATAAAGTTCCAAATGAATGGTTTAACAAACTATTAGCAAAAATATAACAAATATATAGATCTGCATGTTGTAACATTCCAAATCACATCCATTAGAAAAATATGGAGCATCTCTCTGAATGTGTTAGCTCATTGAAGTCCTCTATAGATGAAATAAAGACATCAGTTGCAAGAAAAAGAAAGGGAAGCCAAAAAGAAAAAGAAAAGAAGAAGAATCTCATAAATAACAGTGGTCAGAACTACTTGAAAAAAGTTTAGGCATTCATTTAAAAGCTAGCTGACCATGTATTATGTATGTGAATGAGAAAATATACATATAGTTTCTTTGCCTATAAAAGAGTGATCCATTAAACTGGCACCAGCTAAAACCTTCATAGATAGTTATATTTGGGGGCAGCACAGTCTATAGCCACTACATGAAAAAAGGGTTTTAATGACACTTCAAGAAATATAGTACTATCAAGAAGAGGTGAGACTTGTTCACCTCTGTACATGCAGGAAAGAAATATAGTCATATAACTTAATTAAAGAAACATAAAATCTACAATAAGTGCAACGGCCATAATCAATACCCTCAATGTTTGCTAGGACTGAATGAAGGCAATTGGAATCATGAGGAAAAATGTCACAAAGAAACATGTACCACTAAAGATGGAAGGTTCAAAGGTGTATTCGTGTGTCAATAGAAGAGGAAACAACATCAATCTTGCATTTCAGTTTACAATAAGGCTATTTGAAGGATGAACAAATCTATTGTTGATTCTAATCTGCAGCTAGCCACAAATGGGAAATAATAAACCTATTAGATATAAAATACTGAAGAAAAGAATTAACTACTGCACCAACCTGGGCACGATGGAGGTCCGGCTCAATGTGCTTCTAAACAATGGAAATATGTTATCAATGAGGAAATCCAATGAACATGATTCAATAATGTCATGTCAAACTTTGGAAAGGAGACTGAAATGAACACTGCCAACCGGAGGTACCAAGATAATTTCAGTCAATAAAGTATTTTCTCTTCTTTTCCCGATGGAGGAGAAAGTAATCAAGTCTGCCGTATTTACCACAACAAACCTGATATCTAAGTAGAGAACGGAGTATTGAATGCAGCATAAGCACCATCAACAATCACCTACATTATTAGCATCTCCAACCCTACTGTGAGTTTAGAAAAAATGGTTGCCACATAGGAATGACAAACTTTCATTCCAAAAATTCTTCTCCAATGCAAATGTAGAGTAAGACATGAAGTTGACATGGCAATGACATGGCAAGGAGAATGTGAAGTTGGTTGTCTAGATCTAGACAATGCACTTCACAATGACTTTGTCTCCACATCATCAATTATGAATAGAAATATTTATAAAAAAGTTGAAGAAGTGGAGGAGTTGCCTTGGAAGTTGGAAAAAATACTTTTTATTGTCTCCTCAATACTTTTGCATTGGAGAGAGTTTTTCTATCTCATTGTCTTTTGAGATATAATTTTGCCACATAAACAAGACATTGTCTTGTGGCTCATGCCACATAGGAGCCACCTAAGACTCACAACACTTAACAAGACAATAGGGTTGGAGATGCTCTTAAGAGTTGATTCTAAGAGATTTAATTGAAAGACTAAATGATGATTGCTCGGAATGATGAGCACTCAGTGAGGAACTTACAACTATAGCTAGTAGCCGGCAATGAACATAGTTTCCCCTGTGGAAGAAACAATGTTTACTGGTTGTTTGGTTCATTAGAAGATATAACTTGAGTGCTAAACATGTAAAAATGAATGAAAAATAAAAACATGTAGAGAATCGACACGAAAGCTGCAACTGCTCCTAAACAACATAAAAATGACTTGCAAACAGTACTAATTATCTAAATACCAAAAACGACTTCTGATAAGTTTGGCAAAAAATATGATATTTAAGAAATGTATGGCTGGAACTAGAACCTTGTCATAGACCAAATATATGTGAAAAGATAGAATGTGGGGAGTACATATAGCTTCAACCAACATGTAGGGACAAAATTGTACGAGGTGGTATTTAGAAGTGGCAGAACTGCAGTTATTTGTATGACTAGGATGAAGGGCTCTAAATCAAAAGAAACATGAATTTTGAGGTACTAAACAACTATATTGCACAAACTATATTTGAGGTATGGAAGAACTATAATAGAACCTTTCCAACAAATGTATTGTTCTAATCAAACTACATTGCACTATACTACTTCGTTATTTACAAAACTTGCTTAACTTAATCTTTTCTAGTTCACAATCAACATATTACATGTTAATGAAGTCATAAGTATGAAAACCTGAGTTCAAACCTTATTTTTAATCATCTATAGGAGTTTACTTTTCTTTTGTTGCAACTAGTAGCAATTATGGAGAACCTTTCTTTGTTCTGTGATTTTAGCCTTTGCAACAAACTTTTGTTAGTGCTGACAGGTACACTTATGCATACCGTTTCGAGTCATTCCATCTTTTATAAACCTTCTTGTTAACTGGTCCAATATATAACATTTGGCAAACGTGAATGTGAAGATCAGAAATCACTAGGTAATCTCAATTCCCACTTCTGTGTACAAAAAAAGGTAATTCATAAACGCGGATGCGATGACACAAAAAATACCTAATATATGACAGAAACAATGAAATAGTAATAGTAACAAAAGAACACAAAGAATTACGTGGTTATGCCAATAGTGACCTACTCCACGGAGCAATGGGTATCTTTATCACGTTACACAAAATTATAATTGCATACACCAGAAATCCATATGAGTCTTCTTAACAAATGATGTTTGTCCATTTATGCATTAAGATGATTGTCACATTGGCTAACATAAAAATTAACTCCTTGTTTCAAGAAAACATAAGTTCTAATTTAGGCAAAAAAACTCTTATAGTCTTCTAGTCACCCTAACCACCTCATTCGGTATCCAATCCATCTTCGTCTGATACATCTGATACCATTAATGTTATAACTACAGTCCAAACATTTTTGATCTTAACAGTGTACATAGACACACATAACATATAGAATAAATATATAGTTTACTGTTGTTAACAAATAATATTTTGTTAGCAAAAAAATATAACAATAAACATTTATTTGAGTATAGTTTACCATTGTAAACTGAACTTATCAAATTAATTAATTTAGTTGCTTTGTAGGTCACAATAAAAATATGAAAATTTACAACTATTCATGTTGTAATAACTAGAATAACTAAGAAGCAAGATTCACGTAGGATAAATCCTCGAAAACTTGCATAACAGTCTCGACGCACCCACATTTGGAATACATATCTACCAATGCAGTCCGAGAACGACATCTAAACCCATCCTATTCCTCTTCGCATAAGCATGAATCCACCTGCTTTGATCCAGTACCCCGAGAAAATTGCACGCGGATAGCCAGACAACGATGTCGACAGGGTTGAAACTTACTCCGTCAATCTGCATCTCATTAAATGCCCCCATTGCCTCTTAGAAAATCCCTATATGTACTAGATGGTAATCACGACGCTCCAATAGAGCGCATTCTTATCTAGTATTCTATCAAACATATCAAGCGCAAGCTCAATCTGGCCAGAATTTGCGTACCCATGAAGCATGGCAGTCCACAACATCTTTACTCCGACGCTGATCAAATATTCCGATAGCAGAATTATGGTATTGCAGGCGACATATAAATGGGTATAAATGGATCAATCCATTCTGTACAAAATTGTAAGACTCCCAACTGAGCTGCATAATCTGCGAGTTTAGCTTTCGAGAGAAGCAAGGAGACATAAATGTGGAGATCGAGGTAGTTAGGAGAAGATGTTGTTGTTGGGCTTACTTGAGTAACCGATGACGAGCATTTCTTTGTAGAAGGAAAGGGCGAGTTTCGGCTGGTTTCTCTCGGCATGGGACCTGCTCATGGCATTCCAAAGGAAGGTCGAGGGGCGAAAGGAAGGCGATAGAAGATGCGGCCGGTGTGGGGGACCTCGTCGGAAGGCTGCGGCGAAGACGAGCTTCAAAGCGGCGAATGGGTCGAACATCGCGTCGGGGACGGTAAGGTGGGAGTGGATATGGTTGATTTGGATATAAAAATCGAGAGAGGTAAAGAAGAAGAGACGGCTGAGAGAGAGAGAGAGGGGGAGGGGGTATAGAAAACAAATTTAGGGTCGAAATAGAGGCGCGGGTTGATGAAATAGAGTAGCGAGGGGTTAATTGGCGGTATTTTAAATTTTTTTACTCATTCCGAGTACAACATTTGCTGTCTAAGTTGTAAAATGGGCCGGGCGGCCCGGTGCCCGGCCCGAGCCCGCCCGGCCCACCACCCTATTAGCCCGGCCCGGCCCGCGACGAAGCCCGGACCGGCCCGGCCCCCCCTTGTCCCAGTGGTCCGGGTCGGGCCTCCCCCTCCGAGCCCAAGCCCGGCCCGGCCCGGACCGGAAAATTTTTTTTTTTTTTTAAATGCTAACGTTAGGCCCGGTAGGCCCGGCCCGGTAGGCCCGAACCGGCCCGGCCCGGTCTAGCCCGGTCTGAACCGTCTTATACTAGTAAAAACTTTAAATAAACTTTATACACTTAGAATAAACTTTATAAATAATTTTATATACTTTAAAAATTTAACTTAAACAAATAAAAATATCAATTTTTTTCAATTTTTTCAAATAAAAACTTTATAAACTTTATAAACTTTTATATACTTTTAACATAAACTTTATCAATTTTAAAAAAAAAAAAAATCAAAAACCAAGCCCGGACCGGCCCAACCCAAGCCCGGGCCCGGCCCGGCCCGCTGGCCCGAACCGGCCCGGCCCAGCCCCTCACCCACCGGTCCTGTGGGCCGGGCTGGGCTGCACATTTCCTCACCGGGCCGGGCCAGGCCCGGCCCGCTTTCTGCTCCGGTCCGGGCTGGGCTTGGCCCGAGCCCGGTTCAGCCCGCCCAATGTGGGCTTCGGGCCGGCCCGGCCCGGCCCGATTAACAACTTGTTGCTGTCATCTTTTTGGTGAAAAATAAGGCTTCCAAAGCACTCCTTTAGAGCATCTCAAACCCTATTGTGAGTTTAGAAAAAATTGGTTGCTACATAGGAATGACAAACTTTCATTCCAAAAGTTCTTCTCCAATGCAAATGTAGAATAAAACATGAAGTTGACATGGCAATAACATGGCAAGGAGAATGTGAAGTTGGTTGTCTAGATCTAGACCATGCACTTCACAATGACTTTGTCTGCACATCATCAATTATGAATAGAAATATTTATAAAAATGTTGAAGAAGTGGAGAAGTTGCCTTGGAAGTTGGAAAAAATACTTTTTATTGTCTCCTCAATACTTTTGCATTGGAGAGAGTTTTTCTATCTCATTTTCTTTTGAGATATAGTTTTGCCACATAAACAAGACATTGTCTTGTGGCTCATGCCACATAGGAACCACCTAAGACTCACAACACTTAACAAGACAATAGGGTTGGAGATGCTATAGGGATAACAAAAACAGAAAATTACAAAAAAAAACATTAAAATTTAAAGTAATTGTAAAAAAAGCATCAAGTTTGGAAAAATTATATTTTGAGCATCAAATCGGCAATTCAATTGCCGTTCGATGATGTCAGCTACGTCATTCGTTAACCCGGAATGGATTAAAACAAATTAAAACGAGAGAATAGGATTAAGGGTTGAACGGCAAATCAAAGACCGGTTGCTGACGTCAGCTGACGTCAGCTGACGTCAGCATACGGCAATTCAAATGTCGTGTGTATTATTTTTTTTTCTTTTTCTTTGCCGTTTGGGTTTTCTTTTTAAATTTTTTCCTTTAAGGGTGACGTCATGTTACGGCAATTCAAATGCCGTTTATATATTTTTTTTATTTTTATTTTTGTCTTTTTCTTTCAAGCGGCAATTGAATTGCCGTTTTGGTTATTTATTTTATTTTTTTCTTTTGCCAACGTTTTTTTTTTCCTTGGCAACGGCTTTTTTTTTCTTTAGGGAAATGGACTCGCAACGGCTAGTAACGGCTCTTTTTTTTTATAACGGCTCTTTTTTTTTTCTTTTGTAACGGCTCTTTGTTTTTCCCTATATATACTGGATGTAGGCATATCAGTTTTTTCTCATCTTCTAAATTCTGTCCATCAAATTTATCTTCCATATCACATCCGACACTCTTCTACAGCAGCAGTCTACTTAGGTTCTGGATGCAACAAAGACGTCAATTTTAATTTACTTCCAGCTTGAGGATCAACGCTATACTTTGCAGGCTACTTCTTTCTGGAGCAATAATAGTAAAATTTTATAGTCTCCTTTTTAATTATTGATATATCCAAAAAAATTCATGGATCAGACACTCACATTAATCTGCTATCACGGAGGTGCTCTAAACGGATTATCGTACGTAGGTGGCACAACTAATCTTATTTCTACTTATCAAAGTATTTCATTTGAAAATATAAAAAATATTATTATAGAACGTTATTCTATTAACTATTCTTTCGTAATTAGTTATTTTTTTACCGATACCTATTTAGTAATAGATAGTGAAGAATCTTGGAGATTTATTATTCAAAATAATGTAGATGCATCCTGTATAAAAATTTATATTACCGCAACACTGAGGAATATTAGCACAAATATTACTCATACTAGTGCACCTGTTTTTAATAGCCAAAATTTACTTTCTGGAGGTAGTACTTCCAACCAAATAAATGTTGACAATGAAAGTAGTGATGATAGTGCAGACCTAGTAGAAGATCTAGACTATTATCTACAGAAAGACGACGATCCTTCACAAGGTAGTACTCCTGAATTATTTTTGCATAGAGAGTTTTATTCCTCTTATGAATTTAGAAATTTTGTTCGAGATCTTGCAATTCGTCATAATTTTAGTGTTAAAAGCAACCATAACAATTCGACAAGAATTGTATACAAATGCAAATCTTCAGATTGTTCTTGGAGAGTATACGCTAAATCAGTTAGTCAAAGCGACACTTTTTTAATTGAGACATTTGTATCACAACATTCTTGCACAGGTATGTTACCACAAGGACAACATCGACAAGCTACTGCTAAATAGATTTGTGAAAAAGTAATAGGTAAAATTAGAGACAATAATTCTTATAGCGCTTGTAATATTGTAAAGGATATTCTTAGAGAATTTCGAGTATGCGTTACGTATTCAAAAGCTTGGAGGGCAAAAGAACTTGCATTATTCAAAATTAATGGTAGTTATATTGATGCATACGATAGTCTTGAAAAATACGGTTTTATAATTATGGAAACAAATGCTGGAACGAAGTGTTTTTTAAAAACCGTAGGAAATAATATTTTTCAAAGAATATTTGGAAGGCATGCATAGATAGTTTTTTGCAAGGATGCTTACCCGTTATTAGTGTTGATGCAACTTTTCTTACATCTAAATTTCAAAGTAATTTATTTGTAGCATGTGCTCATGATCCTAACTATCAATTATATCCAATTGCTTATTGTATTGCTGAAAATGAGAATACTGAATCGTGGACATGGTTTTTACAATATTTAAAATCTTCATTTGAAACTTGTTTTGATCGGTGGGATGCTATCTCATTTATATCTGATAAGCAAAAATGTTTAATTCGTGGAATACATGATATCTTTCTTAGCTCTCCACATTTTTTTGCATTCAACATTTTAAACAGAATATGAGAAGTCAATGTACTAGTACACGACAATATCAAGTATGGTTAGATAAACTTGCCCGCTCTTATAATGATGTTGATGCGACAGAATGGTTTGAAAAGATTAAATCTGCTAATATTGATGTTTTTAATTGGATTGTTGGCACAAACGATAAAAATCATAACTTTTCACATTGGATTACTGATTATGCACCATGTCCTAGACTAGATATTAACACGTCTAACATTGCAGAGAGTTTTAATAATTGGATTAAGAATTTGCGTGATAAACCAATCACCACATTGCTTGATGGCATTAGAGCTAAAATCATAACTATGCATGAAAAACATAGACAAATTGCTGAAAACCTGGATACGATCTATTGTCCTAGGATGCTCAAAACTATGGCACGTATTAAAAGAGAGATACATCATTTTCAAATGATGCATATCAATGCATATAAATTTGAAATATATGATCATGAAAGTAGTAGACGATATATAGCAGATTTAGAAAATAGAACGTGTACGTGTTTTCGCTGGCAGCATACACTTTTACCATGTGTACATGCTTGCTTTTCTTGTCAATCTAGTAACTTACAAGTAGAAAGCTATTATCCTGAACAATTTTCTGTTGAAAACCTTAAAAGTGTATATGCGCCATGTATGCAAGCGATTCCATCTCTATATACTCCAGAAGCTGAATTGGTAAGAGGTGAAATTGGAGTACCAAACGTTGGACGTAGAGCCGGCAGACCCAAAAAAAATTATTTTTTGACAAGGGAGCTGGGGACAAGAGATCTTTATTACAGCAACTGCGGGGGCATTGGACACAACAGAAGAAAGTGTACAAGAGCACCAAATTTGGGTTAAGATTAACTTTAACATTAGTTCATAAATTGTTTTTACACATCAACTACATCAAAGTCAATAATTACCACTATGCATCGTATCATAATGCCTACGATCGACTGGCCTAAGACCCAGTCTAGCTCGCCTAGCCTCTGTTTGCTCCGGTGTCTCCCCTGGCAATGGCTGATAGTCATCGCCGGCCTCTTCTGTAGTGTTCTGGGTGTAAGACGGTGACAGTGTATCAAATATTGATCTGCAGGTATCCTCAGCAAATGAGCTCCAATCAAATTCACCGGTGTTTGACGGCGGCAATGGTTGATAGTCATCGCCGGCCTCTTCTACAAATTTTTTCTACTATATTTTTTCCTACAAATTTTTCTAATAATTTCTACAAAATTATTTCTACAAAATTTCGAGAAAATTACTATAGGAAACAATCACTACAAATTACAAAATTTCTACAAATTACTATAGAAAATTTCTACAAATTTTTACAACTTTTTACAAATTTCTACAGGAAATTTCCGCAGAAAATTTACATACTAGAAAATTACTATAAGAAATTTACATACTAGAAAATTACTATAGGAAATTACTATAGTAAATTTCTACAAATTTTTACCTCTCCTGCCTCTTCTCCTTCTCCTTCTCCTTCTCTTCCTCCTTCTTCACTTCCTCTTTGGCACGATGGGTCTCTCCTCCTCCACTTTCTCCTTCTCCTTCTCCTTCTCCTTCACTTTCTCCTGCTCCTTCTCCTTCTCCTTCAATTCCAAAATAACTAGCAGTAAAAAAAACCAGCAGCTACCTACTCTCATTTACCACCACCGCCCACAATAAACCAGCAGTAAAAAAAAAACAAAATAACCCAAACGACAATTCCTTTGCCGTAACATGACGTCACCCTTAAAGAAAAATCCAAATGGCAAAGGAAAAAAAATTTTCACACGGCATTTGAACTGCCGTATGCTGACGTCAGCAAACGGCCTTTGATTTGCCGTTCCACCCTTAATCCTATTCCCTCGTTTTAATTTATTTTAATCCATTCCGGGTTAACGAATGACATAGCTGACATCATCAAACGGGAATTGAATTGCCGATTTGATGCTCAAAATATAATTTCCCCAAACTTGATACTTTTTTTACAATTATTTTAAATTTTAATGCTTTTTTTGTAATTTTCTATAACAAAAAAGATTGCCTACTTTTTATGGCATTCAGTAGAATGCATGCCATAATTTGATTATTTGTGGCACACTATTTAGACATGTCGTAATTTCAATGTGGTAAATAGTCAATTTTTGTAGTCCCTTGTGTTGTCTATCCATAAGCGACAACTACAATAGATTGGTCTGGCTCAAAAAAAGTCATGGAGGAGTAATTCTTCTAGGTCGGTTAGACTATATTAGATAGTCAACAACCTCATTTCGACTTTTCAGGACAACTTATTACATCACCGATAGTCAACAACCTCATTTCGACTTTTCAGGACAACTTATTACATCACCGATAGACAACAACCTCATTTCGACTTTTCAGGACAACTTATTACATCACCGCTATTCCCATCACATTTGAGGAACGTACTTTATCTCATCTTCCATTCACAATTTTGGCAGCCTTTTGAAAGATACATAAAATATGTTCAGTTTATTATTAATCTTGAATGTCATAATAGCACCCAACAAACTATTTCCCAAAATGGATATGTCATTTGATGGAGTGAAACTTGAACCAAGCATGGGTTACTTGGAATCAATATCTTCCATCCTAAAAAAAATTCAAAACTTTAAAAAACTTCTCATTTATAGAAGGGTGTGACTCTCCTATAGAGTCACCCACATATTCTAGTTACCACAAATATATTACATAAATAAAGCAATTCTTTTTTTATTTTCACATTTGTCACAACTCTCTGTCCAATAATTGGGTACGAGTAGTAAGGATTTCTGTCACTACCACTTTTTAGTCTTGAGAGTATTTTGGTCATTTTGGTTTTTGTGAATTATTTTATTATTTATTGTTTGGTGTTGTGATTTTTGACTTTTGCTAGTTGTGACATTAGAGACTAGCCTAGAGTTTGACTTTGACTTTGGTGACTTAGTTGGCATGGTGTGGGACCTTAATATAACTTAAGTTGGTCTTAGTTGACTTGAGTGTGGCTAGGGTTCATGAGAGAATTGGGAGAGTTTTGTATTTGGACTTATTTCTAAGGGGTTGAGCTAGCCAGCTAATGATCTTGGCCCAAAGCCCATTCATATGAAACCCTAACCCTAATTCCCTACATGGTCGGCCACCACAGCCCAAGTATGACCTAATTTCAGCCTATATAATATCTCTACATGACCACTTGCCTCTTTTAGAAATCTCCCTTTAGGAAACCCTAATTTCTTCCCCCTTTCATCATTCCTCCACCAAATTGATTCCAATCTTTTGTATTTGATTCTAAATCTGGAGTAGAGGTTGAAGGAGGCTAGCTTGCAAGGAGGGAAGCTCATTTGGACATTGCTTGAGGAAGGAGACTTCACAATTTGGGGCTTTTTCTTGGAGATTGGCTCCCTATAGGTAATCCCTTCAAATCTTCCCTAAATCCTGATTTCTTTCCATAGATGCATCCATCTAGGTGTCCCCTAGATGTAGGAAAGGTTGGGTGAAAATTCGTGTAGATTTGGTGTCCGTATCAAACACGTATCAGTATGGTTTTATAGGTGTTTGATGAAATGCCTCAATGGAGATTTTATTGTTATTTTTGAACAAATTTCTAGAGCTACATGTGCTCTTGGATTTCGTGCATGATTGAGTCGATCATCGACTTTGTGTCATGTCGAATGAGGGGCTGCCGCACAGACCATGCAAGCTGTGCCCTGCTACCCGACACAGATTCTGGACACGATACGCCACGTGGTGGCCTGACACTTGGCTAGTGGGTCGGGGCAGTGACTGACAGGTCACCCCCCAAGCCATGCATGGCCACATGTCGTATCGGACACGTTCTCACGTATGTATGCATTTTGCACTGACACAGTTCAGTCGATGTCCTTCGACTGATACGTGAGTCGTGTCCCGCACAGTCACGTCTTGGACTCAAATCAGGGTGTCGACCCTCTAGCCCTACCCTGGCAAACATATGGACACGAGCACGAGGTGTATTGTGTTATGTGTCGTGTGTACGAACTCGTGTCCTCGCCGTACGATGCTGTGTTGTGCAGTTTGTACTTGTGTGTGTGTTTAAATTGTTCTGGCCACTTCCTGTCCACTTGTGTGGACACGAAGCCCCCCTCTGACACACGAACACATGTACCTAGCATCTGTGCACACATTGGTTTGAGTTTTATTTAATTTTCGTTTGGAATTGGGTTCTTTGTTTTGACTGAACCTGAGAATCGGGTTTTTACCAATAACTGAGTTTGAGATTTGAAATTAATGTTCAATGTTAAGTTCAGACATGTTATCATCGCTGGGTTCAAATGGTTCATGATTAGGTTTGTATTTTGGGTTTTCATTTAGAATTTGGGTTCGATTTCGAAAGGGATATGAGTTTACTGATACTTGAAACTGCCTTTGTGTTCGAAATGGAATTGGGATTTATGTTAGATGTTATTATATATTGAAAATTGAGTTTAATTTGAATGTGTATAAAACTGAGATGGGTTTGTTTGAAACCAATGCTTCTAAATGTTAGCTGAGTTTGTATAAGACTGACTGAGAAGTAAACCTGAGAAATTATTCACTGCTAGCCTATGTTGTAAACCTGAGAACACATATAAACCTGAGAATCACACACACATATCACTCAATATCACCCTCATTTACCTGTACACACACACACACACACACACACACACACACACACACACACACACACACACATATCACTCATTTACCTGTACACACACATACACATATCACTCACTATCACTCGTTTACCCGTACACACACACACATATCTTTCACTGTCACCATATAACTCACTGTATACACACTCACTGATATACTATTACTCATTGTACACACACACACACACACACACACACACACACACACACACACACACACGCATACACACACACACACACACACACACACACACACACACACACACACAATCTCTAGCATGCTATCACAAACACACACACACCATATCACTGTCCACTACAATGTTTGACCCACACTCACCCCTTACTCATATATATATATATATTTTATATATATATATATATATATATATATATATATATATATATATATATATATATATCCCACACTCACCCCTTACTCATATATATATATATATATATATATATATATATATATATATATATATATATATATATATATATATATATATATATATATATGAGTAAGGGGTGAGTGTGGGATATATATATATATATATATATATATATATATATATATTGTATATGTATATATATTTTGTATTTGTGTGTATGATAACTTGTTTTGGCTTTTGATTGTGTTTGAGTGCTAGCCTAGGCTTGGTTAGGCTTAGTGAGACTTGTTGGACTAGGCTTGGACCTAGTATAGCTTGGTTGACCTAGTTTGACTAGTGTAGTTGACTAGAGTTGACCAAGAGTTGACTTTAGTCTAGATTGACCTAGAATTCAAATAGAATGCATTGTAAAGTTATATATTACCATTTTGGACATGTTGTGACCTGTGTTGCTCTAAATAGGACTCATCTACTCTGTCTGGACATCTATACTCATCGAATACTTAGGATATCAGGCGAGTACATTCTCTGACCATTTCATACTTGATAGGATTTATATTTATGCTCTAGATTACTTTACTTGATGATGTCACGTTGTTAACACGGATTGGTACTATATGGATCCCTTCATGAGATGTTATCCCCCTCGGGAGCATCGGGATACGTCATGTCATGTGCTTTTCATGTACATCATGTATTCATGTGCTTTCATCATTCATGTACACTCTTGTGATTCATGTACTCATGTTCACAGAGCCCCTCATGTATACTTCATGTGCACCCATTTATGGGCTCCCATGTGAAATCATGTACACTAACAAAACTTGTCTGGATCCTTGTGTATTGATTGGGGTACGGGGGAGTATAAATGGTCATGTGAACAATTCCAAAGTAGTGTAATCATGTGCAAACTCTTAGTATAATCATGTGCAACTTCAAGCCGTTCACATGTCTATCTTGTACTCTACATCACTAGCCCCTATTAGTTCTTTACTTATAGTAGATATTTCCTTATAGTAATCACTTTTACTTCATATATATTCTTCAGCATTTCATGTATTTTACTCTATAGCATACTTACATTTTATGTCATATTATGAACTGCGTGAGATGTATTGTGCTCGTTCCTATCATGACTGGACCTATTGAAATATTACAGATGACATTGAGGAGTTCTGTCCTACGTACTACGGAGCAGGCCTAGATGACACCTGTGAGCTGGACTCCCAGGAGGACGCAGTCCTTGTAGAGGACATTACTCCAGCAGTCTAGGCTAGTTAGCTAGACTAGTTATCTTACTTTATTGTCTTGTCTTATTTTGGATACATTATGTACATATTTGGGATATTGTTATTCTGGATGTTGTGGAGATGTTATCTTAGACACTTAGACTTCTTCTCCTGTTGTATTTAATTTGGCGACTTTCATATCTATCTATCTTGTCATATTTCTACCTTAGCTGTGATTGAGTTGTACATTTCTATATTGTCCTCCATTGGGAGAGTATATATTGTACATGTACCTTATAATTGTTAGATGTATGTGACCTAGGACAACATTCTATCGCCGACACTGTGGCATAGGCTGGACGTACCCACTTTTTGTGTCCCTACACTGGGTGCGGGTCGTGACACATTTTTAGTGGTGGCCCATGTAGGTCTAGATTTGTAGTGGTATTCGAACTAGAGTATCACTACAGCCTACAATAGGATATAGGATATAGTTTTGAGGTACTCAATCACATTAGGAAAACTCTGATCCAATACTTGCCATCTAAGTTCTTGTTGATTAAATGCTTTCCTTTGAATAAATAAACTGTCCTCCTTTGATTTTTTGCTTCATTCTCAGTAATTGTTTCTTATTTTGATCTGTCTTCAGGATGGTTATGGAGACACGATCTCATCGCTCCGCTCCGGGTGATACTATCGAGAGGTCGGCCACCTCTCGTCCGGTTCAACAGGGCCTCGAGACCGCAGCTCCTGTTGTGCCAGCTCAGGTTGGCGTTTCTGTTGCATTTGGAGGTGCACTTCCGCCTATACATAGACCTTCCCTCGTCATTCCTAATTTCTCTCGGCAGCAGCCACCTTCCGGATTGGTTGACGCAGCACAGTTGTTCGACTTCTTTCAGTGGATGGTGGAGGCCTAGCGACAGAGTCCGCTCATTTTCAGCAGGGCATAGAGAATGCCCATCAACTTTTCCTGACGACGGTGGAGAGAGTTATTGCGCAGCCCCAGGCAGCCCAGATACAGCCGTAACAGCCGAGGACACCAGGGATCCAGGAGTTCCAGAAGATGCGTCCGTGGGACTTCCGCGACACTGAGGGGATTCTGTATACGGATGACTGGATAAAGCACGTCGAGGAGATCTTCCAGCTGGCGGAGATTCCAGCACGACTACAGATTGAGGCGGTAGGTAGTCAGATACGGGACCTGGCCCGCACATGATACCAGACGGACCCGAGGGTCGGTACAAAGGGACAGACTTGGGCAGCCTTCAAGAAGCTGTTCAAGGAGAATTTTTTCCCTGACACAGCTCTTGGCGCCCTGGAGACGCAGTTTGAGAGCTTAGTTCAGGGCAGTCAGACTGTCGAGGAGTACGCTGGAGAGTTCTGCCGTCTGGGCCGATTTGTTGAGGGAATCAGTGAGACGGCGAAGGCCCGGAGATTCCGGAAGGGTTTAGTCAAGGAGGTCAAGTCCTTGACCAAGTGTGACCGAAGTGCCACTTTTGAGGAGATTCTGGTGGGTGCCCTTGCAGCAAAGGATAATCTTGAGCTGATGCTCAAGAGGGACAAGACGCTCATGGAGCCAGTGGCAGCGGAGGACCGGCCAAGAGGCATCACTTTCAGCAGCAGTATCAGCAGCAGCAGAGGCAGTTCCAGCCACAGCAGTTCCAGGGGCAGGGCCGCGCACCTTTCCAGTAGGTACAGCAGCAGCAACCGAGTTTTCATCTACAGACACTCAGACAGCAGCCCGTTAGTTATGGTTTCTGCAAGAAGCCATGACATGTGTGGAATAACTGCAGGAAGAGGCTCGGGAGGTACCTACTCTGCGGTTCGGCGGAGCACCAGTTGAAGGAGTGTTCTATGTCTTTAGGACGAGCAGATCAGGGAGCGGGAGCCAGGGCTCCAGTAGTACAGCAGAAGGAACCCTTGCAGACTCAGCTGTAGAGGTTCGCTCAGCATCATCAGCAGGACATGGGAGGTCAGCAGGGGCGAGCTTTCGCCATGGCAGCTGAGGATGCAGAGGCTATCGAAGAGTTGATCGCAGGTTCTATTCTTCTCGACTCCATTCCAGCTTTTGTATTGTTCGATTCAGGGGCTTCCCACAGCTTCGTGTCTATATCTTTTGCTATTAGACACCACATTGTATCTGAATCGTTGCCTAGGACTTGCAAGATCACGACCGGGGGTGGTATTATCCTCGTTAGTGATATTTGTAAGGGTCGGAGAGTTGATTTTGGAGGCCGAGAGTTGGATGTGAGTATGCTCGTGATGCCATTATCGAACTACGATATCGTACTCGGTATGGATTGGTTGAGCAGGCACCACACCAGCATAGATTGCCGTGGGGTAGAGTTCTTTTCAGAGCACCTAGAGATCCAGAGTTCGAGTTTATCCGACGACAGGCGGAGTAGAGCAGCAGAGTTTTCTGCAGAGTATCAGTTGAGGAGCAGGCAGTGCCATATCCTTTGATAGCAGAGTTGATGGACGTCTTTCCGGAGGATTTGCCACCGGACAGAGACGTGGATTTTTATATAGACTTAGTGCCCAGCGCAGAGCCGATATCTC
Source organism: Iris pallida (assembly GCA_029216955.1). Lineage (NCBI taxonomy): Eukaryota > Viridiplantae > Streptophyta > Magnoliopsida > Asparagales > Iridaceae > Iris > Iris pallida. The sequence continues at coordinate 19,072,463 of JANAVB010043419.1, forward strand.
AGCACGTCTATAGGGTGAACAACAGCGAGCTGGTAGAGTTGAAGAAGCAGGTGGATGAGCTGCAGGACAAGGGCTTCCTTCGATCGAGTTCTTCACCATGGGGTGCACCGGTACTCTATGTACCGAAGAAGGATGGGTCGGTCAGGATGTGTATCGACTACATGGCACTCAACAACCTCACGATCAAGAACAAGTACCCGTTGCCGAGGATCGATGATCTCTTCGATCAGCTGAGTGGGCGAGGGTATTTTTTAAGATTGATCTAAGGTCAGGTTACCATCAGGTGAAGGTGAAGAAGGAGGATATCCCCAAGACCGCATTCAGGATGCGGTATGGCCAGTTTGAGTTCATGGTGATACCGTTTGTGTTGACTAATGCTCCGGTGGTATTCATGAACCTGATGAACAAGGTGTTCCACCAGTACTTGGACAAGTTCATGGTAATGTTCATCGACGATATCCTAGTGTACTCGAAGACCGAGGAGGAGCATGAGGAGCACTTGAGAGTGGTTCTGGAGACTCTCAGGAGGGAGGAGCTTTATGGCAAGCTCTCGAAGTCTGAGTTCTTTCTGGACAGAGTTGACTTCTTGGGTCATGTGGTAACTGGAGATGGGATCTCAGTTGACCCGAAGAAGATCACGGTAGTTGAGGCTTGGACAGCACCGAGTTCAGTAGCGAAGATCAAGCGCTTCTTGGGATTAGCAGGCTACTATAGGAGGTTCATGCATGATTTCTCCCAGGTTGCAGAGCCATTGACTAGGCTGACCCAGAAAGATGCAGAGTTTATCTGGTCAGAGAAGTGTCAGGTCACTTTTGATGAGTTGAAGAAGCGGCTGACGATAGCTCCGATTCTGACATTACAATCAGGATTAGTAGGGTTCACTATCTACAGTGACGCCTCAGAGAAGGGTTTGGGTTATGTCTTGCAGCAGCATGGGAAGGTGATTGCTTATGCTTCCAGGCAGTTACGTCCCCATGAGAAGAACTACCCTACCCACGACTTGGAGTTGGCAGCAGTTATATTTGCTTTACAATTGTAGAAATACTATTTATACGGAGAGCGGGTAGAGATCTTTACAGATCGTAAGAGCTTGAAGTATGTGTTTACACAGAAGGAGCTCAACATGAGGCAGCGCAGGTGGTTGGAGTTGATGAAGGACTTCAACATTTCACTGCAGTATCACCCAGGGAAGTCCAACGTGGTTGTCGATGCTTTGAGTAGGTATCCGACAGCCATGTTCTTGATGATGGATCGTCACTTGCTAGCAGATTTGGAGAGCCTGAGGATCGAGATGGTTGTGCCGGGAGTTCAGATGCAGATGTGGGGCCTTCAGATTCAGTCAGATTTGATGGAGATGATCAAGTCGACTCAGTTTGAGGATGTTGCTCTGCGGTGTATCCGAGAGCAGGTTCGAGCATGGTTGTTGGATGATGAGTTTACTCTTGCAGAGGATGGCACATTGAGGCACGGTTCCAGACTGTGTGCCCAATGGAGAGCTTCGGGAGCAGGTCATGTATGAGGCCCACCGATCTCAGTACTCTATACATCCAGGTGCCAACAAGATGTATAGGGATCTGAGGGAGCATGTTTGGTGGTATGGGATGAAGCGGGAGATAGCTCGCTTCGTAGCCAAATATTTGGTCTGTCAGCAGGTCAAGGCAGAGAGGCAGAGAGGCAGAGGCCAGGAGGTTTGTTGCAGCCATTGCCCATTCCAGAGTGAAAGTAGGAGCACACCATGATGGACTTTGTTTCTGGATTATTGCGTACACCAGGAGGGAAAGACGCGATTTGGGTCATCGTAGACAGGTTGACCAAATCGGCCCACTTTTTGCCATTTAAAGTGGGTACGTCTATTGAGAGGCTAACAGAGATGTATATGCGTCAGATTGTCAGGATTCATGAAGTTCCGGTGAGCATTGTCTCGGATCGGGATAGTTGCTTTACTTTCCATTTCTGGCGGAGTTTGCAGACTAGTTTGGGCACTCAGCTCAAGTTTAGTACTGCATACCACCCTCAGACGGACGGACAGTCAGAGAGAACTATTCAGACACTCGAGGACATGCTGCGGACTTGTGTTTTAGATTTTGGAGGATCCTGGAAGGATCACCTGCACTTAGTAAAGTTTGCATGCAACAACAGTTTTCATGCCAGCATTGAGATATCACCATTAGAGGTACTGTACAGGCGCAGATGTCGTACACCTTTGTCTTGGGATGACGTTGGAGAGCGAGCTTTATTGGAACCTAAGATGGTTGTAGATGCAGCCGAGAAGGTGAAGCTCATCAGAGACCGAATTCGCGTGGCGTAGGACAGACATCGGCACTTGGCCGATAGCCACCGCAGACCTTTGGAGTTTGAGGTACAGTTTAGGGATAGGATTAGAATTAGAAGTTGTTTTGTTTGTGATTTTGTTTGATCATGTTTGAATATATTAGTAATTGAGACCTTGCTTGTGATTAGGTTGGGGATCTGATTTTCTTGAGGATATCTCCGATATGTGGTACGATACATTTTGGTGGAGGTGGGAAGCTTAGCCCACGCTTTATCGGACCTTTCATGATCAGCGGGAGAGTCGGTGACGTAGCTTACAGGCTAGACTTGCCACCTGTACTAGTGGGAATCCATAACGTATTCCATGTGTCACAGCTGAGACGGTATGTGGCAGATCCTAGCCATGTACTCGATCACTCAGAGATTGAGGTGGGACATACTCTTAGCTATCCAGAGTAGCCTGTAGAGATTCTGGATCGACGAAAAAAGGTTCTGAGAAACCAGGTGATACCCTTGGTTCACGTCGCATGGAGGCATCATTCTCCAGGAGAGTCTACCTGGGAGCGGGAGGATGAGATGCGCGAGCAATACCCATATCTTTTTGGACCTTGAGGTATGATTGTCTATCCTTCTCATCAGCTCAGTTTTGCCTTTCAATTTCGAGGACGAAATTCTTTTAAGGAGGGTAGATTTGTCACTACCACTTTTTAGTCATAAGGGTATTTTGGCCATTTTGGTTTTTGTAAATTATTTTATTATTTATTGCATTGGTGTTGTGATTTTTGACTTTTGTGACTTAGTTAGCATGGTGTGGGAACCTAATATAACTTAAGTTGGTCTTAGTTGACTTGAGTGTGGCTAGGGTTCATGAGATGATTGGGAGAGTTTTGTATTTGGACTTATGGCTAAGGGGTTGAGCTAGCTAGTTAATGATCTTGGCCCAAAGCCCATTCATATGAAATCCTAACCCTAATTCCCTACATGGCCGGCCACCACAGCCCAAGTATGACCTAATTTCAGCATATATAATATCTCTACATGACCACTTGCCTTTTTTTTAGAAATCTCCCTTTAGGAAACTCTAATTTCTTCCCCATTTTATCATTCCTCCACCAAATTGATCCCAATATTTTGCATTTGATTCTAAATCTGGAGTAGAGTTTGAAGGAGGCTAGCTTGCAAGGAGGGGAGCTCATTGGACATTGTTTGAGGAAGGAGACTTCACAATTTGGAGCTTTTTCTTGGAGATTAGCTCTCTATAGGTAATCCCTTTAAATTACCCCTAAATCTTGATTTTTTTCCATAGACGCATCCATCTAGGTGTCCCCTAGCAGTATGAAAGATTTGGTGAAAATTCATGTTGATTTGGTGTCCGTATCGGACACGTATCAGTATGGTTTTATAGGTGTTTGATAAAATGCCTCAATGGAGATTTTATTGGTATTTTTGAAATCTTTTTGAACAAATTTATAGAGCTACATGTGCTCTTGGATTTCGTGCACGACTGAGTCTATCATCGGCTTTGTGTCGTATCGAATGAGGGGCTGGACACGCCGTACAGACCATACAAGTTGTGTCCTGCTACCCGACACAGATTCTGGACACGCCACGCCACGTGGTGGCCTGACACATGGCTAGTGGGTTGGGGCAGTGACTGACAGGTCACCCCCTAAGCCACGTATGGCCACATATCGTATCGGACACGTTCTCACGCACACACGTATTTTGTACTGACACTGTTCAGTCGACTTCCTTTGACTAATACGTGAGTCGTGTCACGCACATTCACGTCTTGGACTCAAATCAGGGTGTCGACCCTCTAGCCCAACCCCAGGCGAACACATGGACACGAGCACGAGGTGTCGTGTGTACGAACCCATGTCCTCGCCGTACGACGCTGTGCTGTACAGTTTATACTTATGTGTGTGTTTAAATTGTTCTGCACACTTCGTGTCCACTTGTGTGGACACGAAACCCCCTCTGACACACGAACACATGTACCTAGCATCTGTGCACACATTGGTTTGAGTTTTATTTTATTTTCGTTTGGAATTGGGTTCTTTATTTTGACTGAACCTGAGAATCGGGTTTTTACTGATAACTGAGTTTGAGATTTAAAATTATTGTTCAATTTAAGTTTAGACATGTTATCATAGCTGGGTTCAAATGATTCATGATTAGGTTTGTATTTTAGGTTTTCATTTAGAATTTGGGTTCGATTTCGAAAGGGATATGAGTTTACTGATACATGAAACTGCCTTTGTGTTCGAAATAGATTTGGGATTTATGTTGGATGTTATTATATATTGAAAACTGAGTTTAATTTGAATGTGTATAAAACTGAGATGGGTTTGTTTGAAACCAATGCTTCTAAATGTTAGCTGAGTTTGTATAGGACTGACTGAGATGTAAACCTGAGAAATTATTCACTGCTAGCCTATGTTGTAAACCTGAGAACACATGTAAACCTGAGAATCACATACACATATCACTCACTATCACCCTCATTTACCTGTACACACAATCACACACATATCACTCACTATCACTCATTTACCTGTACACACACACACATATCACTCACTATCACTAATTTATCTGTACACACACACACACACTCACACACACACATATCACTCACTGTCACCATATAACTCACTGTACACACACTCATTGATACACTATTACTCATTGTACACACACACACTCTCTCTAGCATGCTGTCACAAACACGCACACACACATACCATATCACTGTCCACTACAATGTTTGACACACACTCTCCCCCCTACTCATATATATACCATGTATGTGCCTTGCTTGTGTACTAGGCACTAGCCTATATGAATGCCTATATATATATATATTGTATATGTATATATATTTTGTATTTGTGTGTGTGATAACTTGTTTTGGCTTTTGATTGTTTTTGAGTGCTAGCCTAGGCGTGGTTAGGCTTAGTAAGACTTGTTGGACTAGGCTTGGACCTAGTATAGCTTGGTTGACCTAGTTTGACTAGTGTAGTTGACTAGAGTTGACTAAGAGTTGACTTTAGTCTAGATTGACCTAGAATTCATATAGAATGCATTGTAAAGTTCAATATTACCATTCTGCACATGTTGTGACCTATGTTGCTCTAAATAGGACTCATCTACTCTGTCTGGACATCTATACTCATCGAATACTCAGGATATCAGGCGAGTATATTCTCTGACCATTTTATACTTGATAGAATTTATATTTATGCTCTAGATTACTTTACTTGATGCTGTCACATTGTTAACACGGATTGGTACTATATAGATTTCTTCATGAGATGTTATCCTCCTCGGGAGCATCGGGATGCGTCATGTCATGTGCTTTTCACGTACATCATGTATTCATGTGCATTCATCATTCATGTGCACTCTTGTGATTCATGTACTCTCATGTTCACAGAGCCCCTTATGTATATTTCATGTACGCCCACGTATGGGCCCCCATGTGAAATTATGTACAATAACATAACTTATCTGGATCCTTGTGTATTGATTGGGGTACGGGGGAGTATAAATGGTCATATGAATAATTCCAAAGTAGTATAATCATGTACAAACTCTTAGTATAATCATGTGCAAATTTAAGCCGTTCACATGTCTATCTTGTACTCTACATCACTAGCCACTATTAGTTCTTTAATTATAGTAGATATTTTCTTACAGTCATCTCTTTTACTTCATATATATTCTTTAACGTTTCTTGTATCTTACTCTATAGCATGCTTACATTTTCTGTCATATTATGAACTGCGTGAGATGTATTGTGCTCATTCCTGTCCTGACTGGACCTGTTAAAATATTACAGATGACATTAAGGAGTTCTGTCCTACGTACTACGGAGCAGGCCTAGATGACACCTACGAGCTGGACTCCTAGGAGGACCCAGTCTTTGTAGAGGACATTACCCCAGTAGTCTAGGCTAGTTAGCTAGACTAGTTATCTTACTTTATTGTCTTATCTTATTTTGGATACATTATGTACTTATTTGGGATATTGTTATTCTGGATGTTGTGGAGTTGTTATCTTAGACACTTAGACTTCTTCTCCTGTTGTATTTTATTTGGCGACTTTTATATCTATCTATCTTGTCGTATTTCTACCTTAGCTGTGATTGAGTTGTACATTTCTATATTGTCCTCCGTTCGGAGAGTATATATTGTACAAGTACCTTATAATTGTTAGATGTATGTGACCTAGGACAGCGTTCTATCGTCGATACTGCAACATAGGCTTGACGTACCCACTTCTCGTGCCCCTACACTGGGTGCGGGTCGTGACAATTTCTAACCTATGTTGTGATATTGACGGTAATATATTATCTATACCTCAAATCCATAACCATAATTTATATACTATCAGCAATAACAACATACCAAGTGACTAATTTAGTTCATTCACAATGCGCATATACTAATCTATTGACAAAAAATGGGATCAATAAGGGATATCAAGATATAACTAATAGTTTCTAGTCATACTAACTGTCAAAAGACAAAATTGCTCAAGAATATATAAAATAGTCTAATCTCGGAAACAAACACACTATGAATAATAATTGAAAGAAACAAAAGAACTACAACTAAAGCTATGCATCTCTTGCACCATCTTCTCTCACTAAGTCTGGGCCTGCAAAGGTGTATATGTCGTCCTTATAGGCCCTAATAAGTAGGAAAACTAATCTTCCTTGTCTAAAGCAGTCAATGTCAAAGTACAATACTAAATAAATTTACAGATTATGATATATGTACTAGCACTAATATGATCGAAAAAAAGAGAACCATGAAGCAATATAAAGACTATACATATAAACCGAATAAGGTAAGGATCTAGTCGACCAGTGTCAGTGGCCTCCCGCGTAGGGTCAAGGGCTGCTATTGATGCCACATGTGCGTTACTCGAGTCCCTAGCGCGTGGGATTGGGGTTGGTCATCGGTGTTGCCAGCAACCCTACACTACCAAAATAAGTCATTTTAGCGACGACAAAAATCGTCGCTAAAATGTTCAAATATGTCGCAAATCTGGATTAGTGATGTATTTTCGATGTTGTATATTTCATGGTCGTTAACACACAAAACGTTGCTAATCGTCGCTATAGCGATGTTTTATAGCAACGAAAGTGTAACACCCAGTTTTCCAGAAGAGGGTAATTTTGAAATTTTGTAATTATAATTATTATTTAATGATATTTATTTCATATTATGATTTTTAGTGATTTTTAATTATTTTTAAACTATTTAAATTCATGACTTGTGATTTTTGGTGTTTTGCTAGTGAACAGTAGAGACTGCCTACCCTAGAGCCTAGTCTTGTGATTAGGGTATTTAGGCATTTTTGGGGTTATTTGATTTTATTATAATTTATTTGAATTTATGGGAATTTTTAGAATTTATTTTGGGATTGTTTGAACGAGGGTTGACTAGGTTGACTTTGACTAGCAATGACCTTGGTAGGCTAACCTAGAAGCTAACCCTAGTTGTGTTTGGACTTGGTTAGGTTATGTAACTCTAGTTAACCTAAGTTAGTGAGGATTTACTCATTAGAATTAATTTGGAGAAAATAGGATTTGAATTGATTTAGAAATGGCTTGTGATTTCACAAGTCATGACTTGTGACTTAGGTTTAATAGCCCATAGGCCCACACCATGAACCAACCTAACCCTAATCAGCCCATGGCAGCCAACCTAGGGTTTCCCACCCTATTTAATGCCTCTTCCATTTGTTCTTGACTCCTTTATTATTTTTTTTCTCAAGCTTTAGAAGAGGTGAGTCTCCATCTTCAAAAATCCCTAGAAAATCCATTTTACCTCCTTTTTAATCCAAATAAATTGAAATAGGTTCTAATTATTGTTTTATTGCTGTTGGAATTTGTTGTTCTCAGTTTTCTATCAATTTGAAGGAGTTTGGTGGCTTTTTGGAATCCTCATTGGAAGGGGTTTTTGTGTTGGAGAACACGATAGGTAAAATCCTAATCCACCCATTAAAATTCTAGTTTCTTTGCATGTAGACCTAGCCCTAGGTCTCCTGGTTCTGTAGGTATGCCTAGACCTAGGTTTTGTGTCCATTTTGTGTCCTAAATGGACACGTATCAGCCTATAGACATAGGTGTTTGATGAAATGTCCTAAAGGACATTTCGACCTGATTTTAGGAAACATTTTGATTAGAAATTTAGGGTTTGTTGTCGCTTATCATTTTCTGTGGGACTGAGCTTGTAATTGTGTCGTGTCGTGTCGAGATCTGGACATGAACACGCTGTTCTAACACAGTGCGCATTGCCCTGCTACTCGGGGGCAATTACTCACTAGACACGCTACTAGGACACGGGAATTTCGACACACAGGTCGGGGCTGACACTGACACGAGGCTCCCAAAGTTTCACGGGTCTTCATGTCATGTCGGACACGCATTCGTGTGTGCATTGGTCACACACTGCACTGTTCCGTATGGGAAGAGGCCACTGATACGGTATTCGCGTCGGACACGGACACGCCTAGGACTCGATACAGGGTGTCGACCCTCTAGCCTGAGACTTCATCTACCTAGGGACACGAGCACGAGGTTCTAGGACACTTGTGTCGTGTCTTAGACTTGCACGAACACGTGGACGATGTTGTGTATTAGTGTGTGTCTGTGTTGTGCTCGATGTGGGTTTTTCCCTTGGTTTGGACACTGTATCATATTGGGGTGGACACGAAACACTCCCTAAGACACGAACACTTGTTGGGTATTCATTACCAACCTAATTTTTATGGTTTAGTTGTTGTTTTAACTTGGGTAATGAGAAATCCTCTTTCGACAGATACACAATGTATCAGGAACTTTTGAACTGTTTCTATTTTATTCCCTGTGTTTAAACCCTGTAATTTAGTGATAATTTGATTTCTAAATTAGGTCCTAATCATCCCCTAATCTCTGTTAGTAGATGTTACTACTGGAATAGGTTGTTGTCATGAAAGTTGGGATTTAAACTTGAAGTTCATGCATGGACTGATACCATAGTTTTGATACACTGATTCTTCCAGTTTTCCCTAACATTTTAAATCCTATATTTTTGAAGTGATGTTTCACTGATAAGTGTGTTCCCATATTGTATGTTCATATTTCAGCTTAATATTCCATTTGAATTTGATTTTGGTTTGAGAATAGGATATTTCACATATGGATTCGAATTTGGTTTACTGAGATTGCATTCAAATAAAACCTGAGATTATGTGAAATAAGAACTGAACTCTTTTACTAAATGTTAAGGTAGGACTGAACTGAGAACCTATTGCCATTCACTGGATTTCAAATTCCTGAGAATTGGTTGCTTTCCTATTTCCTAACTAAATTGAAAGACCTATAAAATCTGAGAATGGACTCTAGGTTACCTGAGCTGATTTCCTTTCTTTTTCTTTTCAATTGTATTAGTTCCTTTAACTGACTTGATTTTCCTTAAAATCTGAGCTTGCTCCCTTAATCAAAAACCTGGGATTTACTATACTTTAACTGTAATAAGTGTTGAATGTGTTAGCATCCTTCAGTCACCTGAAACTGTAACTGAGTTCATTCCCAGGTTTTTTCCCAAACCTGTGAATGAGTGTTCATTATACTGAAATATAGTTTAGATTGTTATGGACTGAACCTTGAACTGATTTCTCACCCTCTTGTTAACAGTGTTGTATCCTGAGTTTATTTCCAGATTTTCCTTAGGGAAGTGCACTGTTTTCCTATTCTAAGATTCCCTCATAACCCACATTGATGCCCATATTGCTATGCCACGTTGTTTTTAATACTGATTTCTTTTAACTGGAAATGGATATGAGTGGTGATATCTTTTAACTGTCATGTACTCCCATGTCTCACTAGCACATCACTGATTTCAGTACACTCTCACTCACTGTTAGTCTACGCACTCACACACATCACCCTCTCATGTGACACCACACCCTTATGAACACTAACCCTCACACCCTCAACACACACACATGTTTAAGTCTCTCTTGACACCCCACCACATTGCATTTCCTGTACACACACACAGGTATGGCCTCACTGTCCTCTATCACACATGCATAGCCCACACTCACATCTCACTGATTTTTCCTTTGACACATGAACAATGTATTCCCTGTTTTCCAGGGTTCTTAATAACTTGAGATTTAGTTTACATAAACTGTCATGCTTGTCACTCACTGAATTCAGCATACTACACAATGTGTTCACTGATTTCAGGATCACCTGAACACACATTTCCCATAGAAATTTGAGAATGAGCATAGGACTGAAAAACTGGGTTTATTGGATGTCTTAAACTGTTTTGAGGTTGCACTTTGAACTGAATTTTGTGGTATTAACCTAGACATTATATTAGGACTGTTTCAAACTGAATTTTGGGTTTAATTGTGAACTATGGAATGAATACAGTATTGTTTTGACCTGGGGATTTAGTTGGATTGTTCTAAACTGTTTAGGGTTGTTTTACCTGGGTTGTTGGACTGATTTGGGTTAACTGTTAATGCAATGTGGCTCTCTTATTCACTGTTTAGCCTAATGCCACTGTTAAATTCAGAATTACATTGCTCACTCTTTCACACATGTTACACTACACACAAGCCACTCACACACACACATTGCTTTACACTATTAGTTAACACATGACACATCCCTCACTTTGCCACTCACTGTTCACTCCCTACCACACAATGTTGTGACACTGTGCACCCTACACATAAACACACACACACTTGTGGTTTTTCCCCTTACTTGACAAAATGTTAGTACTCACCCCTTGCATACTCACATTGACACACCCACACTCTTCCCTTTCCCTCTCTACATCTATATATGTGCAAAATAAATCAACTTGTATATATGTTTTAAGTCTATATATATATGTATGTGTGATGATTCCTAATGAGTATAACTATAACCTTGTAATATTAAAGGTGTATATATATATATATATATATATATATATATATATATATATATATATATATATATATGTAATGTGAATGTGCCTATTTCTATGTATATGTATATAGGGTTTTGTTATAGGTTACCTATAGGCTATATGCCATATGCTAGCAAGTGTAGATGTAGTATATATTCATGCTATACAGGTATACATGGATATTGGTTAGCCTAGAATTGTTTAACTTAGACTTTGTTAGACCTAGTAGAGTCTAGATTAGTCTTGTACAGTCTTGTTAGACTTGGAATAGGCTAGTTAGCCTAGGCTAGACTAGTATAGACTTGATTAGCCTAGATTAGTCTTGTTTGACCTAGTTTGACTTCTAGAGTTGACCAGAGTTGACCAAGAGTTGACTTTGACCTAGATTAACCTAGAATCATGTAGAATGCATATTAGGACTTCATTATATCATTTTAGACTTGTTGTGACTTGTGCTGTTCTGATTAGGAGCCAGACACCTCTCCTCGGACAGTACATTTACTTCAGACATTCAGATACGAGGCGAGTACATTCTCTGATCATTTCATATCCTGCTTAGAATTATTTTCCTGCATTAAATTACTTTAATTGATACTGTCACGTTGGTCACACGGATTAGTACAATATGGATCCCTCTCTGAGATGTTATCCCTTCAGGGAGCATCGGGTACTCTATGTTCTGTGCGTTTCACTTACATAGCGTATCATATGCTTCTTCGGTTCTTTGATCACTTGTGACATATACCCATATGATCACAGAGTCTTTTTTGAATCCTCATCCCATTTCTGGGACTACTATGTACCACCCTTCGGGGGCATATCACCCTTTGGGGGCTTATCACCTTTCAGAGGCTTACCACCCTTCGAGGGCTGTTACATAGAATTATAACATAATCTGGTTGGATCCTTGTATATTAATTAGGGGTACGGGGGAGTATAAATAGCCATGTGAACAATTCCAAAGTAGAATAGCCATGTACGCCTCTTTAGTATAGCCATGTACAAATCAAGCCGTTCACATGTCGACTTTGTGCTCTAAATCATTAGTCACTGGTAGCTCTTTACTTATAGTAGATATTTCAATTACAGTTTTATCTCTCTGTTTACATACTGTATTTCTTCAGTATCTATATCTTACTTTACTGCATGATTATATTTTCTAACCTGCTATGAACTGTTGAGATGTACTGTACTCGCTCCTGTCCTGACTGGACCTGTTGAAAATATTACAGAGGACGAGGAGGAGGCCTGGAAGGATACCTTCTACGGGACAGCACTAGCTGAGGATATCACCCCCACTGCGTAGACTAGTTTAGTTAGGCCTTATCTTATTTTTATGTTGTCTTGAGACTGTTTAGCTAGACTTTACTTTTGTTCAGAAATGTTGAGTTGTATATATTCTTTCATTTCAGTAGCTGAGATATGTACTCTGGATATCGCTGGGATATTATCTTAGACTATTCTATCTTCTGTATTTTCCTTGAGTTCTATATCATATCGTGCTTTCTTCTTCCTTAGTTGTGATTGAGTTCATTTACTGCTTAGTATTATATTGCTAGATGTATGTTGACCTAGGACAGCGTTCTACCGCCGACACTGCGGCGTAGGCTGGGCGTTGTGACGTTCTCGTACCCTCACAGTGGGTGCGGGTCGTGACACATTTTTAGTGGTGGCCCATGCAGATCGAGTTTGTGTAGTGGTATTCGAACTAGAGTACCACTACAGCCTGCAGTGATTAGGATATATATATTTTGAAGGTACTCAATCACAGTTAGGATTCCTTGAAAGATTCCTGGGACGACCCTTGAGAATCTTATTTAAACTTCAATTTGAATCATTTCCCTTGTTTTGTTGCTCTCACTCCTTGATTATTGAATTTGATTTTGTTGGATCGTTGTTGATTTGATTTTCCTATCGAGATGAATTTTTATGGCCTGAGTTACGATATTTTTCTGATAACATATGTCGACAGGAATACAGGGATGGTAAAACGTCTGCTTGGTTATGGAACCTAGAGTTTATCGCAGCTATATTAGCTGGCATGGCGGAAACATAGATACCTGACTTCGGATGTACGCATCTTGGTTATGAGATTTGGAATTTCCCGCAGCTATACTAGTCGGCATAGCGAGAATTCCAGACGACATGATTATAGAGGTACATGCCCCTGTTATGGACTCTACCGTTTATCGCAGCCTTGATTACTAGCGTAGCGGGGATTCTGAGTATCATGATTTTTGGACAGACGCATATGATTATCAGATTGTATCTTGGAAAGGTTCTTAAATATATCGTCTCTATCTTCATTCCAGTTATTATAAATTGTTTCCATCATCAAATAATTTAGGAGTAGAGATATTTTCAGCTTTATAGAGCTTATGCATATGTAGTTCTTTCTTAGTGTTACAATCTGATGACTTGTGGTTAGGCCCTTGTCTTAGGAATGATAGTATAGCCTGGCTTTAAATAGTGATTCTTGTAGCTAGTTCTCCTTTGTTGATATTTACTAGTTTTTCAGCCTTGATGATTGATTTATTTTTTATTTTCTTTTCTTTTCTTTCAGTATGGCACCCATGACCCGAGCCCGTCGCCTGAGAGCAGCTGCAACTACTGAGAGTGTGCCTCTACCTCCTACTGTTCAGGAGGTTGTGATCCCTCTATCTGATCAGGGGGTGGTGGCACCTCCTGCCATTGAGGAGATGGTGGTAGCCTCGCCAGAGAGTCTTCCTTCATCTTCTGTCGTTCAGGAGAGAGCTGCAGATTTGCCTGAGACCGAGAGCCTTCCTCTACCCCTTGGGATGGTACTCCCTTCTGTACCACCCGGAGGTTTGTTACTTGACGCAGCCCAGATGTTTGGATATTTCCAAGAGAGGCTGTTGGAGTCGCAAAGAGTTCATGAGGAGGCCATGAGGGAGCAAATCCAGAGGTTGCTACGTCTGCGGGACTCTGTGCTTCTAGGAGGAGAGCCTAGCTCCAAGAGGGCGAGGAGCAGTACCCGGTCCTACCCAGAGTTTGAGGAGTACCTATTTATCCAGCCTATATCATCATACCCAGCCCAGTCCCCTGTCCAGCAGAGGCCAGCTGAGCCAGAGCCTATCTTTGCCTACTGCAAGAAGTCTGGACACAAGTGGAACAACTGTAGAAAGAGACTAGGACTGTGCCTATTCTGTGGGTCAGCTGCACACTGGGTGCAGCACTGCCCTGCTATACCTGCCCCAACCAGGGCCCTGCTTCCAGGAGGGAGTTCTGGTTCTCAGACCTAGCTGGAGGTGAGTTTTGACCTAACCTTAGTTTTTCTTTTGTGAATTTTGATGCATCCCTTGCTTGTATGTTTTGATACCTTGTGATTGCCTAGTACTGTAGCATGGTTGGTATAACTAGATGAGACCCCAGACTGATATTGCATGCCATGACCCCATAGGTTACACTTTCCAACTGTATGATTTAAGATAGATTTCTGAGACTATGATCGTTGGGGGCTTAACCTAGTAAGGGTGCGATCATCTTAATTTCGAGGACGAAATTTTTATAAGGTAGGTAGGATTGTAATACCCAGTTTTCCAGAAGAGGGTAATTTTGAAATTTTCTAATTATAATTATTATTTAATGATATTTATTTCATATTATGATTTTTAGTGATTTTTAATTATTTTTAAACTATTTAAATTTATGACTTGTGATTTTTGGTGTTTTGCTAGTGAACAGTAGAGACTGCCTACCCTAGAGCCTAGCCTTGTGATTAAGGTATTTAGGCATTTTTGGGGTTATTTGATTTTATTATAATTTATTTGAATTTATGGGAATTTTTAGAATTTATTTTGGGATTGTTTGAACGAGGGTTGACTAGGTTGACTTTGACTAGCAATGACCTTGGTAGGCTAACCTAGAAGCTAACCCTAGTTGTGTTTGGACTTGGTTAGGTTATGTGACTCTAGTTAACCTAAGTTAGTGAGGATTTACTCATTAGAATTAATTTGGAGAAAATAGGATTTGAATTGATTTAGAAATGGCTTATGATTCCACAAGTCATGACTTGTGACTTAGGTTTAATAGCCCATAGGCCCACACCATGAACCAACCTAACCATAATCAGCCTATGGCAGCCAACCTAGGGTTTCCCACCCTATTTAATGCCTCTTCCATTTGTTCTTGCCTCCTTTATTATTATTTTTTCTCAAGCTTTGGAAGAGGTGAGTCTCCATCTTCAAAAATCCCTAGAAAATCCATTTTACCTCCTTTTTAATCCAAACAAATTGCAATAGGTTCTAATTATTGTTTTATTGCTGTTGGAATTTGTTGTTCTCAGTTTTCTATCAATTTGAAGGAGTTTGGTGGCTTTTTGGAATCCTCATTGGAAGGGGTTTTTGTGTTGGAGAACACCATAGGTAAAATCCTAATCCACCCATTACAATTCTAGTTTTTTTGCATGTAGACCTAGCCCTAGGTGTCCTGGTTCTGTAGGTATGCTTAGACCTAGGTTTTGTGTCCATTTTGTGTCCTAAATGGACACGTATCAGCCTATAGACATAGGTGTTTGATGAAATGTCCCAAAGGACATTTCGACCTGATTTTAGGAAACTTTTTGAATAGAAATTTAGGGTTTGTTGTCGCTTATCATTTTCTGTGGGACTGAGCTTGTAATTGTGTCGTGTCGTGTCGAGATCTGGACACGAACACGCTGTTCTGACACAGTGCGCATTGCCCTGCTACTCGGGGGCAATTACTCACTAGACACGCCACTAGGACACGGAAATTTCGACACACAGGTCGGGGCTGACACTGACACGAGGGTCCCAAAGTTTCACGGGTCCTCGTGTCATGTCGGACACGCATTCGTGTGTGCATTGGTCACACACTGCACTGTTCCGTACGGGAAGAGGCCACTGATACGGTATTCGCGTCGGACACGGACACGCCTAGGACTCGATACAGGGTGTCGACCCTCTAACCTGAGGCTTCATCTACCTAGGGACACGAGCACGAGGCTCTAGGACACTTGTGTCGTGTCTTAGACTTGTACGAACACGTGTACGATGTTGTTGTAGGAACGAAATAGTAAAGCGTAATACTCTAGAAGGAGGGTGAATAGAGTTGGCAGCGGAATAATGCTAATTAAAAAAATGTTAGCAGCACAATCACAGAATATTAATCACAACTGAAATAAAGTAAAGACAGAGTTAAGAGAGCAAACGCAAAGACAACGATGTATACTGGTATCCCTCTGTTGAGGACTAATCCAGTCGGTAGAACTCTTGCTACCAGTTGAATCCACTATTGGAAAAACCGCAAGTTTTCTTACGAAGTCCTTGCAACTTCTACAATGCGAGCTTTGATACGAAGAACTCGTCCAACTTCAAATGTGAAGAGGTATTCTTCAATCAAGCCTTCTGATTACAATCTCTCAGAAACTTCTAAACCGTACCGCACTGGCAAATCGACTAGAGGATTGTAATTGGCTTGGGATCTGAAATTGAAAGCTCTAGAAAACTCTTTGAAAGACTGAAAGCTTTAGATAGAGAGAAGATTGAAAGTGAATGAGTGAGTTGAAATGATTGAAATCCTTCTCTATTTATAGGAATTTCAAAGGCAGACTTCTGACAGAATTCGGGCAGAATTCGGGCAGAACTCTATGAGCAAATCTCGGTCAAATCCGCAACTGCAGGAGGACCAAGTTCCAAGGATTCAAAATCACAACGGCCACCAACTGAACTCTGGCCGAACTCTGGCCGAACTCGGTCCGAGTTCTGTCAGGGTTAAGTCAGGGTTTAGTTAGGGTTTTGAAAAAGCTTTTTGGTGATTTTTGAAAACCTTTTTGAAAACCTTTTTGTAAACCTTTTTGAGAGGACATTTTAAAAACATTTTGAACTCATTTAAGGGTAGCCTATTTGCCAGTACGACTCGGTGTACAACATATTCCTAGACTCAAATAAAATGAAAATACATTGTATAAGGAATTACAGACTCGAGTAGGCAAAACAGATCTTCGCTCTTGAATTCAGTGGATAGCCATTCTTGATTATGTTCAAGAGTCTGAGATGTCCCGATTAGCTTTGTATATCCAGACAGAGTTTATTCAATTATTAAAATCAGGTTTGACCATATGACCAAATGGGCCAACAATCTCCCTTATTTTGATAATTGACAAACTATGAATGATATAACATTAAGCTTGTTCAAAATATCAAAAAGTAGAAATTGTTCATATCCTGTATTATCTCAAAAAAAAGTTAGATCTTTAATTTTCTCCCCCTTTGTCACTTAGCAAAATAATTGCAAAAGATAAAGCTCCCCCGCAATCAAATGCATAAGTAACAAATAGTGAGAAAATATATATATAAAAGAAATAAGGCAGAAATAAAAGAGAATTATCACTGGCATATAAATAAAATCATCACAGGCATGTAATTTCACAGGCTGTTATAAAGAATGAAGCAATATAAGAAATAGTGCTATCATAAACTAAAACTGAAATATAGTGCTGAAATAAACTGAATGCCATAAACTGAGGCATAATAAACATGTCCATGAAAGAAAAGAGTACTGAAGCAAACTAAAAAGTGCTAATAAAAAAGTACTGATAATAACTTGGAATGTCGGAGCATTTCCAAGTGCATCATAAAATATCTCTCAAAATCATATAGTCACATCTCCTCATCATCATCATCAGCAGCTCGACCAGCATGTCCTGAAGTACCAGCTCCAGAGGTACCAGCGCCAGAAGGATGCGGAGGGGCGCCAGCATAGAACTCACAAACATAATCACGATGTGGAGCACGGTCAGGACGGTACCAATCATAGGCGTTACCGGGCTGGAAGTAGGCATGAACAGCCTCATCCTCACAGCGGTAACCAGAGAAAGCTGGATCTCTAGGGATGAAACCGGCTGAATGACCAGTCTGGGCGAAACGAAGATCAGCTAAGGAGTTTGCAAGCGCCTGATAGCGGGTGACGTCGCAAAACTCACGCTCGCGAGCCATGTCCGTCATCGAGACGTGCAAAGCAGATAAATGCTGATGTATGCCCTCAAATGTCATGGCATACTGATGAGGTGGTGGAGGAGGTGCAGTAGGAGGAGCAGTAGGTGGAGCTGAAGCAGTCATGCTACGACGAGATAACTGAAGAAATTTGGGCTCAGGGTCCTGAGTACAAGTCGACAGATCGATATCGAAGCGCTGAAAGATGCGTGGAAGAATCATCGCGTAAGAGAGATTTCTATCTCTTGCACGACAATGACCCATCATCTGAATCATGGTCTTAGGGGCTGAAAATGGAATCTCCTTAAGAATGTGGTACATGGCGGACAGCTCAAGAGAAGTCACATCATCCTTTGAAGTAGATTTTGGAAGGATAGTGGAATAGATGATGCGATGCAATTCATAGTTAAACAAGTTCAGGTTGTTAGCCTTGAACTTTCCAGAGCGTACTCTTTCAGGTGCACAGAGTTCCGCTTTGAAACTGGCGAGTGTCGTGCCTTCGGAAAAATCAAATTCAGTGATGTCAACTAGCGGTGCACCTTCGTTAGGGATACCAAGGATCTCCGCTAAGAGGTCATCATTGAAATTGATATCAATACCTCCAACACGAGTGCTCACATCAAAAGTGTTTAATATGAGATTGCAATAAAATAATCTAATGGCATTAGTTGCTATAGGGAAGCAGATTTTAACAAAAAGATGTAACCCTAATGCCTCAAAGAAATGACGATGATCAGGAAATACAGTCTATTTGACTGGAGTGCCTGTGCATATGGATCTCATGGAGAAGTCTCCATACCACAGTAGGGCTTGGTCTAGGGTTTGAAAGAAAAACCCGTCGAATGCACCGTCGCTCGTTTGGACCGGCGAGAAGAGGGAATCCGTATGCGGATGCGAAGATGACCCTTCCTCACTAGGGTTCGTCTTCTTCCTCTTGGAAGGATTGAATTTGGGTGCCATTTGTGTAAATTGAAATAAAAATGCACTAATTGAAAAGTGGAGAAAGATGGGGTTATACCTCCCGAAATCAAAGTATGTCGAAGAGAACGACGAACTCCGCACGAATCCAAATTTTGGATTGATTTCACCACTTGGATGGGAAGAATGAGGGTGGTGAAAAGCTAGGGTTCGGGGCTCCTTCGCGGCTGCTGCTGCTGTTGTGATTAGTTTGGAAGCAATGAAGAAGAAGGGCTGCTCGGGTTCTGTATATATAACCTGATACCCTCAACCGAACTCGGGCCGAATTCGGTCAGAGCTCTGGCCGAATTCGCCTAGGGTTCTTTAAAGTTGATTTTTGCCATTCTTTTTCATTGTCTCATTTCAAATATTTAATTCAAAGATTAGTCATTTCAACTTCAATTAACATAATTAATAATATTTTATAGATTAAATATCGTTACACAGCGACTGTTTCAGATTAGCTGTAGGAGTACTGTCCCAGCTGGCGGAGGTTCACCGGGGAACTCTTAAGTACCGCTTCGCTTCAACTGTAGTTGTGGTGACAGACAGACTCTTTATTGGCTTGTCTCTAACACAGTTTTTGTATAATGATATATAATCATAAAACAAAATTAATTAATATTATTGACGTCCAAAATTCCTAATTTTCGACGTAAATAATTGAAACGATCTTCCGCTAGAGATTTAGTGAAGATGTCAGCTAGTTGATTTTCAGTATCTATGTGCACAAGGTTTATATCTCCATTTTGATGATGATCTCTAAGAAAGTGATGTCGAATCTCGATATGTTTAGTACGAGAGTGACATATTGGATTCTTAGTCAAATTAATAGTGCTTGTGTTATCACAGAAAATGGGAATATGTGTGAAAAATAAATCATAGTCTTCTAGGGTTTGTTTCATCCACAAAATCTGAGCACAACAACGTCCTGCGGCGATGTACTCAGCCTCTGTTGTTGATAGGGCTACAGAATTTTGCTTTTTACTAAACCATGAGACTAAAGCCTTACCTAAGAAATGACATGTGCCACTGGTACTTTTTCTATCAACTTTGCATCCAGCAAAATCTGCATCCGAATAACCAATAAGGTCAAAGGACTTAGTTTTGGGATACCACAAGCCAACAGAAGAAGTGCCCTTAAGGTATCGAAAGATACGCTTAATTGCGGACAGATGTGATTCCTTTGGGTTAGCTTGAAAACGTGCACACAGGCAAACACTAAACATTATATCTGGACGACTAGCAGTTAAATAAAGTAAACTACCAATCATACCTCGATACTTACGTGTGTCGACTAGCTTGCCTTGTTCATCTGAATCAAGCTTTGTTGAAGTTGCCATTGGAGTGCCAATAGGTTTGACATTGTCCAGATCAAACTTCTTTAGCAGGTCTTTTGTATACTTGGCTTGATTTATAAATGTCCCATTATCAGTTTGTTTGATTTGCAATCCGAGAAAGAATTTTAGCTCTCCCATCATGCTCATCTCAAACTCATTCTGCATACACTTAGAAAATTTTTGACACAGAGATTCATCAGTAGATCCAAATATAATATCATCAACATAGATTTGAATTAAAAGAAGTTTGCCATTAAAAGACTTAATAAACAGTGTAGTGTCAACCTTGCCTTTTGAAAAACCGTTGTCAAGTAGAAAAGAGCTTAGACGATCATACCAAGCACGAGGGGCTTGTTTTAAACCGTATAAGGCTTTCTTCAACTTGAAAACATGATCAGGGTTTTTGAAATCCGTGAAACCTGGAGGTTGTGCTACAAAAACTTCTTCTTTTATAAAATCATTTAAAAAAGCACTCTTGACATCCATTTGAAATAGTTTGAAATCATGAAAACATGCAAATGCACATAACATGCGAATGGATTCTAATCTCGCAACTGGGACATAAGTCTCATCGTAGTCGATACCTTCTTCTTGATTGTATCCTTGAGCTACGAGTCGAGCCTTATTACGAGTCACTAAACCATTCTCATTTAGTTTATTTCAGAATACCCAACGGGTGCTAATGACCGGATGATCAATAGGCCTGGGAACAAGTTCCCAAACTTGATTTCGTTCAAATTGGTTTAATTCCTCTCGTATAGCATCTATCCAAAAACTATCACTACATGCTTCATCAATAGTTTTGGGTTCTAGATGTGAAATAAATGCAACACTAGAAATAATATCTCTACTGGATGTACGAGTACTTACTCCTTTGGTAATATCACCAATTACCAAATCTTTTGGATGATCAGCTGTAAATTTCAACCTTTTTGGAAGATTCTGAAGATAGTTGGTTCCTGGATCTTCTCTAGGAGGTTCAGCTAGTGCAGAGCTTGGTTGAGGATCAGCTGATGTTGAGCTTGGTACAGTTGGATCTTCGTCATTGTCATCGATCGTTATCTGATTTAGTTCATCAAAGGTGACGTTGATTGACTCTTCGTCGATCATGGTTCTTTTGTTGAAGACTCTATATCCTTTGCTCTTCGCCGCATAACCTAAAAATATACCTTCATCGGCCTTTTCATCAAATTTTTCCAAATTGTCTTTTGTATTAAGAATAAAACATTTACAGCCAAATATTCTAAAGTATGAAACAGATGGAATTCTATCAAACCATAACTCAAATGGAGTCTTCTTTGATTTGGGTCGAATTAGAACTCTATTGAGTACAAAGCAAGCTGTGTTGACAGCTTCAGCCCAGAAATATTTGGGTAGGCTAAACTGGTTTAACATCACTCTGGCCATTTCGGTTAGAGTTCTGTTCTTACGTTCCACAACTCTATTTTGTTGTGGAGTCCTAGGACAGGAGAACTCGTGTACAAAATCGTGTGTGTCACAAAATTGCTAAAAATCAGCATTCTCGAATTCGCCTCCATGATCGCTTCTTATGCGAGTGATCATGTAACCTTTTTGATTCTGTACTTTCTTGCAAAAGGCGACAAATTCGGATAATGCATCATTCTTGCGTGTCAAGAAATATACCCACGTGTATCTAGAGAAATCATCTACAATTACGAAAGCATAATGTTTACCTCCGAGGCTAGCAACTCTGCTAGGACCAAATAAGTCCATATGAAGCAATTGTAGAGGTCAAGTAGTACGTACTGCGTTTACTGACTTGAATGTGGATCTGGTAGCTTTGTTCTTTCACATTGGCTGCATACCGAGTCCTTCTTGAATGTAATGTCCGGTAAACCGCGTACTAGCTTCTTTGTGGATAATCTTGAGATCGTATCCATATTAGCGTGACTGAGTCTCATATGCCACAGATGACTCTCATCACTCTTGGCCATTAAGCATCTACCTGAAATGTTAGTTTCTTCTAACAAATAGAAAACATATATATTGTCTTCCCTGATACCTTCAAAGATAGTACTACCAGTTGAGCTATCAACTATAGTACATTTGTCTTTGCCAAAGTTGATGCCATAACCATGATCAGCTAGATGACTTATGCTGAGTAGATTATGTTTCAACTCGGTAACCAGACAGACATCCTTAATCACAGGATAGTGAGACTTACCAACATCACCGATACCAATAATATACCCTTTCAAGTTATTACCGAAGGAGACATAGCCTTCCTTCTTTTTCTTCGACAGTATTGTAAATAGGGTAGCGTCACCGGTCATATGCCGTGAGCAACCGCTGTCGAGGATCCATTTGCTTCTAGCATGTGAAGGGTGTTCCACCTACAAAATAGTTTGCAGATGAAACTTTTGGTACCCATTTCTTGTAGGGTCCTTAATTGTTAGCTTTAGGTATCCAAGCATAAACATTTAAATTAACAAGCTTTCTCATTCTACATGCAGATGAAATATGACCAATGAGGCCACAATAATGACATTGTGCATGTCGAGTGTTGAAAGCAGAGTGGTGTGCATGGTTGGTAGGTTTAGGTTTTATAGTATAGAAGAAAGCATACCTATAATCTTGTTTGGGCTTAACCTTTTGGGGTAAAGGTTTGATAGGGTTAGGTCTGACAGTGTTTGGCTTGGGAATGTTCCGATTTTTCGGTAAGTGACACGTGTTAGGGTAGGAAGCAGCAGGCTCAGGCTGTTTTCCTAACCTAATTTCCAATCTTTTGGAAGTGTCATACAACTTAGTATAATCAGAAGTGAGTGATTTCATTCTGATTTGTGCACATCGAAGACTTTTCTTCTCTATAGAAAGTTCTTCCTTGAGTTGGTCAATAATTTTGTCTTTCTCTTCAGATGACTTGGTAGTCTCGTGTAATAAGAGCTTTGTTGAAGAAAGCTCACCAGACTCACTAACATTATTTCTAACCTCAGCTAGTAGGTCGGTAAGTCTACCTATTTCACCTTTGTACTCTTTGAGTACCTTCTTAGCGGTCTGATACTTGCTACGCAGTTTCCTGTAATCAGTCATCAGGTCACTGAAGGCATCTCCTAATTGCTCAAAGGTGAAGTCATCATAAGTATCAACTACAGGTTCAGTAGGTACCTGATCGGATGCCATAAAGCATACGTTTGCAGCGTCTTCTGATTGTTCGTCTTCTGAGTCGCTGGCTTCACTTTCATGCCATATGCTGGTATTGGCATATCTCCTAGATGTTGATTTCTTCAGGTTCCCTTTTTTATACCTGTTGCTCTTCTTGCTTGATGATGAGTTTGTGGGACAATCCTTCTTCATGTGTCCCTTCTTCTTGCAACCATAGCAGACAACATCTTCTTGATACCAGTTGTTGCTGTTGTTCTCTTTGACTCTCTTCTCATGTCTCATGAATCTTTTGAACTTCCTTGCTAGGAGTGCTTGATCTTCAGCGTCAGATCCACTGCTGTCTGAGTCACCTTCAGCAGCTTTTCTGTGCTGAGCCTTGAGAGCGATCGTCTTCTCCTTTGGTGCAGGCTCTTCAAAATCTTGTAGCTCCAGTTCATGAGTGAGTAGCTTACCCATGAGTACTTCGAGGGACATAGTTGTGAGGTCGTTCCCTTCAATGATTGTAGTAGCCTTCGGAATCCAGTTCTTGGTAAGTGCTCGCAGGAGTTTGCGAATCTTTTCATGGTTACTGTAATCTTTGCCTAAGGAGGACAAATGATTTACAATATCCAGGAATCTCTCGAACATTTATGTAACTGTTTCGTTGGGCTTCATCTTGAACGCCTCGTACTCTTGAGTAAGTCTGCTGACTTTAGATTCTTTGACTTGAGTCGTGCCTTCATGTGTGACCTCAAGTAGCTTCCACACTTCATTAGCCGTTGTGCAGATTGACACCCTGTTAAATTCAGTTCTGTCTAAAGCACAAAAGATAGCATTAATGGCACGTGGGTCAAGACTGGCCCTTTTCTTTTCTTCCTCTGTATATCTGCTGTGGGGTTTTTCAACTAAAACTCCATCAACATTTATACGAGGTGGCTTTTGATAGCCATCAAGAACAATAGACCATAAATCAAAGTCAAGTGATTTTAAGAAGAAACTCATCCGTGTTTTCCAATAGGTATAGTTCGTACCATCAAACAGTGGGGCTCTGTTTGTGGCCTGGCCTTCACTTGTGAATTTCACAGTTGCCATGTATTGTGCTGTGATCTATATAACAGTTAATTAAAATGAATAAATAATTACACTGTTATCTTTGCTTTACCTATAACACCCGCTCTGATACCAATTGTAGGAACGAAATAGTAAAGCGTAATACTCTAGAGGGGGGTGAATAGAGTTGGCAGCGGAATAATGCTAATTAAAAAAATGTTAGCAGCACAATCACAGAATATTAATCACAACTGAAATAAAGTAAAGACAGAGTTAAGAGAGCAAACGCAAAGACAGCAATCTATACTGGTATCCCTCTGTTGTGGACTAATCCAGTCGGTAGAACTCTTGCTACCAGTTGAATCCACTATTGAAAAAATCGCAAGTTTTCTTACGAAGTCCTTGCAACTTCTACAACGCGAGCTTTGATACGAAGAACTCGTCCAACTTCAAATGTGAAGAGGTATTCTTCAATCAAGCCTTCTGATTACAATCTCTCAGAAACTTTTAGACCGTACCGCACTGGCAAATCGACTAGAGGATTGTAATTGGCTTGGGATCTGAAATTGAAAGCTCTAGAAAACTCTTTGAAAGACTGAAAGCTTTAGATAGAGAGAAGATTGAAAGTGAATGAGTGAGTTGAAATGATCGAAATCCTTCTCTATTTATAGGAATTTCAAAGGCAGACTTCTGACAGAATTCGGGCAGAATTCGGGCAGAACTCTATGAGCAAATTTCGGTCAAATCCGCAACTGCAGGAGGACCAAGTTCTAAGGATTCAAAATAACAACGGCCACCAACCGAACTCTGGCCGAACTCGGTCCGAGTTCTATCAGGGTTAAGTCAGGGTTTAGTTAGGGTTTTGAAAAAGCTTTTTGGTGATTTTTGAAAACCTTTTTGAAAACCTTTTTGTAAACCTTTTTGAGAGGACATTTTAAAAACATTTTGAACTCATTTAAGGGTAGCCTATTTGCCAGTAGGACTCGGTGTACAACATATTCCTAGACTCAAATAAAATGAAAATACATTGCATAAGGAATTACAGACTCGAGCAGGCAAAACAGATCTTCGGTCTTGAATTCAGTGGATAGCCATTCTTGATCATGTTCAAGAGTCCGAGATGTCCCGATTAGCTTTGTATATCTAGACAGAGTTTATTCAATTATTAAAATCATGTTTGACCATATGACTAAATGGGCCAACAGTTGTGTATTAGTGTGTGTCTGTGTTGTGCTCGATGTAGGTTTTTCCCTTAGTTTGGATACTGTATCATATTGGGGTGGACACGAAACACTCCCTAAGACACGAACACTTGTTGGGTATTCATTACCAACCTAATTTCTATGGTTTAGTTGTTGTTTTAACTTGGGTAATGAGAAATCCTCTTTCGACTGATACACAATGTATCAGGAACTTTTGAACTGTTCCTATTTTATTCCATGTGTTTAAACCCTGTAATTTAGTGATAATTTGATTTCTAAATTAGGTCCTAATCATCCCCTAATCTCTGTTAGTTGATGTTACTACTGTAATAGGTTTTTGTCATGAAAGTTGGGATTTAAACTTAAAGTTCATGCATGGACTGATACCATAGTTTTGATACACTGATTCTTCCAGTTTTTCCTAACATTTGAAATCCTATTTTTTTGAAGTGATGTTTCACTGATAAGTGTGTTCCCACATTGTATGTACATATTTCAGCTTAATGTTCCATTTGAATTTGATTTTGGTTTGAGAATAGGATATTTCACACGTGGATTCGAATTTGGTTTACTGAGATTGCATTCAAATAAAACCTGAGATTATGTGAAATGAGAACTGAACTCTTTTACTAAATGTTAAGGTAGGACTGAACTGAGAACCTATTGCCATTCACTAGATTTCAAATTCCTGAGAATTGGTTGCTTTCCTATTTCCTAACTAAATTGAAAGACCTATAAAATCTGAGAATGGACTCTAGGTTACCTGAGCTAATTTCCTTTCTTTTTCTTTTCAATTGTATTAGTTCCTTTAACTGACTTGATTTCCCTTAAAATCTGAGCTTGCTCCCTTAATCAAAAACCTGGGATTTACTATACTTTAACTGTAATGAGTGTTGAATGTGTTAGCATCCTTCAGTCACCTGAAACTGTAACTGAGTTCATTCCCAGGTTTTTTCCCAAACCTGTGAATGAGTGTTCATTATACTGAAATATAGTTTAGATTGTTATGGACTGAACCTTGAACTGATTTCTCACCCTCTTGTTAACAGTGTTGTATCCTGAGTTTATTTCCAAATTTTCCTTAGGGAAGTGCACTGTTTTCCTATTCTAGGATTCCCTCATAACCCACATTGATGCCCATATTGCTATGCCACATTGTTTTTAATACTGATTTCTTTTAACTGGAAATGGATATGAGTGGTGATATCTTTTAACTGTCATGTACTCCCATGTCTCACTAGCACATCACTGATTTCAGTACACTCTCACTCACTGTTAGTCTACGCACTTACACACATCACCCTCTCATGTGACACCTCACCCTCATGAACACTAACCCTCACACCCTCAAGACACACACATGTTTAAGTCTCTCTTGACACCCCACCACATTGCATTTCCTGTACACACACACAGGTATGGCCTCACTGTCCTCTATCATACATGCATAGCCCACACTCACATCTCACTGATTTTTTCTTTGACACATGAACAATGTATTCCCTGTTTTCCAGGGTTCTTAATAATTTGAGATTTAGTTTACATAAACTGTCATGCTTGTCACTCACTGAATTCAGCATACTACACAATGTGTTCACTTATTTCAGGATCACCTGAACACACATTTCCCATGGAAATCTGAGAATGAGCATAGGACTGAAAAACTGGGTTTATTGGATGTCTTAAACTGTTTTGAGGTTGCACTTTGAACTGAATTTTGTGGTATTAACCTTGACATTATATTAGGACTGTTTCAAACTGAATTTTGGGTTTAATTGTGAACTATGGAATGAATATAGTGTTGTTTTGACCTGGGGATTTAGTTGGACTGTTCTAAACTGTTTAGGGTTATTTTACCTGGGTTGTTGGACTGATTTGGGTTAACTGTTAATGCAATGTGGCTCTCTTATTCACTGTTTAGCCTAATGCCACTGTTAAATTCAGAATTACATTGCTCATTCTTTCACACATGTTACACTACACACAAGCCACTCACACACACACACATTGCTTTACACTATTAGTTAACACATGACACATCCCTTACTTTGCCACTCACTGTTCACTCCCTACCACACAATGTTGTGACACTGTGCACCCTACACTTAAACACACACACACTTGTGGTTTTTTCCCTTACTTGACAAAATGTTAGTACTCACCCCTTGCATACTCACATTGACACACCCACACTCTTCCCTTTCCCTCTCTACATCTATATATATGTGCAAAATAAATCAACTTGTATATATCTTTTAAGTCTATATATATATGTATGTGTGATGATTCCTAATGATTATAACTATAACCTTGTAATATTAAAGGTGTATATATATATATATATATATATATATATATATATATATATATATATATATATATATATATATAATGTGAATGTGCCTATTTCTATGTATATGTATATAGGGTTTTGTTATAGGTTACCTATAGGCTATATGCCATATGCTAGCAAGTGTAGATGTAGTATATATTCATGCTATACAGGTATACATGGATATTGGTTAGCCTAGAATTGTTTAACTTAGACTTTGTTAGACCTAGTAGAGTCTAGATTAGTCTTGTACAGTCTTGTTAGACTTGGAATAGGCTAGTTAGCCTAGGTTAGACTAGTATAGACTTGATTAGCCTAGATTAGTCTTGTTTGACCTAGTTTGACTTCTAGAGTTGACCAGAGTTGACCAAGAGTTGACTTGGCCTAGATTGACATAGAATCATGTAGAATGCATATTAGGACTTCATTATATCATTTTAGACTTGTTGTGACTTGTGCTGTTCTGATTAGGAG
The DNA here is from genome assembly GCA_029216955.1 of Iris pallida. Taxonomy (NCBI): domain Eukaryota; kingdom Viridiplantae; phylum Streptophyta; class Magnoliopsida; order Asparagales; family Iridaceae; genus Iris; species Iris pallida. The sequence continues at coordinate 19,101,137 of JANAVB010043419.1, forward strand.
CCAGACACCTCTCCTCGGACAGTACATTTACTTCAGACATTCAGATACGAGGCGAGTACGTTCTCTGATCATTTCATATCCTGCTTAGAATTATTTTCCTACATTAAATTACTTTAATTGATACTGTCACGTTGGTCACATGGATTAGTACAATATGGATCCCTCTCTGAGATGTTATCCCTTCAGGGAGCATCGGGTACTCTATGTTCTGTACGTTTCACTTACATAGCGTATCATATGCTTCTTCGGTTCTTTGATCACTTATGACATATACCCATATGATCATAGAGTCTTCTTTGAATCCTCATCCCATTTCTGGGACTAATATGTACCACCCTTCGGGGGTATATCACCCTTTGGGGGCTTATCACCTTTCAGAGGCTTACCATCCTTCGAGGGCTGTTACATAGAATCATAACATAATCTGGTTGGATCTTTGTGTATTAATTGGGGGTACGGGGGAGTATAAATAGCCATGTGAACAATTCCAAAGTAGAATAGCCATGTACGCCTCTTTAGTATAGCCATGTACAAATCAAGTCGTTCACATGTCGACTTTGTGCTCTAAATCACTAGTCACTGGTAGCTCTTTACTTATAGTAGATATTTCCATTATAGTTTTCTCTCTCTATTTATATACTGTATTTCTTCAGTATCTATATCTTACTTTACTGCATGATTATATTTTCTAACCTGCTATGAACTGTTGAGATGTACTGTACTTGCTCCTGTCCTGACTGGACCTGTTAAAAATATTATAGAGGACGAGAAGGAGGCCTGGGAGGATACCTTCTACGGGACAGCACTAGCTGAGGATATCACCCCCACTGCCTAGACTAGTTTAGTTAGGCCTTATCTTATTTTTTTGTTGTCTTGAGACTGTTTAGCTAGACTTTACTTTTGTTCAGAAATGTTGAGTTGTATATATTCTTTTATTTCAGTAGCTGAGATATGTACTCTGGATATCGCTGGGATATTATCTTAGACTATTCTATCTTCTGCATTTTCCTTGAGTTCTATATCATATCGTGCTTTCTTCTTCCTTAGTTGTGATTGAGTTCATTTACTGCTTAGTATTATATTGCTAGATGTATGTTGACCTAGGACAGTGTTCTACCGCCGATACTGCGGCGTAGGCTGGGCGTTGTGACATTCTCGTACCCTCACAGTGGGTGCGGGTCGTGACAGAAAGCACGTCGCTACTCTTCTTCTAAATAACGATGTTCAACGACGTAATGTTGCAAATCAGTGACGTAATCTACAGTTGCTAAACGTTGTCGATTATCCAATATTTACCGATGTAGCTAGCGACATTTAGCCACGAAGATGCTGACATGGCAAACTTTGCCATGTCAGCACTTTAGTTATGTTTGGTGACTGTTTGCAACGTCACCGGTATAGGCTAGCGACGTTCTAATACACGATTATCGACGTTTTTCCTTGTCGCTAGCCATCACAGAACGTCTCTAAATTGTAAAAGCGAAATAAAAAAATAGGATCATGTTTGTTTGTTTTCCATCTAAAATCTACCTGCAGTTTAAATCACATTTTATAAATAGTAGACCCGGAGCAACCCTCCGTGGAATTTTCTGGGTTCGTCGACCTCTTCGATGGAACACTCAACACCGATAAAACTAATAAAAATAAAAATATAAATAATAATGTTACACTAAAAGTAAACACAAAAGCTGTAAATAGGTTTCTATCTCATCCACACAAATAAGTAAAGAAATAATCTAGTAAAGACCCAAGATTGGGTCAACATAACACATAATATCACGAAATACACAATGTCACTAAATATATAAAATCAATACGTAAAGACCCAAGAATGGACCATCACACAAACATCGAAAAAAAATCTATCTAATGAAGGACTATGGTTGATCTGGAGGAGGAGGACTATCGTGCATCTGGGACAAAAGAAATACATACTAATCCTATGAAAGCATCATACTCGATGATAGAGATGACAGTGGGGAGGCAGTGTTGATGTCGGCGGATCGAGAGGACGCATATGCTTTATTGCTAGCAGTCTAGCATTACATGAATCAATGACAAACGTTATCCTTACCTCACTGCTCTGAGCCATCACATCCTGCATCCTTAGAAGCTGGTCGTCCGTGGCCACCTGCGTCCCCTGCAGCACAATAATGCTACGATCAATCCTCTCGCTTGTCTTTCTGATGCTGCGCTCGAGCATATCAAGTCGTATAGTGATCGATATATCGTCCATATGCGACTGAGACTGGGGCTGCTCCGCAATCCTCTACAGCATCTCATTACGCAGCTCAGCAACCTGGTGATGCATGCTCTGCTTGATTCGGGCTGACTCCTGTGAGGGCTGCGGGGAACGTACACTGGCAGAAGGGGCCCTGGATGACTGTATTACAACAAAGGCGCCATAGGATCCCGTATTATAGTATGTACCTATCTGAAGACCACCAACGGCGGTCATCCTGAGCTCGTCTGGTGATTGAGCTAAAAAGGGCTGCGAGGAAATACCCCCCTCTGTAGGTGCGTTAGCACTCGCCCACTCACATAGCCTAAGATACTTATCCTAGAAAAGTAACACATCTCGATAAGCTTAATATTTACTATCCAATCATCGTAGTTGCTAATGTCTAAGGTACTTATTAATAACTACATGGATATCTACTTGCATATTTTCTTGGTTATGTTAAAGTTAACAAAAATAAAGTAATACTTACATAGCTCTGCGTGGCCCTCTCATTGATGAGCTTTCCATCCTTCTGATAGGTGGCCAGGAAGACAGTCACCATGTTGGCATCATCACCCCTCTCTAGCAATTAAAAATAATTTGTTTGTTATTAAAATTAATTTTTTCTACTTTTATTAAAATATTATATATTCATTAAAATACATACCAGACTACGAAAATATTCTGTCATGGAAATATAGCCACCACACCACTTCCTTGCCCTTGTCCTATCACCCTTCGCCTTTTTCGACCATTCTTTGTACCTACGATCGTTGAATCTAGCCCTCATTGCAGTTCAGTGCTCGGACGTGATCCAACCTTGGTTCGGTTTTTCGGAGCACTGACGAGCCTTTTGTTCGTCGATCGCATCACGGATCAACTTGGCGGCAACGACAAGAAATTAGTTCTTGATCTGTTCAGCCCGATGTGGTGGATATTTCTCTTGCTTAAATCCAAATTTATCTTGCTTTTGTGGTGTACCACATGACTGGCCCTTTTCGCTTATTAACGATTAAAACAAGATTCTTGCCAATCATTTTTCTTCTATAATAGTTCAAAATGGTCATCACTGGATGATTCTTCCTAGTGAGGACTCATTTGATATTTATCGATATATTCAAAAGTTTAAGCAATTTTTTTATTGATTTCTCTTTGAAGCCTGAGTATAGTCTGGATTAGTCATGAGCTCTATCAGGCTTAGCATTCTTGGTTGGTCGTCATTGAAACCAGAAAAAGAGTTGATGTCATGTAGACAGCCGATCGTGAAAGTTTCTTAAATAGTTTTGGAGCTTTCTGTTGGTGTTTTGCCTTGGAGATTAGAAAGATAGTCCCATATTGCTCACACCAAATGCATTGTATCTATATATAAAGCTTTGCTTGTGTTGAGAGATGCACATGAGATGTAGAATGACACACGGGTGCCATGTGGGGGTGTTTTTCTAGTAGGAAGAAGGCCAACTCCACAAAGAAGCATTTACGTATTTTGTCATGCTTATGGGATTATTCCCTATGGAGCTAAGTCCCGAAGGGGCTTAGCGACTCGGACTCGGACTCAAACTCGGACTCAAACTCGAACTCGGGCTCGAACTTGGACTCTGGCTCAAGGGCACAAAGTGGCACTTTGTTGGCATAATTTGCACTTAGCACGTCAGCATCGGCGCTTTGTGCGCTGTTGTTGTGCTCGTCCGCTCGTCTTATACGCGAGTTATATGTGCTAGGCGTATGGGTTCGACGCATGGGCAAAGCGCATGGGAGAGTACAGGCATGGGACCAGGCACGTGAGAAAGTGTGGGGGCAGGTATGAGGACAAGCACGAGGTCAGGCTCGGGCTAGGTGCGCTCTTGCTTGCTGCACCTAGGGCCTCAATGCGCTTGTGTTGTGGAACTATTGTGCATGATATTGTACGTCTGCGTGCCTAAGATGCAATGTTGTTATGTGCGCTGTTATATGTCCGTACGCTAGTGTTGCTGTTGGCATTGATTAGATGATTCAGACGGTTGTGGAAAGAATGAATTAAGTTTCAGATCTGATTTTTATGGGATTTGAATTTGATTCAGTTAAATCTTTCCATGATTTGTTCCTATATTTTTGCAATCAGTGTACGACTAGGATTAGAGTTAGAATTTTAGCCTAACTCTATAAATACTCTCTTTGTGTCTTCATTGATGATTTACTCAGAAATTAAGAGACGAAGAGAGTAGAAAGGTCGTTGCCAATGGAGGCCAAGGAGTTCTACGAGTTCAGTCAGGAGGTGACAGTGAGTGTTTCATAAGTTCTTTGAACTTGCTGATTCTTGAGAGCAGAAGCCAGTAGGACGAATCTTACTTTGAATAACGATGATCTTCATCATCCCAGCAGAGTTGCGTCTTCTTCTTCCTCCGTCTTCGAGACAGAGACTTCAGGATCTTCTTAAGAAGCAATTCTCAAAGTTTCTCATATACAGAGTGTGTGACCAAAATTTGTTCCTGAGAATCACTCTGTCCACTCACGTTCTTCCATCTAAGATGTGTTTCGAGAATAAAAATCTCAAAGCAAGATTCAGATCTGATGGAAAACAACCATACAAACCTTCTCGACACAAGTTTTAACAAACTTGAAAAGTTTGACGGGGAGCATTACAACGTCTAGAAGAGAAAGGCCAGCCTTAATCTTCAACTCGTTAGCGTCGACTATGTGTTGACAGATCCTGAGCCTTTGATTCCAGAAGGTGAAAATGCTTGAAGGGTTGCTGAAGACACTGGAATTTAATTAGGTAAGTGCATGGAATCTTTAGGTCAAAATGACTAGTGTAAATGGGGTCGATATTTGTGTTATAAAAGAGGCATGTGCTTGCTTGGGTGGAACGCATACGTTATAGGTGTGATGCACCTTGCATGGATCATGAGTATTTAGTTTAGTTAATGGAAAGGTTCGACATTGCATGGTTAAAATCAAAATGGGGCAAAAATAGACATTTATGGTTTGTTTTAAAGGAAAAATATGTCATATATGTGGTATAGTTGAAATAGGGCACAAGAAGGGGCTTTTGTGTGGGACATGTATGTCAGATGTGTAGCTTGATTGGTCTAGTTCATGAGGTAAAATTTGTTGGAAGGAAACGTTTGTGTTGTGCTTCAATTATCAAAGTTACGGTAGATGGTATCGATTTGAAATATATAGAAGTGAAAGTTATGAACCACTGACTTATTAGCTAAATTGGAGCTACTTCATCCAAATCACTTGCTAATTTGAAAAAATCCTTTGTTTCTTGGAGTAGCTTGTAATCTATGCACTATGAAAATATTTGTTCTCGAAGTTAAGACTAAGACGCAATCTTATGATAGAAAGGTATTTGAAGAATTAATATTGTGATCTTTTATTGTAGTTATCTATACGCACGGGCAAGGGATTAAAGGCAATACGAAGTTTGTATCACAACTTTCGACCAGATGGAAGAACGGTTATGAAGGGCATCTCATTATAAGAGATAGAATATACTAAGTTCAAGGTTCTACCCAACTTACATAAATTGGTTATCATAGAAAGCACAGTAATAGGTCTCCTAAGAAGCTCAAATTTTAAGGAGATCTATGAGGATATGAGTTACTTCTGATCGTTTCCACAAACTCTATAGGAAACCAAGGTACTATTTATTTAGTATTGCCCATATATTAACCATGTTTTATCAAGGCAGTAGAAGAGGTCTTGGTCAAGCATAACCAGAAATAAGTTTGTACAGAAGGATTCTATTCGTCGCATAACATATGCTGCGAAGGGATATAGTTAAGGGATTTATGGGAGGAGAATTTGTGAACTATGAGATGGAGACTACATAATAGGTATATGGACCTATTTTATAAAGTTTGGTTTTATAGTCCAAATATGGTGATATGCATGGATGAGTTTATCTGAGGTTTAATGGGTTCCCTAATTGGATCTCAATCTTTGAATGAACGAAACTTGGATTTTAATCTATATCGGCTGGGCAAGATCCTATAAAATTGGTCTATACCATTCCATTTTGGTTAATATAACCTAGAATAGGTTCTAACTCAAGTGGCTAGGCAAATTGCCAGTCGGGTTGGTTAACTAGATTCCCAAAGCCCAAAAATGTACCTTCTGTGACTTTTGTGTTTAAGTAGCACAAGAAGACTCAATTGAGTGGCACACTAGTGGCATGTGTGTAGTGGGCTTCGAGTGGATCACAACCATATATTGGGCCGAAAGGTTTGGATCAAGATTGAGTCTCTAATTGAAGTCAAAAAGTATATCGGTATTATGGTAAGGGTTATTGTTAGTCTTTTGGTCCCGACAGTCGTATCATAAAAATAGAGTACAAAGGGACATGTTTGAGTGGGACATGATATGCCTACATTAAGGTGGATTCGTCTAGGTCTTGCACATAGAATTTGTTGGGAGGTAACAACTAGTATTACGCTCTGAATATCAATGTCACGGTAAGGGACACCAAAAGATCAAAATAGATAGTGGGTGTTCATGAGGCACTAATTTATCATCCTAGTGGGAACCAACTCATCCTAATCAATCGTAATCGCAGAAATTCTAAAATTCAGAAGGGCTTACAATTATTCACTCTAGAACTAAGAAACGATTTTAGGATTAAAAAGGTTAGAAGAATTCCAAAGCAGTGATATTGTACCTTGGGTTTTGATTATAGAGGAATACTACGCGGTGCATTAGAAAACATAAGACGACATATATGAGTCAAGTTTTATGATAGTTCTCTGATTTTAGATGGCTGGGAAAACGATTGCGTATATATAACTTTCATGGCCATAAGTGGTATGGCGAACTAACGGGGATATTCTATGTCTATCTTCTCTTAAATGTTGTTTTTTCGAAATAAGGCAAAAATAATACAGAGTTCAAGGGAGAGGGAGTCGAATACGAATACGGGTTCCAAAGATGATTGAATAATTCATGTAGAGTGGTCAAGGCAGTTGCGGATGAGATCCTAGTTAGCAAAATATCTCAATCCATGTGTACTAATCATATGAAGAGCGAACGTATGCCCTAAGGTTGATCAGACCATAATACATCGAGTCTAGTTAGACAATATGCTAGTGGGTGTTCCTAATAAATATATCTTGAATCAAGCTTGATAAAAGAGTAAGCTTGTGAAACTAGGCTATAATAGCAGTGTTAGTCAAGATAGTCCAAAATATAAGTACGCGAGATTTATGATTGAAAGAAGGCACAAATAGTTCAAGTTTAACAAATTCGGAGACTCATCCAGGGTTGGTGCCTCTATAATTGTCCTGTTTGTCTCTCTGTCTAAGGTCTTGGTCGACCAATGGGTTAGGGACCCCTAAACTCCATAGTCAATATAAACCTAGTAGTGTCAGCCAATTACCTCGTTAATAGGTCATAAGGACAACAGAATGCTAGGTTGGGAGGCAAGCTACCCAACTTATAGAAGTTCTACTAGTATTAGTTTTGAATCAATGGGACATATAGGGCATTATGCTAACCTCTATAGTATACGAAAACTGTAATCATGTCTGAAGTTATTTTATCGAAAATTTATGTCTCGCCAGTATACACCTGACTGTTGTAAATCCTTGGTTTCATAACTCAAATATGATACAATATCCGATATTTATTAACTCTATCTAATATTGACACAAGGGTAACTAATATCAAAAGAGGACCACTAAGACATAGTTTTAGCAATATTCGATAACCTACGTTTCCTTGAAATAATTTCAACTCTAGGGATCGTGCCTCGCCAGTACGCTGCTAGCTACAGTGAACCCACAGTCTCCATAATTCAATTAAATGATGACAGTGCGCTGCTGTCCTGCCATTATGAGTCAACGAACATTCTTCCATCAGTATCCGTAAAATTCAAAGGAGCTTCTAGAGATTTAAACAAGTTGACTATGATAGTAAGCGTAAGTATCTGTCCTTGAAGTGAAAGTATCCATTTTGAAAATCAAATGATCGTATAGGTATCAATTTTGAAGACTAAGCGATCGACTAGAAGAATGACCGAAATAAAAGTTTCAGTTCTCTATTTCTCTCATACTCAAGGATTAAAGGGCAACATAAAACAAATCTGACTCGGAATTACTAGATTGATAACTTGGTCATGTTAGGCTCAAAAATCAATGAGCAAAATTACTTATGGAAACGAATGAGTGATACAACTTAGGCAGGAAAGATAACTCGAACCGATCCCAGGGTGATTAAGGTGGAAGAAGTATAAGTATCTGACCTATAAATCTTAATCCTTAAAAATAAAAGAATAATCAGGAAGGAAATAGAAGACAAAAGAAGTACAAACATTCTAATCTCGATTTCATGTGTATTCAAATGATTGAGGGAAAACTTTAAATCAAAACTAACTCGAGATTCGTATATGGATAAGAGAATCAGAATAATTCCTTATGGAAAAATGGAAATTAAATAGGAAATTTGGACTTATGATATGAGGATGATCTCTAGAGGACAAAAAGAAAAATAATTGAATAATTTATCAATGTTAGAGCATTAATTCTAGGACGGCCTAACTTACCAAGTGAATAGTTTATCCACATTGGGTCATCTCGTCATATCAAAATATAATAGTGTATCTATGGGAATCTGTCAAGCTATCTAAATTTAATAACTCCTTATCTAAATTGCATGACCTGTATAACCTTAACTACCCAATGGTCAAACTGAATAGGGTCTTCCTAGTCCTAGCCATTCTCCTAAAATTAAATTAATCCTAACTTGTGAATAAACATTTCCTAGTCACAGGCTCGCAATAATACGACTAACTTAAATACTATCATGATTTACATTGTTCGACATCACAAAGGTTGAACAAAAATTTTGATTGTTGAACGTAAAAAATCCTGTGTACAGAGAAGGAAGTCCTAACAGGATATTCTAAGTACAAGGGGAAGACCTGTGTACAGAAAAGAAAGTCCTAAACAGGATATTCTAAGTACAAGGGAAAGAGTTTCTGGAAAAGTGTAATGGTGGAGATCGAGCACTACAGCGACTTCTTTACTCCGTTGACGATCTGACGACGGGTTGAACTTGCTTTGACTTTCTGATGCCTTTGATGGAACTCTAGGGTTGTCGATCAAGAGAATGCCTGGAGCTGGAGATTTGATATTCGGTGGTCACTCCGGTTGAAGGAAAACTTCTATTTATAAAGGGAAAGCACATATGCGATGTGCATTAGGATTTTAAGATATGAAGGAATCTGCCGTCATTGTACGGTACGGGCTTCTGCGGTGTTGATACGTGGCGGACATTAAGATTCCCCTCAATCGATATCTCTGGTGGTTATCAAAATAATCGAAGGAGGAGACACGTGGTGTAACACCCAGTTTTCCAAATGAGGGTAATTTTGAAATTTTGTAATTTTAATCTTTTAATAATGATATTTAAATCATGATATGATTTTTGGTAAATTTTTTAAATTATTTTAAAACTATTTTGAATCATGACTTATGATTTTGGTGTTTTGATAGTGTAACACTAGAGACAGCTTGACCTAGAGCCAAGCCATGTGATTAGGGTGTTTCATTTATCATTTCCAGTTCGAGGGTATTTTTGTCATTTTGAATTTAATTGAATTTAATATATGTTATTTGGAATTTAATGTATTATTAAGAATGGTGTGATTTTAATATTATTTAATTGATTGCCATGTATTGTGATTAGCCTAACTTGGTTTGGACCTAACCTAGATTAGTCATAGCTAGTCTTAGCTAACCATGGTTAGTGATAGTTAGTATTAATTATATTTATTAGAATTTTTAGTGATATTTAGTATATTTGATTTTGTGCTGTTTTAGACTTTGACTAGTGTTGACTTAGAAGACTGTCCTAGAGGCTAACCTAGGTCATGACTATTTGGTTAGGTTATGGAACCCTAACTTGACCTAAGTTAGTGACATTTAACTCATTAAAATTTATTAGCAGGAATTAGGATTTAAATTGATTAGAGAATGGCTTGTGATTTCATAAGTCATGACTTGTGACTTAAGCCTTAGAGGCCCAACCCAACACTTGTAGAGCCCTAACCCTAGCCAAATCCAGCCATGACCAGCCATCTTGGTATTCCCCCTCTATTTAATGCCTCCTAGAATTTAGGGCTAGCCTCCCTTAGAATTATTTGCAAGTTTTGGAAAGAGGTGAGTCTCCATCTTCTTTAAATCATAGAAATTCCATTTCAATTCATTTTCCCCCCAAACCAATTGCAGTAGGTCCTAAAATCATTATATTTGCTGTTGGTATGGAGAAATTTCAGGGAAGAAACAATTTGGGAGAGTTTTGGTGATTTGAGGATCCTCTCATTTGGGGTTTTTTGTTACATTGCAAATCTCAAGGTAATATTCTAATCCCTTCCATGAAATGTTAATTTTATTGCATATCTAGGAAGCCCTAGGCCTAACCTAACTGTAGAACTAGCTAACCCTAGGTTTTGAGTCCAATACGTGTCCGTATCGGATACGTATCAGTTCATGTATATAGGTGTTTGATGAAATGCCCCAAAGGGCATTTCGATCAGTTTTCAGGAATGTATTTGAAAAGAAATCTAGGTTTTAACCTCGCTTATGTGTTTCCACTGCACTGAGCACGTTGGTGTCATGTCGAGTCGCCACGGATGCACGTACACGCGGGTGCACATGCGCGCGCGCGGGCACTATAGCTGTCCTGCTACTCGGGTGCGTTTACGCAGCGGACATGCCACCTCGACACGTGAAACTTGACACACACTAAGGGGTGAACACTGACACCACGTGTGTTAAGTGACACGACCCCTCGTGTCGTGTCGGACACGGATTCGTGCGTACACTGTGCGTGTATTGTGCGTGTATTAGTTTTCATTTTGTTCTTGTTTTCAATTTAGTTTTATTAGTTTAATTCGTGTTTAAATTTGCTAATTAGATCCTAATTATAACGTATAAACTATGTTAGATTAGATTTACATGTTAGTTTAGGTTTTGATGTGAATTTGGATTCAGAAATGGGTTAGTGACTGTCGACTGATACATGTAGCTGATACACTGTTTTCTCCTAATTCCTCAACATTTAATTCCCTGTTATTTGATATTTTCACTGATTTTTGATTCCCACATGATTGTTGATTCATGTTAATGATATATTAAATTCGAATTTGGCTTTTGGGTTTGTGAATGTGAAGTAGACATTTGTGTTGGATTTAGAAATTTGTGAATAACTGAGATTATTTCCTTTCTTTTTTAAACCGATTTGAATGAGTGATTTAATCATGTTTTCCTGTCACTACTTTCATTTTTACTAAACTGAGATGAATGGTTATTCATGATTAAACTGTCAACAAGATTTGGATTAAATTGGTGTTGATTGGGTTTAAGTTCTGATTGCAATGTTGGGACTGAAATGTTGAATTCATTTTTGAAATCTGAGATTGCTTTCCTTAGCTAAACCTGAGAATGAAGTCTCTGGATATCCTGAATGATTCTTCCCTGTTTTCTTTTCCCTTCTTTAATTTAACTGAGATTGATGAATGCATTGATTCATTTTGCTAAAATGAGAATTAATTCCTAATGAACTGCCTATAACATGGTTATTGATTTCCTTTCCTCTTTAAAACTGAGCATGATTCCTACAAAACCTGAGACTGATCTCCTTTTCCTTAAACTTCCCTGAACTGATTTCCCTATTTCCCTATAGACAAGTACACTGTTTGCATTGCCACACACTAATGTATTTCCCTGTTCTTTAACATTCTACTGTTTTACTGTTTTCCAGGAATCCATATTTACCTCACTGTTTCCTGTGTTCTATTGGACACTTGTTAGCTCACTGTTTTGAAATAGTTGATGCCACTGTTTCACATGTTCACATGCCTTACACTAATTTATTTCCCTGTTTTCCTGCAAACACATCCTCACTTAACACCACACTCACATGTCTATGTCTAACACACACACACATGCCCTCTTGTACCCTCTCTACACACACACTCTTGTAACCCCACACACACCCACACTTGAACACAAACACATTTCATTCCTAGTCCCTATATATTCTAATCACATATATATATATATATTTGTCCAATGTTTATATATAGATAATATATGTATATATATTTAGGTGTACTTCTATATTAGATTGTATATATATATGTGAGATGTAATATGTGTATTCTATATTACATTATATAGCTATATCAATATGTGTATCCTATATTAGAGTATATTATATATTAGATGTATTTGACTTGTGTATGTGATTTATGGTTTGGTTTTAGGCATGGTATTGCCTAATAGCCTAAACTAGGGCTCTTAGCCTATGTGTGGCTTGAATGCCTAGTTGGAGTCTAGATTAGACTTGTTTAGCCTTGTTATACCTAGAATAGACTAGTTAGGCTAGTATAGACTTGTTTGACTTAGGTTTGACTTGGTTGACCTAGTTTGACTTCTAGGGTTGACCAGAGTTGACTTTGGCCTAGATTGACCTAGATTCATGTAGAATGTATTGTAGTGCATCTTATTACCATTCTGGACTTGTTATGACTTGTACTGTTCTATAGAAGACAAATACCACTCCTCGGACAGTATATATTCTCCAGATTCTCAGGATACAGGCGAGTATATTCTCTGATCATTTCATATCCTGCATTAGGAGTATATTTCCTGCTTTAGATTACTTTACATGATGCTGACACGTTGGGAACACGGATTAGTACTATATGGATCTGGTTGTGCGATGTTATCCCCTTAGCGGATACATCGGGTATTCGTGTTCGTGTACTTTATCGTGAACATCGTGTACTCCTTGTATTTGTGACATTCGTGTACGAAACGTGTGAATCGTGTATAATCATGTATTCACATGACCTTCGTGTACAATAACATAACTTAGCTAGATCCTTATGTATTGATTGGGGCGGGGAGTAGAAGTGGTTATGTGTTCAATCCAGTAGATTACTCGTGTACAAACCTCTGTAGATTACTCGTGTACAACATCGTGCCGTTTACATAACCATCTTGTGCTCTGAATCACTAGTCACTATTAGTTCTCTATATGTTGTATCTATTTATTTACAGTCTTCCTTTTTTTCATCATGTTATTTCTTCAGATCCTGTATCTTACTCTCTAGCATGTTTATATTTCCTAACCTGTTATGATTTTATTGAGATGTACTGTGCTTGCACCTGTCCAGACTGGACATGTTGAAAATTTTACAGTGAATGATGAGGCTCTGGTGTCTACCCCTCTTGGTGCAGCTTTAGACAACACTTGTGACTTGGACCACTAGCAGTTGATGTCACTCCCCTAGATTAGGATGTCTTTACTATCTTTCATGGATTACTGTATTGGATTCTGAGATATTTGGGATATGTACTTTTTTAGACACTTAGACTTCTGGATTGTATCTCTGTGATTTCTTCTGTTCTGGATATTTATTATCTATCTATCTTTATCCTGTTCTACCTTAGTTGTGATTGAGATATATTCTGTTATGTCACCCCCATTCGGGGAGTATAACTGTTTATTACCTTAAACTGTTAGATGTTGTGACCTAGGACAGCGTTCTACTGCCGACACTGCGGCATAGGCTGGGCGTTGTTACGTACTCGTACCTGCACAGTGGGTACGGGTCGTGATACGTGGCATGTGCCAATTTTCTTGTTCGAATGCAGCCGAGTAAATATTAGGATTTTATCTCAGATTTAGATGCTAATTGATCTTCGTCTAAGATTTAAATCAATTTGATAAGATATCAATCATGATTGATCCCAATCCTATCTTTGAGAGAGTCGTTTTAAGCAAACCGACTAGGTGGGACCTTGCTTCCTGCGCCTCTAGCGAGGTCTAAGTATTGTTGTGTTTCTGGGGTGACGAGTAGACCGTTCTTTTGGAGACAACGAAGCCTCTGTGCTTTCAGGCGACGGGTGGACTATGCTTCGAAGATGATGGAGCCTCTGTGCGTATAAGCGACGAGAAGGCTGTGTTTTGAGCGAGAAGTCACTGTGCCATAGGCGATGAGTAGGCTTGTGCTTCAGGTTGATGAGGTTACTGTGCTTTTGGAGCAACAGACAGACTTGTGTTAGATGCAATGGTATCTCCCAAGTCTCTGACGAAAGGTAGTTGAGCTTCTGGATCAGAGCAGAGTGCTGCATCATTGGAGTTGAGGTGGTATGAAAACGTCACCAGTCTGCGCCTGAGGTTGGCACAGTAATGTAGCTGCACCTCTGGATTGAAGGCTTTGGCTTTGAAGTCTTCTTTTAAAGAGCAATGAATGACTGCTCCTTAATGAACAACTCCTTCTTAACTGCCACCATTACTTGGGGAATTTCAAGGGGTCCTAGGATAGTCTAGGACTTAGTCGAATAAAATTTATTTAAAAATTGAGGTTCATCTCATTAATGTGGGAACTTTGAGGTTCATCGTGCTGAGTCCTAGGTTCATCCCATTAATGTGGAAACTTTGACCGTCAGCTATGTGGCCTACGTTTTGGACCACTTTTGCCCTATATAAAGGGGGAGTTTCTTCTGAAGAGCCGTGTCTTCTTCTTCTTCTTGTCCTTCAACACCATGCTGGATCCAGACATAGCTTCGAGCGACGGTTGGCCTTGCCTAAGTCAGATTTTTGTTGAGGATTCCTTCGTTCAAAGGGGCTATGCCTTCATAGAAGAACTGTTGATGAGCCTCAGAACGTGCTGGAACTCTTCTCATAAGGAGTTCGAACCTGGGCGATGTCTTAGAGGTCTTTGAGGTCCTGACGGCCTAGCTTGTGGGTGGATGGCCAACCCGAAGAGCCATAAGTTGTGCTATGCCTGTCTATTCTGGGCTTTTGAGACCTTCTGTGCCTTCTGGGAACCCAGGCTAATTGCTGCTTCAGGAAGTTGCTCGCTTCAGTCGAGTAGCTGATGCGCTTTTAGAGGGTTGTGCCTACAAGAAAGTTAGAATATGCTTCAATAGGGATCAATCTTCCAGTATGCGTACCGAGAAGAAGGGGGACTGCGCTTTGACGAAGACTAAACCCCTTGTAGACACCTCTAGGCTTTGCTGAATCTGTAATCGATCCTTTTTAGAACAATAGGGTTGGTCCTTTATATGTAGCCTTGATGAGTCTGTACTAGACCTTTATAGACATGACAATAAAAAAATTTCTTCTATATCTTCTGTTTTGTCATTTTAACACTCTGTCTGCACAGTTGTAATATTTGTGCTGTGGTGGAGGAATATTGTCAGCTGAGGTTTTTCATGTTTCTACACGCATGACTTGCAAAAACAGACCTGTATGGGCCACCACAAAAACTTGTCACGACCCGCACCCTCTTTTCGGGATATGAGTGCGTGTCCAAGCCAGCCTACGTCGTAGTGTCGGCGGTAGAACGCTGTCAAGCCATAATGCTCAAAATCACAAATAATGTTCATTCACAATAACTAAATTAAATTATAATATTCAAGGATTTACATTTGATACTAGGTACAATACCTCACAATTTATAAAGAACAACTGAATAAATACTCAACTATGTTACTAGTCTCTAGGTTTGGCCTGCAAGTACACTCACCTCCCCAATGCTATGCATAGTCTCAGCTAACCTAAAAAATGTTGGTTTCCAGTCAGGAATGGAACGAGTACAATTCATTGAGTGCAGTTCCAATATATGATAACGACTATAAGACAGAGGTTAGCCATAAAATACATGATTTGAAATAATTAGGAAAAAGACATGAGAAAAATAGACAAGAAACTAACAGTTAATGAATAAAACCAAAGAAAATACTTTCTACGTGTTTAAAGTACCCTTTTGATATGTGATCGGTCTGGGGACAGTTACACCACAACATTTACGATGTCTAAACAATGTCTACGATGTCTACTTTGCAACAAAATAAACAATGTCTATGATGTCTACTTTGCAGGAAATAAATAATGTCTACGATGTCTACTTTGCAGAAAATAAATAATGTCTATGATGTCTACAATATATACGGTCAGATCACACATCTTTTGGTACTTTCCCTTACCGACACTACAAAATACGATAAAGTATGAAAAGAGACAAGAATCACATATAGAATTACTAATAATAAAATATAGTAATAATCAATATCGAAAACAAACAACAAATGTATTTGCTTGGGGTCATTTGCTAGTGAAACTAATATTACCAACCACTCAGTACCACACAAAAGTCCAACTGCACAACAGTCTCCGGAGACTGAAACAGATATTACCAATGTATTTAAAATAGTAAAATTAGCTAGGATAGCCAACCCATAAGTCCAATTCTGGATACAGGAGCAAAACGGTAATTTTGGATCAAAACGGTGTCCGTCGTTGGACCCACTTTGTACCAAAAAATATGTCAGTATCTACGATCTCTAAAGTCGTCAAACTATATGTGTATGGATACAGTTTGATGAGACAAATCCAAATGTATATCCAAAGTTGAATTTCGGTGGGCCGTGCACAAATTCGTCCAGTGGATCAGGTCGTAGGCCCGCCAAAATAGCATTCCAAACGACCTTCTCAGAATCAGACCAAACTGGGCATACAAGACCAACAAAATGATATGGTCCTGTTGGCACAAGTTTTGTCTCGAGATGATGAACGAGCACAAAGTTATGGGCTAATTTGCAAAGGGGCCGATACGGGATATCTTGACGGATACAGTTCGATTTCGTCGCGCACACACAACGAAATTGAGTTCCTTCAAATCCCACACAACGACAACATCTATACGCGTCTTTCAATGCTCATAGGTTTTGACCATGTCGCCCGATTTGTCGGGGCGCACGTCGTATCGGGAATATTTCTAATATTTTCAACAGTTAGTTTTTTGTCAATCTTGGGAGACCGATTTCTCGGTGCACATTCGTTGAAATTGACTTCTATAAAAAGGGTTTGGCAGCCCTACATGTTGTCTATGAATGTACTCAATTATTTTTGGAAAATACCTAATGTCCAGATCCTAATCGGCCTTCCAAAATAGCATTAAAACAGTTCTAAACAGAGGGTATACGTACTATTTTTCTTCGAGATTTCGACTTGATTTCCTGCAGTGTTAGGGCATCTACAACTAAACTGATTGACAGAACTTGTAGCCGTATAGGTTGTGATTCCATTGAACCAATTGGTTCAGGAATTGGTCATGGAATGGAGTAGAGAAAGGATGATGAACAGAGGTACCTTAAAGTTGGTCTGTCGAATTTGCTGCTAGGACAGCGACAACTGTGTCGCCTCCGATGGATCTTCGACTGCCGGGGTTGCCGAGGATGGGTCGCCCGGGGATAGGGGCTCGTCGGGGGTTGGAGTTTCGATCTTGCATGCAAGTTTCTCTAGGGTTTTCGAAGGATCCCCCAGTCGGTCCTGATATAGTTCTGTTTAATCCCAAAATTAAATTGTTTTGTATCAATTTAAACATTGATTCAATCCAATCCTAGAGGGAAGAGATTTGGTTTTGTAACAATGGATCGGGTCTATCTGATTTGGTTTTGATTTGAGTTGTTCTTTTTTGAATCGAGAAGAATGAAAAAACAATCAAAAGAGAACATATAGTTCTCTGCTGGGCTGTAGGAGTATTTGAGAGGTTTGATTGAATTTCTCGCGAGTTGTTCATTTAGGTTTTTCTTCTTTTTCTTTTCTTTAACTATATATAGATATTTATATGTGTACACTTATACATATAAAATATTCCATAAATTATAAAAAAAATTAAAATACATTCTAGGTAACTAAATAGGTTTTTATGCACAGGTTTTTCCTTATATATATATATATATATATATATATATATATATATATATATATATATATATATATATATATTATATATGTAAAAAAAATGTATATATATATATATATATATATATATATATATATATATATATATATATATATATATATATATATATATATATATATATATGTGTATATCTATATATATATATATATATATATATATATATATATATATATATATATATATATATATAAAATATATATATATATATATATATATATAGTTTTTTTTTATATATATATATATATATATATATATATATATATATATATATATATATATATATATATATATATATATATTTTGAAGTATATATATATATATATATATATATATATATATATCTATATATATATATATATATATATATATTTTGAAGTATACATATATATATATATATATATATATATATATATATATATACATATATATATATATATATATATACATATATATATATATATATATATATATATATATATATATATATATATATATATGTATACTTCAAAAAATATATATATATATATATATATATATATATATATATATATATATATATATATATATATATATATATATATTTTGAAGTATATATATATATATATATATATATATATATATATATATATATATATATTTTGAAGTATACATATATATATATATATATATATATATATATATATATATATATATATATATATATATATATATATATATACTTCATCGCCCAAAAAAAAAAAAAAAAAAATATATATATATATATATATACTTCATCGCCCAAGACTTCCTTGAAGCGGCCATAGTCTTCTTTCAGGGAGCGAGATACCCTAAATCCATCTCTTGCGCCAACCTCATGCTCATCCCCAAGAAAGAGAACCCAGAGACTTTCAAGGACTTCCGCCCCATCAGCCTTTGCACCTTCAATAACAAAATTATTTCCAAGATCATCGCGAATCGCATGTCCACGCTACTTCCTAAGATTATCTCAGAAGAGAAAAGTGGCTTCGTCCAAGGGCATAACATCACAGACAACATCCTTCTAGCCCAAGAGATGATCACGTGTATGAAGTTTCCTTCTAGGGGAGAAAATGTGGCCATCAAACTGGATATGGAGAAAGTCTATGATCGTCTGGACTGGCAATTCATGATTTGGGTTCTCAGAGCATTCGGTTTCTCGGAATCGTGGATAGACGTCCTCTTCAGATCAATCAGCGATTCATGGTTCTCCACCATCATCAATGGGCAAGTGGCAGGATTCTTTAAAGCGAGCCGAGGGGTCCGACAGGAGATCCTCTTTCCGCCACCATCTTCATCATTGCGGCAGAAGCTCTCAGCAGAAATTTGAACAGCTTAGCGAACACCCCTAGATTCCATCATTTCCATACCACTACCGGCTGTCCCTTAATCACGCATCTAGCATATGTTGACGACATTCTCATCTTTTCGGCGGGAGACATTGGTTCGGTAGATGCGGTGAACAGGACGCTAGAGAGATACACCAGATGCTCTGGGCAGCGAGTGAACTCCAACAAAAGTGTCACCTACACCCACCACAAAGCCAACAGGAACCACTCTGCGACTCTCACCAATCTGACTTCGTTCGCCACTGCATACCCGCCATTCACCTACTTTGGATGCCCGCTGGTTTATGGAAAGTCTAATTCGGGCATATTCGAAGGACTTGTCAGAAAAGTTAGAAGGACAATCGAGGGATGGCACAATGCTACCCTTTCTCCGGGGGGTAAGATGATTCTGATCAAGCATGTGCTGTCTTCCATCCCTATATACACCCTAGCGGTGTGCTCTCCCCCGAAGAAGGTCTTAACATCGCTTGAGTCCCTCCTTTCCAACTTCTTTTGGGGTCACAGTGACGGCAAAGATAAGCACCACTGGGCCAGCTGGGACACCATGGCCAAACCCACCAGCGAAGGTGGTCTGGGGTTCTGCAGATTAACGTACATTATTGCTGCCTGTTCCATGAACTTGTGGTGGAAGGTGCGCACGGAGAACTCGATATGGGCTCGTTTCATGAAAGTCGGATACTTTCAACACTCCAACCCAATGATAGTTACGGCTAATTGTAGAGCGTCGGCGAATTGGCGCCGCATTCTCCAAGGTCGTAGCCTCGCAGAACCTTTGATGATCAGAGACACCTCTGGTGCTCTGCGGTGGTCCCCGACCAACGGGGGTGAGTTCACTCTCGCTTCGGCCAGAATTACGGCTAGAGTAGCCGGAGAGCCTTCCGTTTCACCGCCCCCTTCTGGCAATCCTACATCCCAATCAAATGGTCCATCCTCACTTGGAGAGCACAACGAAGAAAGCTCCCCACAGACGACTCCCTCACTTCCCTCGGTTACAGCCTTGCGTTGAGATGCCACTGTTGCTCCTCACCAAAGGCTGAATCTGCAGATCACGTTCTTCACTCTGGTGATCTCGCCTCTCAGCTGTGGTCCAACCTCTCTAGCAGATGTCACCCTAACCAGGAGGCCGGGGGCTTCAACGATCTACTCGTCAAGTGGAGTATTTCCCACGGGCACCAGATCGTCGCAGCCGCCGACATCTGGGTTTTATGGAAGAACAGAAATAAGTACAAATATGAAGGCCGCCAACTCAGTTCCTTCCAACTTCTCAGAGAGTTTCCCAGACATATTAACAAAATCAGCATCTGCTGCTCTCACTCGACGAGCAGTTTTTGGGGGATGTTGAATTAACTTCGGGTCCGGTCCAGTCGGTCGCGATTGTCGCTGGCCGGTTTTGAGTTTTCCATTTCCATTCGCACGAGTCGCGCTCTTTGTATAGGCTTCGGCATTTTGCTCCTAATACGTCAATAAAGGGGGTTTCGGTTACATATATATATATATATATATATATATATATATATATATATATATATATATATATATATATATATATATATATATAATTTTTATTAAAAATATATATATATATATATATATATATATATATATATATATATATATATATATATATATATATATATATATATATATAAATATATATATATATATTAAAAAATATATATATATATATATATATATATATATATATAAATATATATATAATTTTTATTAAAAAAAAAAAAAGATATATATATATATATATATATATATATATATATATATATATATATATATATATATATATATATATATATATATATAATTTTTATTAAAAAGAGATTTTATTGATAGAACAAGAAGAAAGGGGTACATCATACGGTGCCTAGCCTATAAGGCTCACAACCATTCAAGCAAAATACAAAATACAAGACCTAGCTCAACCACCTATATCCTATGTCTTGTCCTTGCTCTTGGAAGTAGACCGAAGGTGCATGATCTGCTAGGGAATGATTCTGCGGGGATTCTTAACATTCCGGTAGTTATCCATCTTAACTTGTGTAGTCATGACCAGAGACTGAGGGTCGCCACTTCCTATTACAGCTTCTGACTGGTCCGACAAAGCATTCAGACGCGTGTTATGAGGGGGCACGGACACATGCTCCATCTCAACTCCACCACATCTAATCTGCTGGATCATGGGCAGAGCTATAGCAATAAGCTCCAGGGATGAGTCCCGCAAGCCCGCTCCAGGACCAGCCACGGGGTCAGGCCCTACTCCCGCAGGGGAGACGCTACCGAGAATGCCCAGCGCAGAACTGGCGCTCGCCTCGACCACAGCCAAGGGAGGGGGGAGTCGCAGGACAACGAAAAGAGGTACTGCACCAACCTCGGGATCGCATCCAGCAGGCTCCGACCCCGGAGAGAGGGACTGAACCCTCGAAACAGAGTCAAGACCGGGCTCGGCACCCACCACATCTGCCGAGGCACCAAAATCGTAGGCAAATCGCGAAGATACTATGAGTGAGGGAGGGGTAAGGAAGGCTGAAGAAGACTTGGGCGAGGGACAGATGGGGAGTCGGGAGTTAAGCTCGAAAGATAGGGAAGAAGAAGAAGAAGCCAAGTGGCAATGGGGTATCACTGGAAGGGCAAAGGAGTTCGTGGGGGAAAGCCCAGGGTTAGGCTGGGGTGAAGTCGTAGGAGACCTCGAGCGTACTGGGGAGGGAGCCCGAGTACCGCCCCTCACCTCAATCGTGGCAAGGGCGTCGGGAACAACCGAAACCGAGGACGCCATCATCTTCTGAGCATCCACCGGCTTTTTCCTGTGTCAATCACGAAGCTCGTGGCCCCGATGGTAGCAACCGCTACAAAAGAGAGGTCGATCTTCGAAGATGACATCTTGCCATAAGATGAAATCGTCCGGCAAGTTGATTCTGATCTGAGGCAGAGCGGGACGGCTAATTTCAACCTCAACGAGCACCCAAGCGCAACTAGGCCTGGAAACAGTTGCGGTAGCTTGATCGATCGCAAGCGAAGAGCCAATGCACTACACTAATAGGAAGAGGGCTTCTTTTGCAAAAAGAATTTGTGGCAACCCAGGGAGTGAAACCTAGATCGGGATTACCGTAGACTCCTTCTTCGGGTAAAAGATCGGAGACCATTTGACAACCCTCATGGGGGCACGAGCAACGACCTATAGCTATTTCGATCAGAGTTTTAGGTAGTCCGACTCTAGGGATGGACGGATGAGCAAATATTTGGAGTCAATGGCTCCAACAGAAATTTGACCAGCAAATCCCATCTTCCCTAAAACCTTACGAACCACATCCACTCGCGGCCGCGAGTGGGGGAACTTGCCAATGACAGCAAGGCGAAAGGGGACGACGAGCGCATCCACGTCTGTCCGGCTGAAATCGATGGCTAGGATGTCCTCGAAGACAGAGAAGGACCGGGAAAGAAGCCTCTGTAATGCCCTAGTCCCAAAATACTTAGGACTAAGAACGTAGATATGCCAGCTGTATACATACAAAGTATACTCCAATGTATAGAATCCCCGTATGTATACATAAGCTGTAAAATACAGTAAACCATGATAACTAAATCTCATCCATACAAAGAAAGAATAATAATATAATCACTATGAATTTAACATTTGTACATGTAGTTGGACGGAGACAAATCCACTACCAACTAATTTAAATGAGAAAAATATACAAAAAATTGATCGATAAAGATGGCAAGATGAACCAGGAGCAATCATCTTCGAAGGAATGGAGGTGATCACGGCCTTGGCTAGAACACCTGCAAAAAGTCATAAAGCACATACCTTAGAGATCACCAGGTCCTCAGAGGAACGTAACAAGATACAAGAAGAACATGCCATATAAACTGTGATATATAATAGAAAATAAAGGGATGCATGCAATAGGGTACCTACGAGTTCTACAGTGATAATACAATTAAGAACAAACCTTCAACGCATTGGCACTGGCTACATGAAACTCAGTATAGTCCCACCAAGATACCAGGGACCTCAAAATATAACATTCCTCGAATGTCAGAGGCCAGCAGGATCAGGAATAAGAGAGTGCATACCTGGCCCATACGTTAAGGAACTGTCCTCCCTACCCAATGCCTAGTAGGGTCACATCCATATCCCATAGGAACCTCTAGTAACTATCAAGTACACTAGCATGCAATTCTATTCGCAGTTACTGCTAACTGTCGCACGCCTCATACGTATCGGTAGCCAGCCGACTACGCGAGTACATGTCCTACATGTGACTCAAAACTCGTGATGATCATGTGTCAAGGCCTTATTAGGTATACCAATGCCTCATCATAACTGGGTGGTCACTAGGCTAAGTTAATGCAAGAGAATAAAACCAAAAGTAGTAAAACGACCGATGGAGTCGCTTGCACCCAAGTGTGACTTGGACGCACAATGATATAATACTATCAATAGATAAGTAATACTAAATATAAATAACTGAAAATAAGAATAAGTAAATCACAGAGTAAGGTGGCAAGGTATCTTGCCTGGCGGTACGGAAATGACAATCCAACAATCAAGTACGTCGGCAGTGAAATCTCAAAATCCACGAACGGCTCCGGATGCTGAAACAAATACCAAGAACATTCTTGGTAAAAAAGATATGTCTAAGAAACGCCTATCCGTAAGTCCAATTCTGGACACAGGGGCAAAATTAAAATTTTGGATCAAAACGATGTCCGCCGTAGGATCCATTTTGCACCAAAATGTGTACCAATATCTATGGTCTCTAAAGTCGTTAAACAATATGTCTATGGGTCCGGTTTGAGGAGCCGAACCCAACAGTATGTCCAAAGTTGGATTCCGGCGGGCCGTGCACAATTTTGTCCGTTGGATCGGGCCGCTGGCCCGCCAAATAGGTGTTCCGGTCGACCTTCTCCGAATCGGACCAAACTTGGCACACAGGACCAGAATTTTGATACGGTCCTATTGGTGCAAGTTTCGTCTCGAACAGACGACTGTACACAAATTTATGGCCTAGTTTGCAAAAGGTCGATACGGGGGACGGATATACACTGATTTCGTTGTGCACACGCAACGAAATCGAGTTCGGTCAATTCCCACACGATGGCAAGATCCATATGCGCCTTTCGATGTGTATGGTTTATGACCACGTCGCCTAGTTTGTCGGGGCGCATGCTGTATTGGGAAAAGTTCTTAATTTTTTTTTCAGTTTTCTAAACAATTTTTATCGTAAGTTTGCAATCAAATAACTTTACGTACAATAAATAAAAATTAATCTACCTAAAGGGTTTTCACCTTGTATATGTTAACTAGGACTGTAGATAATTAGTTTTTTAAATTTCTAAGTATATGGTTTGGAAAATGCCTTCCAAGACAGCCTCGAAACTGTTTCGTTCAGGTGAATAAGCACAGACTTTTCGTTGAACTTTCGACGAATTTATCAGGACGATCTGGGGTATCTAACCCGATCTAATTGACGCGACTTGTAGTCCTATATGCCAAGTTCGCAATGAACCAATTGGCTTAAAATTTAATCATGGGGTGAAGGCGGAGGAGGAAGGTGAATATGGTTTCCTCGGATAAAACGTAAACATGGTGTTGTTATGTTCGCTGTCGGTCTTTGCTGTTGCGGCGGCCTCCAGTACTGTTCTGACGATACATGTTAATTTGGGGCGCACGCAAGGTGCTGGAAAATCTTAGGCGAACAGGTGCAGAGTTTCGGGAGATGAATTTATGGTTTCTTCCAAGAGAAATATCGAAAGTTTGGGTTATGTACTCGGCTGGAACATGGGGTTAATCGGTTTCTAATCCTAATTAACCTAGGATTTGCATTTAAGGTTAGATTTATTCTAATCCATGGTTGTAACCAGATTTTACCAAAGGTGCATTCAATTCTTAGAGGGATTTGAATTTGATCCATTCTAGAGGGAGCTGGTTCCCTTGCGGTAATAGGCGGTTACTGTTCACGATGTGATCAATAACTTTCTGGTTTTATTTTTAATTTTTTTTTAACTTTTTCTATAATACTTTAGGAAGCCTATTGAGTCAAGACAAAATGTGTTCTGTTAAAGGAAATTTTTCCTATATATTGCCTTACCAATTATTTCAATGCAATAAACCCTTGGTTATTATAGAATGTTTAAGCACCCCCAATATGTATATATAAACCATGACATATGTTTATATATAAATATATAAACACATTTGAATGTGTACAATATATGTACATGTAGTACCTACAAGAAATTTTATAATATAAATTAACTATCACAAAATTTCCTTATAACAGAAATTCTACTCCAATATTGTGGAGAAATATTTGATACAAATATAATTACTTAATAATTAAATTTCTAAGATTTTAAATATAATACTAAGGGTAAGAATAGTAATAGTAATTTTATTTCTAACATAAAATGAAAATACTCCTAACTACAAAATAATGAACCGTAGAAATACTTTAGGGTAAAAATTTAGGGAGGGGTTTTGTCACGACCCGCTCCCGAATAGTCGGACACGAGTCGGACACGTCCAGCCTTCATCGTTAGACACGATGAAGTAAGCTGTACCAATCTAGGAAAATCTAACCAGATAAACAAGAACTAGTACAAATCACAACATCTATAAACGAATCCCAGAATCCAGTACATGTCTAAGAATTATTACATTTCTAGCAACTGAAAAGTAAAGTCTGATAGTCTCAAATACAAAGAAATATAGACTGCTAATGGGTAAAGTGCTAGGCTTCCTCAGCCTCTAAGTCCAGAGCAACTCCAGCTGGCTCTACTGTATCTACAGGCTCTCGGCCATAATATGTGTCATACAAGGCCTCTATCTCACCTGCAACATATCCTAGTCAGGAGCGAAGCAAAGTACAATTCTTGGTAATGAACAAGAACATCATGGTATGAAGAATAAGTACATGAGAACACGAATATGAAATACATGAAATGGACATAAAAGTATAGGAATATAAGTACAGGAAATAAAGTACAGGAATGCAACTATGAACCTGAAGTACAAGACATGATATGTGCTCAATGTTTGAAATACAAGTAGTTATGTGACCGGCTAAGGTGAGTACAGGAATATGTACAGGAGTACATGAATATCGATACGGCTTAGGACCCGCGTACACGATGCAAAGCCTAAGCTATCTATATGAATTTTAGTAACCGGGGTTTGGTCACATAGCTAGTGTATTTTCCCTCCCGACACGAGTAAGTACAAGAACAGAAAAGTACGAGAGTACAGGATATCGTGTCACGACGTGTCACAAGAAGAGTACAAGATATGTAAATGCACAAAAATAATAGAACAGTACTTGCCTTGCTCTGGAAAAATATGGGTAATAAATGAAGCTGGATGTCCTTCTGTTTTAAATGATTTACAAGTTGGTTAAGCTATGAATAAATTCTTGTTAATTATCTTATAAAGTATTATGATTACACCACTAAGCTAAATCCTATTTATAGAACACTCATTAACCATAACTAATTTATTATATTCTAGTTAGCTACATATAATTGCCAAGAAACTAAGTTATTGCTTAGAAAATGATTTTTTGGACTTAAAAGACTATTAACAGTTATTGCAACCAATAATTAAGAAAGATAACACTATTAGTATAAAGTTACAATCAAAGTGACAGATCACAATTCCTAGAATTTGTAATTTCCTAAGATAACTTCTTAAAACAATCCTCAAATCCTAATGTTACCTTCACCAAACTATTTTCAGGAAAGAGACAAGGTAAAAACACACTCTTAATAAAACATGAGCCTAGTATTAATACTTACCAAAGATGCTTCAAAACTGGTTTCAACCTTAAATTCGGCTAGCTGTCCCAACTCAACAACACTAACTTATAACACTATCATCTGGTCATAAAAATTGAACAACAAGTTGAATGTACCAAGGAAAAATATACTGATAACAGCTAGTAGCTAGATTTCAAATTCAGAAATTCCATTTCTTAATATGCCACATACACACACCAACTAAAATTCAGAGTATACTTATTTAAATCAACCCCAACACCAGCCTATACAATGTACAATATAGTTTAAAGAATGTACAATTGAGAAAGATAAAATAGAGCCCAAATGCAACTATAAGCTACTACTGCACTTCGTCACAGATGCAAAATTCTACACCCAATATCCTACTTGACAATATGGTTGGCCAAGTCAGAAAGATTTCAGCAGGACACGAACCACACAGCAGGATACGGTCATACTGCAGGACACGGTCACGAGCCAACTCATACGCCTTATGAGCACAACACAGGATTTGGATAACCCGCACCTGGACATGACCCCATCTTGCACACGAACACAGACACAACACGAACGAGAGCAGATCCTCAGACACGATCTAATGCCAAATAAAAGCCGACACGAATGCACGACCCAATGCACAAAAATGAACACCACACCGGAATTATAAATTTAGAGTAGAGTTTACCTGGGGAATGATCAATGATGGGGACTCAACAAAATCGAACACAAATCCCACAACCTCTGCAGAAATTAACAACATATTGCACACAAAATTAGGTTTGTTCTACAGAGACCAACTCTCCCAGATCTCAACCTCTAATAAAGAATTTGAAATCAGGGAATGAAGTTCCTTACCAGAAGTTGAATCGATGATTCCTATGCAACTCGAACAATCGGTCAATTGACTCCACTCGAGTTCTAACCAAGGAAAAACATAAATTGACTCATCAACCCTAGAAATTTTTGATCTGAATTCCAAGCAAGGATCAACTCACCAAGAACGGTCCGAAATTAAGAAAAAGCCCGATTCCAATCCCTCTTCGTACACACGAGTAATGAACAATCGATCACCGAGATCGATCAATCCCTGAATGAGGAACACGAACTAAACATTGATATGAGAAAATAGGAACGAACTGATTCATAGGAATTTCGATGAACTCACCTCTACACCACCGTCGAAGTCAAGCTCGTAGAAGAGGCTGGAAGAATGGTTCGATCGATCCTAGGCGTTGTGACGGAACTCATCATCATCGAGCTCGATCGATGCTGGGGGTGCTGTAGTGGAAGCGACGCTGTCGAGGTGGAAGAGATCTCGAAGATTTCACCAGCGCTGAGAATCCAGTACTATAGGGGAGCTTTTCGATGGAGGAGTGGCGCTCGTCGATGTCTAACTCCGGGCACCGCACGGTGGACGGATTGTCGGCCCTGCCATGGTCGAAGACAAGAAAACTAGGGTTAGGGTTTGGCCGGATTAGAAAATTGGAAAGAGCTCTGAAGAAATCGGGAAGAGAAAAATAAATTGGGAAAGGATAAGACAGCTCTCTCTCTCTCTTTCAGTTGCTATATAAAGCAATGGGGCTTTTGCAAATAAGTTCCTCCACTTAATGGCAAAACTGCAAATGACCCCTCCCCCTTTTCACTATTTGCATAACTGATCGGAAATCAGTTATAAAAGTTGTTAGGAGATTCAAAAAAAAATGGGGACCACTTAAATTGGTTACAACAAACTAGGAATTCCCTCCAAAACCAATAATTCAAATTTCCCTCCAATACTAGTAATGAGAATGATTATTCAATTTACTGATTTGAACAAAAATCCATTATTTGAAAACTTATAAAATTCTCAAAAATTGGGAAAGTGGAGTTACAAATCTCTTCCCCTTAGAAAAATTTCGTCCTTGAAATTCAAAGGACAATAAAATAAATCTCCAAGTAAAAATAAATGCCAAAGGAGGTTCAAACACAAGCCATTTATTGTTATTTAAAATTCTCACATCCCACAACAATACAATCAAGCAAACAAATTGGGATAGCGCTCCCGCATCTCGTCCTTGTGCACACAAAAAAGAAGAAGAAGAAAACGCTATCTTTTCTTTATTGGCGCAAGGCACCACAAATCGAGTACGTCTGAGAGATCCTGCGCTGAGGATCCCCGAGTACAAAAAACGAATTCTGGGGAATGGGACGATGGAGATCGAGTGGCAGTTGCTCCTTTACTCCGTTGACACTCCGATTACAAAAATGGGAGAAAACTTAAGAAAATTGCTAACTCTCAGCTCACTGGCAAGAAGTGCACCAATTTGGCTCTTGAAAATGCTCTCCATTCTGTATTTTGAAGAGGGATGAGGCCCCCCTTTTATAGTCGTTCTTGGGTTGGAATGATGTTATGCGCCCACATGAGGAAACATGCTGGTTTTTAGGTGGGCGTATAGTCCTGCTTTGGGCGCATAGGATGTTGGCGCATATAGGCTGCAAGATCGTAGGTTGGTCATGGCGGTGACATGGCCGCATACTTCAGTGCACGACTGCTCGTGGAGACTGACGTGGCCGTGTGCTTCGGTGCACGTTTTGATCATGGCTTTGACTGATTCAGGCTTGGGCGCATGGCCATGTCTCAGGCTATGCGCCCTTCTTTCGGGGGAGCTAGTCTTGGGCGCATGAAACTTTACTGGCTGGGCACTTGAAACTTCACTGACTGGGCGTATGGAGCTTCATTGACTGGGTGCATGGAGCTTCACTGACTGGGCGCATGGAGCTTCACTGACTGGGCGCATGGAGCTTCCCTGACTGGACGCATGGAGCTTCACTAACTTGGGCGCATGGAGCTTTACTGGCTTGGGTGCATGGGGCTTCATTTGCTAAAATTTTTTCATGCTTCTACAAGACCCCTTCAAAGTTTTTGATACTTGAACAAGTTCGAAATACTTTGAAAGAAGCATGGATCGTCTTCTCGTGATGCAATGGGCGTATAGCACGGCTCTTTCCTTTGGGCACATAGTATTTAGCCAGCCTGTCAGAGAGATACGACTGTTGAGATCTTCTTTAAAATCTGAACTGACAGATTCATCGGAGCAGAATTTGAAGTGGTCCATCCTTCATGCGTTGTCCACGTTAGCAAGTGACAGTTGCATAGTATGCAGGAAGCTGATTCTTCACGTGGGTGCATAGGCCATTGTGGGCGCATACAATGCAATGGGTGCATGGGTGCATACAGCAAGTGGGAAAAAATCTTTAGACTTCGATTTTGCGTGCTCCTCGTGAGGCTGACCACGTCTGTGTGTTCTCTTGTAGACAAGGAAAAAGAACCCCTTGTAGAGATAGTCCCTACCATTGGGAGAGGGACAGAAGTTGTTCCCGGCTCCTCCAAATTTGCTACTGTGGAGGGAGCCGTTAGTGAGCCGGTATTGGCTTCAGAAAGAGAGGTCGAATAGCCTGCTGAGGGGGCTGTTGCTGAATCCTCTCCTGTTCTGGCTGAGCTTGCGAAAGAAACTAGGCCCGATGCTGCTCGGGGATTTGACATTACTCCCCCTGAACAGTCCGGGCCTGCTCTTAGTTTCCCTGAAACCAAGGTTGACGGTGCAGCCCAAGTTGGAGTTGAGCAAGCCGAAGGTACGAAATTATAACCTTTTCATATTTTTCTTAGAATTTTTTTGGTTACTGATGTATATTATTTTCTCTGTCAGGTTCGACTTCTTGTCAAGCGTTCCTTCCATAAGTGGAAGAAACTTTCGAAGCCTTTTCTCCGACGACCTCTACCGAAGACGACGAGATAGCCCAGGAAGTCGTCAGAGCTTTCTACTCCATGTTGAAAGTGAAGCTTCCTGGAGTCTTGAATCGAAATGCGGCCAGCGGCCCTCAAGAGCACAGCCGGCTATGAGGAGCGGGCCAACATTCTGAGATAAGTTCTGAACGACCTGGAGGGTCAGGTGGCCAGGTTCCGGGATGCTAAACAACGAAGCTCGACGTCACTGTTCCGTACAGAGGACGAGGCTTTGATGATGGCTCTTGCGGAGGAGAATGCTACTTTCCAGGCAAGAAAGGACGCCCTTGTTCAAGAGATCGGCGAGCTGGCTGACCAGTATGGTCAGTTTAATGCTGCAAGCGAGGCATGTGCTGCCTCGAAGAACAGGCTGGCTGCACAGATCACTGAGAAGCACAATCACATTGTGCAGGTCAGGAACGAGATTGCCTAGCTGGAAGCCGACTGACTTAAGGGCGGCGACATCTGAACAGGAGGATTGTTTGTCCCAGGCTGCCATGGCTGCCACCACTTCTGCCCATTTAGAAGAGCAGCTGGCGAAGTTGGAGGGGGAGCATCAGAGTCTGATTCTCTTTGAAGTTGAAGCCGCTCGTCAAGAAGAGGCACGGTGCTGAGCCACTGTGAAATCTGAGGCCGATATTGCGGCTCTAAGGGACAACATCAATCACCTGTGTATCCCGTAGATTTTGTAACTCTTTTTTCTAGCCGTCACGGCTCCTGTACCCTTTTTCTGTCTTTTGATAGATGTTCGGGTATAAATTAAAGAATCTTTTTTTAGATGTGAATGTGGTTTTATGAAATATCGATGCTAGAGGTAATGTGGACGTAGCAAGGATATTTCTGGTGGGTATTCCGCTGGAGAATTTTTATGTGGACCTATTATCCGTTTTATATTCGAATGATTCGAATATAGATAATAAGTTGAACGAAGCTACTAGTAGAGGTAATATGGATGTAATAGCAGAGGATGTTATATATCTGACCAGAGGTAATATGGACGTAGAAAGATATATAACATTGGGAGAGTGGATAGTTCAGAGGTAATAGGGACGTGATTATCCTTGATGAATGCTTTGCTCAGAGGTTATGTGGACGTGGCAAAACATTTAATCATTCTACTGGGGAAATAAATATCAGAAAACAATACAGAGGTAATGGGGACGTGACTTGTTTTCGTCAAACCGAGTTTGGACAGAGTCAAAAATGGGAAAGATTCTACTGGGGAAATATTTAGAGGACCTATTATCCAGGGCATATTCAAGACTCTTGAAATATGGATAATAGTTAGATAGTTTTTTTTCAAATCATATAAATATCGTACTGTACATTTACATGACTGACCACATGTGAACATTGTGTAAAAGAGGTTACATATAGTATTTCTTCCGGAACTTGCCGTTGATAGGCATCATGAGCAAGTCACCATCAGGCTTGGTTAGCCGATACGTACCGTTAGAATACACCGATTCTATGATGAAAGTACCTTCCTATTTAAGCTGGAATTTTTCTTTTGTTTTGTGCGTCATGACCATTGGTCTTCTTACTGCTAAGACCAGATCGCCGACTTGGAAGATTCTTTCCTTCACCTTTTTGTTGACAGCTCTGGAATGGCATGCTTGGTGTAGCTCAATGCGCTGTTGAGATAACAAGCATTTTTCGTCTAGCGCTTCGAGCTCCTGGAGTCGCAGACGATAGCTTTCTTCAGTAGTCAGCTCGCTGGCTAGGGCTACTCGAAGAGAAGGATTCTAGATTTCTAGGGGAAGAACTGCTTCGCTCTAATAAACCAGAAAGAATGGCGTACTGCCTGTTGGAGTCCGGGCCGTTGTACGATAGGCCCATAGACATTCATTGAGCTTCTCGTTCCAATCGTGCTTGTTTGAAGACACAAACTTCTTAAGAAGTTTTATGATGGTTTTGTTGAAGGCTTCTGCTAGCCCGTTAGCCGCTAGATTGGAAGCATTAGAGGCTATGTTCTGGATTCGATTCTTATCACAGAATCGATAGAATACATGGCTTGCAAACTATGGACCATTATCATGGATGATACTGTAAAGTAGGTCGAAGCGGTAGATGATATGATGTTTGATGAAACTGATCATGTTTGACGTCTTCACTTCGGTGAGCGGTATAGCTTTCGTCCATTTGGAGAAGTAATCGGTTATGGCTAGGATGAACCGATGTCCTTTGGAGGATGACGGGCTGATTAGTCCTATGACGTCCATGCCCCATGCTTCAAACGGCCAAGATGCTGCCGTCGGGTGTAGGAACTCCCAAGGTTGATGAATGAAATCGGCATGAAACTGACAAGCTCTATATTTCTTTGTATATTCAACAACATCTGCTATCATTGTGGGCCAGTAATAACCCATTCGTTTGAGGTGATCTTGTAATTTGGGGCCTGGTTGATGTGCACCACAAACTCCATCGTGAGCCTCCGGGAGTGCATGTTTGGCTTCTGTGTCTGATAAGCATCGTAACAGTAGCCCGTCGTAAGAGTGTCGGTACAACATCTTGGTAGCTGAGTCGTAGTAAAATCTGAGGGATCGCCTTTGGATGGATACTGCTTCCTTCAGGTCCACGGAGAGGATTCCATAGACAGCGTAGTCTATGATGGAAAATCTCCAGTCTTTGACATCGACGTTTGTTTCTGCTATGTAACTGTGATGAATATGTAAGGCATTTTTCATACAGAATAGTTCTCGACCAGATACTGTGATCGACTGCTGAGTATTGGTTGGAACGGTCAAGGAAGCAGCGAGATCGGCTAGAGCATCTGCTTCTATATTCTATAGTCGAGGCACGTGCTCGATGAAGAACCCAGCAAAATTAGACGCCAGCTCGATTGTTGCTCTGTGGTAGGGGATGAGATCTTCATGATGAACTTCATAATCCCCTCGGACCTGACTAACTATTAGATTGGAATCGCTGTAAGCTTCCAGATAGTCAACTCCTAGTTGCTTCGCCAGTTGTATGTCGATTAATAAAGTATTATATTCGGCCACGTCGTTGGTGCATGGTTCTACGAGAGAATATACATGGTGTATAACCAGATGATCAGGTGATACGAGCACGACACCTACTCCAGGCACGATATTTCCTTTGGGCCCTGTTCTTGATGTGCTGTCAAAGAACATTCGCCAAATGGGGATTTCTTCAGTTGCTGTGTTAGACTCCACCACTTCGTCGGGGATTTTGTCATAGAGTTTGGACGACTCCGGCACCAGATGAGCTGCTAGGAAATCAGCTAATGCTTGGCCTTTTACTGCCTTCTGAGGAACGAAGATCATATCGTATGGAATCAACAGCATTGCCCATGTAGCTAAACGGGAATTGAGAGAGCCCAGTTTAGTCATGAGTATTCTAAGAGGGTTGACTTTAGATATAACGTGGATAGTTTGCCCAGACACATAGTGGTGTGTCTTCTGGATGGCAAATACTAGTGCATGGCATTCTTTCTCGACCGGTGTGTATCTGTGCTTGGCACCCACCATTGTGCGGCTGAGGTAGTAGATTGCCTGTTTATGGCTGCCTTCATTCTTCTGAGCTAACAGGGCGCCAAGGGAATGGTCCATAGCATGGACATATAGTAAGAAGGTGTAATGCCTGTGTTCGTATTGCGTATTTTTGGAATACGTATACGTATTTTATCTTGTATTGCTTGATCTCTTGCTTAGTTTTCTTCTTGGCTTGGTCTATTCTTGGGTTGGGTTCGGCTAGGCTTGGTTTTCTTTGGTTTATTATGAACCATGGGTGAACCCCCTACCTACCACCACCACTACCATTTATTAATCCCTTCTCCTTTCTCTCTCTTCATTTATTATCTTCTCCATTACTTCCTTACCTACCAGAGAGAGAAAGAGAGAGGTCTAGGCAAGTACAACTTGCTTCATGGAGGAACTCTAATTTTACTGCTCCATTCTCTTCTTTACAGCATTTTAACTTACTTTAGAACTTGGCATTTTCACTTTCCATGGCTAGATTCTTGTAGATCTATATTTACATTATTTTCGTATTTCTTGGTTTTTGATCTACTTAATCTTGTTATTTCCAAGTTTTGATGGTTCTATGTTGTAGAGCATTTCGTTCTACCCTATTTTGACCTATGGAAGTTCGGATTTGGGCTCCGGATGATAGAGTTATGCAACTTGGAAGCCATGGCTTATGGTATACTTCTTCTCGGAAATTTGGAGAAGAAGCACAGTCCCGAGCCGCATAGTAGTACTTGACCGCATGAACATTCATGCGGCAAGTCAGACCCAACCGCATGCATTCTTGCCTTGACTTGACCGCATGGCAATTCATGCGGCAAGTGATCCAGCTGCATGAGACTCATAGCCGCATAGGCTGAGTCTCATTCTTGGCCGCATGGACTTTTCCCCACTCAGCCACATGCACCCCCTTGCCCCGTAGCCGCATGGGTTGCTCCTTCCCAACCGCATGTACCTGATTGGTCAACCGGCCGTATGGACCCATTCCCGCCAGCCGTATGAGTACCCTTTCCGCTGACCGCATGTGTCTTGCCTTTTCGGCCGCATGAGTCCAATTCATCCTAGCCGTATGAAACCTCCCTTTTTTGCTTGTCGCATGGGAGCTAGTCCCACTCCCAGCCGCATAGGTTCCTGCCCCTTCAGCCGCATGCGCACCCGTTTCCCCGCTAGCCGCATATGCCCCTACCCCGTGAGCCGCATGAGCTTGGGATCCTGAGCCGATTGAACCCGACTCCCTCCCCAGCCGCATGAGATCATTCCTGGCCGCAAATGCCTTAGCCGCATGGCTCTTTTATAGCCTTTTTGTCATGAACTTGATTTTACTTAATATGTTTGGAATGACTATTGTACCTGGCATGGTATGACAAGGAACTAGCATAACACGACAGTGACCCGTAGTGGTACACTCCTGACATGACTAACCTGACATGACCTGATAGTGGCCCGTCATAGCGCACTCCTGACAAGTATACCTGACATGATTTTCTCGAATAGCTGTTGCGACGGCTACCTGACATGACATGACCTGTATAATTAATCTGGACACCGTGGGCGATTGTACTTGTATAAATAATCCAGTCCTGTCTTGCATCATGTCTAGGAGGGGACTCCTGAGTACCACGGTCAGAAGTACCTACTGAAATGGACTAAGGCTAAATAACTAGATTAATACATTAGTTATAAAGAGATCTCCTAGCTACAGGCAATCCCGTTACCTGGGCACGCCTTGGGATCTGTAGCCTGCCGTCGAGTAGGGCACATTTCCAGCACACTGTCATGTGTTGCACCCTTCAAGCTACCTAAGGGTACATGTGTTTCCTGGACGATGTACCCACCTGAATTCAACCCTAATCTTTCAACTCGGGTAACCTGGATGGTCTGCAGGACTTGTGGCTGTAGAATAATCTCACTGCATCTTGCTAGTAACTAGGCCTGTGATAATCCTAGTTAGTTAAAGTATCAAGCCATAATTCTTGCTTGGCTGTGAAATGATTGGATGGAGTCTAACCAGTCTAGTCTTGTCCTGATTCTGTTCCAGATTACTACATGACCGAAATGCTTGTATTTATTTTACCGATAAATGGTGAGAATCCAAGTTCTGTTCAGACGAAGGGCTACAACCCCGGTCCTTGTTTGGTTTACGGGTTGTAACCTGGTTATCTGAATAGTTCCACGGTTATCTCGTCGTATATCATCCTGATGTATTTTCTTTATTTCCAGTTTTTACCTTATTTATACTCTTGTTCTGATTGCTGGTTTTAGTTCCTAAGTGAAGCTTCCTTTGTGGCACTTGCTCTTTCTGGGGTCTGACCCAGCTGGTTTTGTATGGCCAGATTTCGGAGCAACTCCAGAGGATCTACCGACTTTCCAGCCAGATGGTGGCCACTAGACGGAACCCTGGCAACGAGTGGGTTTATTTTTGATCTCCCACTTTATTGTAAACATATTCTTTTGAGGCGTTTAGCCGACGAGCACCTGTTTAGCTCGATTGCACTTACTTACTGTCTGCCTACGGGCTGTAACATGATTGACGGATCCTAGGATTGATCAATTATGACTAAACTCTTGCTAGTCCTGACATTTTGTAATGACTAGCTTCATGATCAGCTGAATATGTAATGTTTGGGACGCCTTACTATTGTATATTTAATGATCATACATCTTGTAACTCTTACTTACTTGCTGGTGATTGAGAGCACTAGGCTTGTTCATGACCTTAAGAGACTGATGGATTGTAGTTAAACCCTCATATATCTAGACAGCCGTGACCGTATAGTGACGTGGATTCCATTTCATTATACGTAGCTGGCTATGTCTGCCCCCGCTCTCCAGTATTCTGATTCTGGGGCGTGACAGAAGGGCTTCCCTATTATTAGAGCTACCAATACTGGAGGGCTTGTAAGATACGCCTTGATGTCATTGAATGCGCGTTGACATTGTTCAGTCAAGACGAAAGATATGCCTTTCTTCATGAGCTGGGTGAACGGTTGACACCTTCCAGAGAGGTTTGAAATGAATCGTCTGATGTAGGCTAGCCTTCCTTGTAGTCCGCGTAGCTCATTGAGATTTTTTGGAGGATGCATGTCGAGGATAGCCTTCACTTTCTCCGGGTCCAGATGTATACCCTTTGAAGTGATGACGAAAAAAAGAAACTTGCCGCTGGAGACTCCCAGAAAAGACTTGGCTGGATTAATCTTGAGTT
Source organism: Iris pallida (assembly GCA_029216955.1). NCBI lineage: Eukaryota > Viridiplantae > Streptophyta > Magnoliopsida > Asparagales > Iridaceae > Iris > Iris pallida. Next base: position 19,138,726 of record JANAVB010043419.1, read on the forward strand.
GGTGTGCACGCATTAGTTCGAACACCGTTCTCAAGTCTTGGAGGTGGTTGCCCTTGAGACGGCTTTTGACCGCGATATCGTCTACGTAGCACTCCACAGTTTTACGCAAATGATCGCAAAAAATTGTGTTCATGGCTCGCTAGTATGTCGCCCCTGCATTCTTCAATCCGAAGGGCATCACCGTATAGCCGTATACCCCAATGATGTTCGAAAAGATGTGTACTTTTCGTCGTCGGGGAACATCTTGATTTGGTTGTAGCCTGAGAACCCATCCATGAAGGACATCCGCTCGAAGCTGCAAGTATTGTCGATCATTACATTAGTGATCGGTAGAGGGAACTCGTCTTTCGGACATGCAGAGTTCAAATCATGGTAGTCGATACAGACTCGAACTCTACCGTTCTTTTTCATGACTGGGACGATGTTGGCAACCCAGTCTGGGTGTTGTTCCTCGCGAATGAATCCACTGGCATTGAGCTTCTTGACTTCATTTTCGATGGCTTTCATGACGTCTAGTCGGAATCGTCGTTGTTGCTGCTTCACTGGCTTAGTTTTAGACGAAATGTTCAGGCGGTGCATAGCGACTTTAGGGTCCAATCCTGGCATGTCTTCATAGCTCCATGCGAATACGTCGATGTATTCTCTTATAAGCTGTATAAGAGATTGGCATTCATCGCCAGATAGACTTTTGCTGATGAAGATTGGTTTAAAAGATGCTTCATCTCCTAGATTGACTTGGATGACTTCGTCTTCGGTAGGTGGTTCCCCTTGTTCGAAGCACAGCTCCCACATGGTGTCTATCTTTTGAGCCCATTGTTTTAGTTAGATTGATTGGACATCGTCTATAATTTGGTCGGCAAAAACCGTCTTAACGGACAGTGTTGCTTTGAACATGTCATCGATGCTGGATTCTGAGTCCCAGAGGAAGGAATCAGAAGAATGAGAACAATGATCTGCTTCATCATCTGATCTTTTGGGAGTTGTTAGAGGAGTGACATAGCCTAAACTAATACCGCTTCTTTGATAGTAGTTCTCGGGTTTGCCGGGAGGAGCAAAGTGTCGTATTGGCAACCGTCGTCTTCGGCCGTAATTTAGCCCTTTGTCGCTTTTGATGTCATATCCAATGTTCTAGATGATATTCTTAGCCTGCCAACTATACCGAAAAAGTTGTATTTTTCCAGAGTCATAGTCAGCTTCTGTGCTGTGCTTGGGAGGAGTAGAGTCTGGAATGGACTTTCTCTCGCCAATTATACGACCGAAGATGATTAATTCTTTATCATTCTTTCTGGTTGGAACGATAAAGTAGAGGATATCTTCAGGGTAGACTTTTTCCTGCAGGTGAGGTATTGTGATCGACATGCAGAGGTATGGTCCTATGCCGTTCTCTAGAGCGTATATCGTATCTATGTAGTATTTTACAGATTGATAGACATCGGAGTAATTCAAAGATAAACCTTTACTAAGGAAATACGTAAGTTCTTCTTCAGGGATAACATCATCCGCTGAAGGTACATTATTATGAGTATTGATATACTCATTGAGAGGATCATCATCTGGAAGAGGAGCCACAGTCTTGGTCGAGTTCACCACGTAGGGTAATTCTTCAGGATTGGGAGGACGGGCATCAGTCGGTTCCTCCCGGGGTGTCTTGCTGAGAGTGATGGTCAATGGTTTGACCTTGTCGGGGTTTTTCTTTTTCACCCAGATTGTAAGAGGCTTCGGAGTACTTTTTGGAGTAGTACGTCCTTTGACTCAGATAATCAGGGGACCATCATTGGAGGATGGACTTGCTTCAGCTTCAATGTCAACTTCGTTGCCGTCATCCTTGGGGTACTGAGATTGGAAAAGTATCGAATCCCTATAGTAAGCTTCGACGCCCTTAAAAGGATCGACATCGGCAAACTCTGTCTTCACGACACCGTCGCTGTTGACGTACTTGAAGCACTGGTAAAGTGTGGAGGAAATGATCATATTCTCGTGTATCCATGGACGTCCCAATAAGATGTTGTAGGATACATTGGCATCGATCACATAGCAGGAAACCTCCGTTCGGAGATCACCGATCTGGCAATTGAGACGGATCTTGTCCAGCGGATGGCTTCGACCAGCATTGAAAGCCATGATAGTTGTATTGGTTGCAGATAGCTTGTGCAGAGGGATTCCCAGAACTTGAAGCAAACTTCTAAGAATGATGTTGAGGGAGGATCCTGGATCGATGTACATGCGGTCCACCTTGATCGCCCCGATATACCCCGTATAGTACAGGGGTCTATCATGACGATTATTTTTGAGTAGGATGTCCTCCTGTGAGAAGGTGATGTTGGGCACCACTTCCATAGTACTGTGGCAGTGGGGACAGGAGACAGGATCTTCAGCGGGGGCCTTGACTTTGGCGAGATAAGAGTCGGCATGTAGTAATGCCTCACTTAAGGCCTTCCGCGTTTCTTTGGAGAGTCGTAATAGATCGAACAGAGACAACCTAGCGGGTGTATTGGATAGCTGTGCCAATATGTCGAAGTTGTAGGGCCGATCCATGCCTTCGGAAGCTGGCGCTTTCAGAGACTTGTCAAACCGCGTCTCATTCTGCTTGGATTTGTCCGTGGCTTGAGGCTTGGACGGGACGGCTTCTGAGCTTGTGGGGGTAGCAGGAGCTTGAGGAGGTACTACTTCTTCTTGTATGGGATCGTACGTCCGAAGATAATGTAGAAGCATGGAAAAGAACAGGAAAGTCCATACGGCTCAAAACAGAGGAAGTCTCATGCGGCTCAAAAGTCCCTTAGAGCTTCATGCGGCTCAAACATCCTTTAGAGCTTCATGCGGCTCAAAAGTCCCTTAGAGCCTCATGCGGCTCAAAAGACCCTTAGAGCTTCATGCGGCTCGAAAGGCCCCGATAGCTCCATACGGCTCGGAAAAAGCTACGTGGCCCTATGCGGTTCAAAAATAGACCTCTACAGCTGGCCATAACTACTCTGTGCAGCTGGCTCATTAAATGCTCTGACGCAATACGGCAGCTCTGCCACAAAGGATTGACAGCTCTGACATAAAGGTAAAATGATGACTCTGACATAATGACGTGCCCCTAGAGAGACAAAAAAAATCTTTATAGCTGGCACAATCCACCAATTCCAAAGCTCCTTATGCGGATCGCTTCAAAGACTTCCATACGGCTCAGTTATGGGGGCCACCCTTATACGGTTCAGATGGGGGGCCACCCTTATGCGGCTCAGTTGTGGGGGCCACCCTTATGCGGTTCAAATGGGGGGCCACCCTTATGCGGCTCGGTTGTGGGGGGCACCCTCATGTGGTTCAGCTGGGGCCACCCTCATGCGGTTCAGTTGGAGGCCACCCTCATGCGGCTCGGCTGTGGGGGCCACCCTTATGCGGCTCGGTTGTAAGGCCATCCTCATGCGGCTCGGTTGTGAGGTCACCCTCATGCGGCTCAATTAGCAGACCACACTCATGCGGCTCTGCCAGGACGTCCCGTTCATGCGGCTCGCAGCATAAATGGCAGTTGGGACACATGGCAGAAGATTGACTAAGACTTATCCAGTCGGATTTAGCAACCAACAAATCATAACAATGCAGATTTATTGCAACCAACTCAACAGCCCAGATTTATTTCCAACAAATAGATCAAGGTTAATATTAACCAATCCCCAACCGCCCACTTTTCAAGGCACAATTACTGCACACCCCGCTCATCACACAATTCCTATAAATAACAAGGTGTTGTTCCCTTGCAAACGGACAGAGTTATATACACAGAGCCCGAGCATAGAGACTAGCCAGTCCCGCACACACAGAGAGCATTTCCTCGCCAGAGCAGAAGCTACGTCCGATCGTCCAAGGAGTAAGGCAGAGTTGATAGCACTCTCCCGAGCCTCTACCGTCACCTCCCAGAAAAACTAAACAATTGTACTTAGATTGCTTTTCCTAGGTTTTGTTCCTAGGCTCTCTTTGTACGAGCGAGTTTGTATTGTGAATCAAAGTCCAGTTCTCCCATAAAACTGTTATGTTCTTTCGATCATCAATGGCAAACACGATGGCGACTCTGCTGGGGACTAACTTCTCTACTGCTGAGAAGTTGGTGATGCAATCGGATGCAGCTAAACTTGGCTCCACGCAACAGATGCTGGTCGTCCGCTTCGACCAGCAGGCATTTGAAGAAATGCTCTCCGACGGGAGCGCTAGCCCGGTCCAGAAGCGAGCCCGCACGAAGAAGGCCCGCAGGGAGTGGAGGTCCAAGACTTTCGCTCCTCTCCAAGATCTGGAAGAGGCGTTCTCTGCTGCCCAAGACGGCAGAGAAGACTCCCATACGGCCCCACTTCAGGCCACAGAGACCTCTACTGTTCTCAAGTCCGGCAGAGGAAAGCACTACGATGCTGGACTTGAGGAAGCAAATGGAGACTCTATGCGGTCCAGGAAAAAACCGCATAAGGGTGCCAGCCGCATGAGGAAGGCTCATACGGCCAACAATTCCAGCCGCATGAAGGCTCATGCGGCTACTAAATCCAGCCACATGAATGTTCCTGCGGCAGCCAAATCCCGCTGCATGAATGCTGATGCGGCCATAAATGCCAGCATGAATGATGATGTGGCCACAAATGCCAGCCGCATGAATGCCCATGCGGCAGCCAAATCCAACCGCATGAATTCTTATACGGCCACAGATGCTAGCCGCATGAATGCTGATGCGGCCAAAAATGCCAGCCGCATGAATGCTCATACGGCCGCCAATCCCAGCCACAGACCATCTGCTCCATGCGGCTCGGGTTCAGTCTTCGACCGCCTCTCATGCGGTCCTGACCTCAGATGCTCTTATAAGGATGTGCCAGACTCTGTGCGGCACAATTTGGACTCTTCCTACTATGCTCCCTTGGGTGCTAGAGGAAAGAAGTCTAGGGCAGCACGGGCTCGTCGAGCTCAGTCAGCTGTCCCAACCTCTGACCATCAGAGAGCTGCGCTTACTATTAGGCGGGCCTCTGATGGAAAGTTGTACCTCCAGCCCCCGACGGCAAACGGACAGAGTGGTTCCCAAGAGTCTCCCAATCAGGGAGCAAACATGGTGCCAACACACTCGTGTGCTCGGGACTCCCGGGCCTACAAAATGAGTGACTTGCGTGATGTGATTCTTCACAAACGCAAGGAAAGAGAAAAGAATTTGGTGTACAAAGAGTCCTTTCATGGACATCACTGCACTCAAGTCATTGTCAACTGCTGTTGCAGCAAGGCGACAATACAAGAGGACCGGCAGTCCGTCTTCCAACGACTGCAGCAGCCAGGACCGGTCCTGCAATAAAGCTCGGGAGACGAGGCGCTTCATGTCGCCTCCTATAATTCTGCTCGGAAGATCCCTAACGGCAAGGCGGGGAAGAAGATAAATGTTTCCAGTCCGGCGATCTCTACTAGCGCGGCTAGGAAACTCTCATCTAGGCGGTTGTCCACAACCACCACTGGAGGAGTTTACCAGTGCACCCACTCTAAGATGAAATCTTCAACACTTGGAGATTCGTCATCTACATCTCTGGGGGTAGCCGAAGCTGGGGATAGCACCCCTCCGAACGTCCACAACAATCCGGTGTTCCAAGAAGATGCACCAGGGGAAACAATTCCCCCCACAGATGCAGTGGATTCGGACGTCCCTGAGGACGTCCACGGGTCCCAAGATGAAGCAGCCTCCTATGCGGGGTAGCACTTTCTCTGAGTCCGAACCAAAGGAGAACATTCCTACATACCCCGACGATTTCTCGGTGCAAGGGTATGATTCAGAGGGCACGTCCTCCACCGTTCCTTCCATCTTTCCTCATGTGATGACGGTGTTCATGACGAACAATGACCAAGACGGTCCCAGTGATCGCCAATGCATTGACACTCTGGAGGCCATACTTCATACCTTGGTCAAGTCCGTGGACGAGATCAAAGCGGCCCTACCGGCTCTGCAAGGAAGGACGCCTGGCCAAACAAGCGGTCAATACGGACTCAAACACAACTGCGCCAAACTCGGGCGACAATCCTCCTGTAATATCGGCTCCCATCGCTGCATACGAGGCCAGGGAGGCAAGACGAGAGGTCCAGGAGCTCCGGGCCATGTTTCACGCCCGAGAAACCTTCCAAGACCTCAGGATACGACAACCGTATCCTGCTGTATGGAGAGGTGTCCCCTTCCCACCAAGATATAAGCCATTTAACATCAATCCATATGATGGGAAGACATCTGCGAGCCGGTACATCACCTACTTTGAAGTCACGATCGACCATCTGCCTTATGACGACGCCATCGTCACGCGGTTGTTCATCGGGGCATTAGAGGGGGTAGCATTTGATTGGTACAACAATCTGTCGGACAACAGCATCCATTCCTTCGTCGGCTTCAAAAATATGTTCCTTGAAAGGTTCTACGAGGTAGGACAAGATGTGACAATGTCCACCCTCATGGACGTTGTTCAAGGTGAGAAGAAGCTGACAAGGAACTACATTGAGCGGTTTCGCCAAACTATGATGAAATTGCCCTATGGCAATCCAGATTCTTTCTTGATTGAAATCTGCCAAAAGAGGATGCTTCCCACAATCAGCCTCTGGATGGGCGAAAGTCAGTTCCAGGACTGGAAGACTTTCATCATCAGCGCCAGTAGCGCAGAAGACATGTTGAAGAAAGCTCGCCAACTGGGGTTGCACATCTCGGAAGGAGAGGACAAGGGAAAATGCCCTAATACCAATAACAACAATGGTGGTAATTTCTCCAACAACCGAGACAATAAGGGCAAACATGCTATGGTGGCCGACACAGCCCCGAAGCCCAAATCGAAGCCGGCAGAGAAGCAGTGGCCGCAGATGACTTACTCCTTCGAGGACAGCCATGTCAAGCCCATCCTTGACATGCTCATACAAGGAGATAGGATTCAGCTCCCTCCACCGAGACGTGAGCCTAGGCCTGCAGAGATGGAAAGCCCAAAGTACTGCCACTACCACCGCTATGTCCATCATGCTACTCAAGACTGCTTCCAATTGAAGTGGTACATTCAGAACCTGATCGACTCTAAGGCTCTGGCCATCGACTTCGAGGAGGTAACGGTGGCGGCTAACATGGTGTATGTCTAATTCGGCAGCTTCCTTCCGACGAAGACTCAAGATGGAGTAGTACCTATCCCCCGGGCAAAGATGGAGGTCGCTAATCTTCCACCTCCCCGCGACCAGGCTGCTGGTCTAGTGCCCCTCACCACATCACGAGGGGAAGTTATGTGGGTCCACCAGGACTTAGTATCTGAAGTAACCCAGCCAGCATCACCCTCTACTGGCAAGAAGAAGGGTGAGAAAGTCAAGTTCTGTCGCACAATCTCGGCTGACATCGAAGAAGCGACAGCTGTCGTTACCCGATCCGGTGCACAAACTCAACCCCTATCGGGTAATTCGGTTGAAGATCATCAGCCGGCGGCTGCTGATGCTCCAGGACCTTCTCAGCCTTCGAAGACCGACAAGCCTAGGCCGAAGGAGACTCGCTTTGACAAGCCGCTCCGAAAAGAGGTGCCTCATGGGCTGGAGAGGCCCTACAACTTTGACATCTTGGCACAATTGGCCAACACACCGGCCAAGTTATCATTATACGAGATCTTGAGGCTCTCCAAGGATGTTCACGTCGCCCTGAGTGACGCACTTCAAAATGCTAATGCCTATCTGGCTCAAGTCAAGCTCACAGGGGAGAGCCCGCCCGTAGATGCCCAGGACAGTGCTTGTACCGGTGCAATGCCCAATATCGTGTTTACTCCGCAGGACATGCTTATCAAGACCAACTTGTACGATCGCCCTCTATATTACACTGGATACGTCGGCGACGTCAAGGTGGATCGGATGCACATTGATCCCGGCTCTTCGATAAGTATTATTCCGAAGAGCTTGCTTCACCATCTGCGTATCCCTATGCATCGGCTGACTCCTACAAGCACCACCATCAGCGGCTTCAATTTTGGAAGAAGCTATCCCATCGGGAAGATTTGCCTGAAGTGACAAATCGGCGACCTTCAGTCGGAAGTAACCTGCTATGTCATCGACGCAGACACCTCCTACAACATTCTTCTAGGGCATCCGTGGATACATGAATACATGATCGTGTCCTCCATATTGCACCAGTGCTTCAAGTACGTCGACAAGCACGGCTTCGTGAGGACAGAATTCGCTGACATCGATCCCTTCAAAGGGGTCGAATCCTACTATTCGGATTCCTGCTTGTACGAGAACTCAAAGAGGTACCTGATAAAAGAGGATGCTCAACAGCAGACAGAGGCAATTGCAGGGCCGGAGGAACCCTTAAGAATCTATCTCCAACCCCGCAAACCCGGCAGGACTGCGCCTCTTACAGCCACTTTACGTAGTTTTCCTATGCTTACTGCACAAACGGAGCAGATGACAATTCGACTGCCAAGGTCTGGCCAAGGGGCGAGGCCCAATACGAAGCTACTAACGATCAAATTACCAAGGGCAGGCAAACAACAGACAGAAGAGGTTAATCCTTCCGTCAAGCCAATGGTCATTCGTCTACCTAAGACAAATCGACAGCCAAGCACTGAGCCAGGGGCCGCTAGCGCACCTACGACTCCACGTCCAACGCCTTCAGGGAATCCTTTGATGATCAAGCTGCCTAGGTCATCTTTCCAATCTTCAATGCAGAGGTTGGCTGAACAAGAGGCGAAAACAAATCGGCAGCTCAGTACTAAGCCGGGGGTCGCCAGTGAGCCAATAACTCCACGTCTGGCACCACCAGTGGAGCCGCTGATGATCAAACTACCCAGGTCGTCCTCTCAATCTTCATTGATACAGGGGTAGTTGAAGACGAGCTAGAGCTGGCCAAGTATGTGGCTGCCCATACTGATGTTCCTTCCGCAGATGATGTAATTCCACCAGAAAAGATATCGTACTTTATCAATAAAGGACTATCTTTGAATTACCTCGAACTTAATAAGCTTCGAATAATGTATGCTATGGAACACGGTATAGGCACCAACCTACACATGCAAGTGACAAATGTCTATGCCTCAAATTAAATCACTCCTGTAGAAGGCACCTGCTTCATAGTCGAGGGAGACGATCATCCAATCATCTTCGGCCGAAAGAATGATCCACAGTCCTTCAGGCCAGAAGAAGTCGATCTCAAATCCTACACTGGAAGACTGCCACTTTATCTCTATAGCTCCCGTTCCAAGTATCTTATGCAAAAACAGGGGTACGACATGGAGTCTACACCAGGCTTGAACTACGGCACCGACCGACGACTACCCTTGCAATTACTAGTCCTGGCTAGAAAACCTTGGGATTACTATAGCAAGACCAGACATGGGCTAGGTTATGTTACACCTGCAACGACCCCTGAAAGCTCAGATGAGGAATGTGACTGGCATTCACACTCAACCGGATCACCAACTTCTGATTCGAATGTCAGCATCGGGGATGTATTCAGGCAAGCTCTGTCTGTCAATATGGCATTTGTTGATGCCTACGAAGAAGATAAAGACGTACCCGAGCTTCTCGAGATAGAGCCTTGGGTTCAACAGCTAGATGTACAATAGAAGAAACGCTTCGAACTCCGTGAACCTCCTACTGAAGATGAGGTTATGCAAGTTGACCTCGACGATGAGTCCTCTCCAAAGCCAATCTTCGTTAGCAAAAGCCTGACAGACGAAAAAAGGAGGCACTTTTATAACTCGTCAGAGAGTACATCGACGTGTTCGCCTGGAGCTATGAAGACATGCCAGGGCTAAACCCCGAGATTGTACTTCATAAACTCAACATTCATTCGGACGCAAAGCCTGTCAAGCAACAGCAACGACATTTTCGCCCGGACATCATGAATTCTATCGAAGCTGAGGTCAACAAACTGATAGCCAGTGGCTTCATCAGGAAGGAGCAACATCCAGACTGGGTCGCCAATATAGTACCAGTCCTCAAGAAGAATAGAAAGATTCGAATTTGTATCGACTTCCGAAATCTAAACGAAGCATGTCCTAAAGATGAGTTTCCTCTTCCCATCATGGACATCATGATCGACAACACATGTGGCTTTGAGCGCATGTCATTCATGGATGGCTTCTCAGGATACAACCAAATCAAGATGTTTCCTGATGACAAAAAGCATACATTATTTCGAACACCGATTGGCGTGTACTGTTGCACAGTCATGCCCTTCGGTTCAAAGAATGCCGGCGACACATATCAAAGAGACATGAGTGTCATCTTTAGGGACCACTTGCGTAAGACAGTGGAATGTTATGTCGATGACATCACCGTCAAAAGCCGCTCTAAGGGAGACCATCTGCAGGATCTGAAGACGGTATTCGACCTGATACGAACGCACAACTTGAAGATGAATCCTACCAAATCCTTCTTGGGCGTATCTAGTGAAAAATTCCTGGGTTTTATCATTACTACCCAGGAAATTCATATAGATCCAGAGAAGACGAAGGCAATTATGGAGATGGGTACCCCGAAAAATCTTTATGAACTCCGAGGCCTTCAAGGGAGGCTAGCTTACATCAGAAGGTTCATCTCTAACCTCTCCAGGTGATGTCAACCATTCACCCACCTCATGAAGAAGGGCGTCACATTCGTATGGGATGAAGAGTGTCAACGCACGTTCGATAACATCAAAGAATATCTGTCAAATCCTTCAGTTCTGGTGGCCCCGGTTGCTGAAAAGCCATTCTTGCTTTATGTACGAGCGATAGAGCATTCCCTCGGTGCCCTACTAGCATAAAATAATGATACGGGGTATGAACAAGCTATATATTACCTCAGCCGAATGATTATTGGGACTGAGCATAGATACACCGCCGTAGAGAAGGAATGTCTTGCTCTGGTGTTCGCTATCCAGAAGACGCGACACTATGTTACAGGACAAACCATCCATGTCATATCTTGAGTTAACCCCCTCAGGGTCCTCATGACCAAGCCAGGTGCACTCAGCTCTCGCCTTGCTACATGGGCGATATTATTGTCTCCCTACGACATGATCTTCGTTCCGCAAAAGGCTGTTAAAGGTCAAGCTCTGACAGACTTTTTAGCAGCCCATCCAAGTTCGAAGTCAACTAGAATATATGAAGAGATTCCAGACGAGGTCGCCAATTCAAACATGGCTTCCGGTGATTTCGTCTGGCGAATGTTCTTCGATGGTGCTTCAAGAACCGGGCCCAAGGGCAACATTGTCATGGGGGTCGGATTGGTGCTGATTTCTCCCTCTGGCTTGGTGATCAACCGGGCGTATTCCCTTACAGAACCCCACTCGAACAACGTGGCCGAGTATAACGTATTGGTTATCGGCCTTCGACTTGCGAAAGAATTGGGGGTAGAGTACCAAGAGGCATATGGCGATTCATAGTTAATCGTCAATCAGATCCGGGGTTCATATGAAGTTCGTCATGAAGACATGATCCCCTATCATCAGGTAGCGATTGCCATCATTACGTCTCTGAAAGGGTTCTTCATAGACATGTTCCGAGACTCCGGAACATTGAAGCCGACGCCTTAGCAGGACTGGCCGCTTCCCTAGCGGTCCCAAAGTATACTCATCATTTGGTGGACGTAATAGGCCATGAGTTGGTTGTCCGAAGAACAACGTCCAATTTTCCGAGAGTTATTCTGCCCTGACGGTCGACGAGACACCGGATTGGAGGTTCCTATTATTCGACTTCGCAGTTTATGGCATCTTGCCGGAGAACCCGAAAGAAGCCACCTCTATTAGAAGACGTTCTCTCAGATTTTTCTACGATACAGAAACAAAGATGCTATATCGGCGATCCTACGATGGACTACTGCTTCGGTGTTTGTCAAATACAGAGGCCAAAGAAGTGGTACGCGAAGCTCATGACGACATTTGTGGGGCCCATCAACCTGGCCTGAAATTGCAAGACCGCCTTCGCCGGATGGGCTATTACTAGCCTACGATGGTGGAAGACGTATAGACTATGCAAGAAAGTGCAAAGTTTGTCAGGTCTACGCAGATTTCATACATCAACTATCTGAATTCCTACACCCAATGGTGGTATCCTGGCCATTTAAGGCGTGGGGAATGGACATCATTGGTCCAATCACTCCATCTTTGTCCAGAGGATACCGCTTCATACTGGCCATTACAGATTACTTCTCCAAATGGACAGAAGCTATCCCGCTTGCAGAGGTGAAGACATCAAATGTGATCAGCTTCCTCAAGCATCACGTCATCTATCGCTTCGGACTGCCTCGAAGGATCATCCACGACAACGGTCCGCAGTTCGCAAGCCACGCCTTCTATCGGTTTTGTGACAAACATCGGATCCAGAATGTTGCTTCAACACCGTACAATCTGGCGGCGAATGGTTTGGCGGAAGCGTTTAACAAAACTATAATCAAGCTGCTCAAGAAGTTCGCGTCTTGCAACAAATACGACTGGAATAAAAAGCTTAGCGAATGCTTATGGGCGTACCATACTACAGTTTGGACGGCCACTGGGAACACACCATTCTCTCTGGTATATATTTTTTGGCAGTTCTTCCACTGGAGACTCAAATCCCCTCGCTCCGGTCGCCCTCACCTATCGATTGACGACGGATGATAATTACCGTCGCCGGCTACAAGAGTTGGAGGCCTTAGATGAGAAATGCTTGTTAGCTCAACAATGAGTTGAGCTGTATCAAGCACGCATCTCTGGAGCCTTCAACAAGAAGGTTGAACTCAGAACATTCCAAGTGGGCGATCTCGTTCTGGCAGTTCGGAGGCCGATGGTTATGACTCACAAAATCGTCGGCAAATTCCAACCAAAGTGGGAAGGCCCATTACTCATCGAGGCTGTATTCTCAAATGGTGCTTACCGCCTCGTAAAACAAAATGGAGACTTGCTCATGTTGTCCGTCAACGACAAGTTCCTGAAGAAGTATTATGTCTAAACGACATCCTCTAAATCTACCAGACTGTTAAGTTATGTGCCCCCAGGTACCGCTGAACTTACACTCTGGTCATCCCAAATGAATCCATATGGCATCTTCTGGGTAGTAAGTCATGTATGATCATACCTCTGAACTTCCTTCCTAAAAGAGCATCTTCCTCATGATCTATCACCTATACTTTCAGTGCATAAAAAGGGTAACAGATCCACAAATTTTTCGAAACAACCACGTCGATGTCACCTCTGAGTTGTTTCACTTCCATCAAAAACAAACCACCCCTCATGTAGAACTTCTACGTCCATATTACCTCTGAGTTGTTCTATGTACCCTTCATGGTGTCCACTCCTGCCATGTCCTCATTACCTCTGAGTAGGAAGACTCCATTGAAGAAACCCTCATATTTACCACGTCCTCATTACCTCTGAGTAAGTATGTGGGTTTTCTCTCGACTTATTATCCGTACCCAAAACCAGGGTACGCCAAGGATAATAGGCCCAAAAATGTCCAAAGTTGACCACAAATGTCCACAGTTGACCACAAATGTTCACAGTTGACCATAAAAGTCTGCAGTTGACCACAAATGCTGTACTGGATCCCCTAGTACACGCGCCTCTTTTCTCACAATCTCATGTCTCTGGAACCCAGCTGTTCCATGGCATTCTTTCGCCCGATACCAAGAACTTCCATATCCACCTTACCGCGAAGTTGTTCTAGGTATCCCTACCAAACTTATTATCCGTACCTAAAACCAAGGTATGCCAAGGATAATAGGTCCACAGAAAAGCCCCCAGTAGGGCAAACACATAAATGCAGTACAAGCACGACAGATAAAAGATGATGCAAGCAAAGTCATTTATTCAAATCAAATCAAAAGTACTACATTCTTTGGGATCACGTCCCTGCCAACAAGATAAAGAAACATAAAAATAGAAAGAAAAGAAAAAGCCGACTATGGTTCGGCGATACATAATTCTCTGAGACGGTCCCTCAGTATGGCCGTCGACCACTCAAACCGCTGCTTGGCTCGATGCTCGACCTCCTGAGTCAACCGCTCTGTATCCTCTAGATGCACGTGAGCCTGCCAGCCATCCTCAAGCTTCTTTAAAGCACGCTCCAAGACAGCAGAAGTTCGGGTGACTTTGTCGGCCTCCTGAACAATTACCTCCTTATCCGTACGGGAGGCCTCGAGCTCAGATTCAAGAAAGCCAATTTCCTCTGGAGCTCGAGGATCTGCTCCTTCATGTCGATTATCCCGCGAGAGGCTGCCGCTTCCCGAGTAATGCAATCCTCTCCCCGGCGGTTCAGCTGATCATTCTGCAGAGAGAGATCGCGGAGGTCCTTCATTATAATCAGCTTAGACGCTTCTCGAGCAGCCCTTACCTTCTCCTTGGCAGTGATGAGGAAGGCCCGTGTAGTGCCCCGTCCCTATATCGTCCCCGTTCTTCGTCTATGGTGTGCGCCATAAAGGAACACTGTCGCTATCGACTCGGTCGGGACCAATAGGTCGGGATCGATCGAATCGATCGAATGGGAACGGTTGAATTAAGATCCATTCCACATTATGGAATGGCTTCTTCGGAACCAAGTCCCATATTCAGCGGATAGCGCCTCGAGGATTGACTCCGCGGTTGAGTCGGGAGAGACCTTCCGTTGCTCTGTTTTTTACGCTGCTTGCGTTGGTTTTGGCTTTGGTTTTCTGAATGCATTTTTATGAATGTTTTTGATGGTTTTCATGGCTTACATTTCGACCTCGCATTTCCTATCAAATTTCTTGCCTAATACAGTATTCTTGTGCGATTTCAGGTAATCACGTAGGCAACGTCTAGCGCGGCCAACCTGTCTCTCGCCTCAAGCAAAAACTCAAGGTGAGCGGATGACCTCCTTCATCTCGACCCTCTATTTTAAAAAAAATGAGAACTTGGGTAATTGTAATGAAATTGAATGATTCGCTTGAAAAACACAAGTCCTATGTTTGAGAAGAGAAAAGATGAGTTGTGTAGAAAAGAGAGAAAATTATTTTAGGCCTGCAAAACAACCAAGTAAATGAATCGATTTCATAACAAGCCCCAACGGTACCCCAAATATACCTTGTTAACCTATCAAGGTCATGGACAACCTGTCGACAAGGGCGATGGTTTCTTCGAGCGGCAACCCAGAGCCACGGGACCGACTCGGCCTAGGAAGAAACAGGTTATAGCCGAGCTGGGTATAAAGCAATCGGTAATACGGGGACTTGCATTGGAGCTCGCTACTTGCGTTGTAAGGGTCCCGTTTATCAGGCTATGTGTTCCGGATGATTCAGAACTACGAAAGGAGATAATGTCGGAGGTGCATTATGTGAACTATACCTTGCATCCAGGCAGTACCAAGATGTATAAGGACCTCCGCATGACCTTCTGGTGGCACGGAATGAAGAGAGATGTGGCGCTCTTCGTGTCGCAATGCATGGCCTGTCAGCAGGTGAAAGCTGAGCATCAGCGACCGGGCGGGGAGATGCAGAACCTTGCTATTCCAGAGTGGAAATGGGATCACGTCACTATGGATTTTATTGTTGGCCTGTCGAAGACACCACGGGGGAACGACGCCATCTGGGTCATCGTCGATCGATTAACCAAGTCAATGCACTTTATTGCCATCAAAGTTACTTGGAGCGTTGATCGCCTGGCGCAGATTTATCTTGACGAGATAGTACGGCTGTACGGAGTTCCAGTATCCATTGTCTCTGATTGGGATTCACGGTACATATCGCCATTCTGGAGTAGCCTTTAGTCGGCGCTGGGTACCATGTTGCAGTTCAGCTCAGCTTACCATCCTCAGACCGACGGCCAAACGAAATGCGTTAATCAGATTCTCGAAGACATGCTACGACTCTGCACAATTGACTTCAAATCAAGCTGGGAAGTCCACCTACCACTGGCAAAATATGCATACAACAATAGCTACCAATCCAGTATCCAAATGGTGTCGTATGAAGCTTTGTATGGCCGGAAGTGCAGATCGCCCATTTGCTGGGATAAAGTCAGGGAACGGCAGATACTCGGCCCGGAGCTGGTAGAACAGACTGTGGAAAAGGTCAAGATAATTCGGGAAAGACTGAAGATTGCACAGAGTCGGCAAAAGAGCTACGCCGACACCCATCGAAGATCGCTTGAGTTTCAGGTAGGCGATCACGTGTTCCTGAAGGTGTCGCCCATGCGAGGAGTTACTCGGTTCGGCGCGAAGGGAAAGCTGAGTCCGAGATTCGTTGGGCCGTTTGAAATACTCGAGCGGGTCACCCCAGTAGCCTATAAAATTATCCTACCACCGGCACTCGAAGGTGTGCACAATGTCTTCCATGTCTCTCAACTGCAAAAGTACATGCACGACCCCAGCCACATAGTAGATTTTGGCCAGCTGGAGCTAAAGTCTGACTTATCCTACGTTGAAGAGCCAGTTCAAATCTTAGAACGCAAGGATAAGCTGTTGCGATGTCGAGTGATTCTACTTGTTCGCGTACTCTGGAGGAACCATGCGGCGGAAGAGTCGACAAGGGAACTCGAGTCAGAGATGAAGGAAAAGTTTCCTTCTTTATTTTCATAGAGGTAGGTTCTGTCCTTAAGCTTTGAGGACGAAACTTTTTCTTTGTTGGTTATGGTGTAGTGCTCCGTCCCTACATCATGCCCCGTTCTTCGTCTACGGGATGCGCGAGAAAGGAACACTGTCGCTATCGACTCAGTCGGGACCGATAGGTTGGGATCGATCGAATCGATTGAACCAGAACGGTTGAATTAAGATCCATTCCACGTTATGGAATGGCTTCTTCAGAACCAAGTCCCATATTCAGCGGGTAGCGCTTCGAGGATTGACTCTACGGCCGAGTCGGGAGAGACCTCCCGTTGCTCTGTTTTTCACGCCGCTTGCGTTGGTTTTGGCTTTGGTTTTCTGAATGCATTTTCGTAAATATTTTCGATGGTTTTCATGGCTTACATTTTGATCTCGCATTTCCTATCGAATTTCTTGCCTAATACAGTGTTCTAATCGGTTGCTTGTGCGATTTCAGGTAATCGCGTAGGCGACGTCTAGCGCGGCCAACCAGTCTCTCGCCTCAAGCAAAAACTCAAGGTGAGTGGCTGACCTCCTTCATCTCGACCCTCTATTTCAAAAAAAAAAAAGAACTTGGGTAATGGTAATGAAATTGGATGATTCGCTTGAAAAACACAAGTCCTATGTTTGAGAAGAGAAAAGATGAGTTGTGTAGAAAAGAGAGAATTATTTTAGGCCTGTAAAACAACCAAGTAAATGAATCGATTTCATAACAAGCCCCAACGGTACCCCAAATATACCTTGTTAACCTATCAAGGTCATGGACAACCTGTCGACAAGGGAGATGGTTTCTTCGAGCGGCAACCCGGGGCCACGGGACCAACTCGGCCTAGGAAGAAACAGGTTATAGCCGAGCTGGGTATGAAGCAATCGGTAATACGGGGACTTACATCGGAGCTCGCTACTTGCGTTGTAAGGGTCCTGTTTACCAGGCTATGTGTTCCGGATGATTCAGAACTACGAAAGGAGATAATGTCGGAGGCGCATTATACGAAATATACCTTGTATCCAGGCAGTACCAAGATATATAAGGACCTCTGTACGACCTTCTGGTGGCACGGGATGAAGAGAGATGTGGCGCTCTTCGTGTCGTAATGTATGGCCTGTCAGCAGGTGAAAGCTGAGCAACAGCGACCGGGCGGAGAGATGCAGAACCTTGCTATTCCAGAGTGTTAATGGGATCATATTACTATGGATTTTATTATTGGCCTGCCGAAGACACCACGGGAGAACGACGCCATCTGGGTCATCGTCGATCGATTAACCAAGTCTGTACACTTTATTGCCATCAAAGTTACTTGGAGCGTTGATCGCCTGGCACAGATTTATCTTAACGAGATAGTACGGCTGCACGGAGTTCCAGTATCCATCGTCTCTGATCGGGATTCACGGTTCATGTTGCAATTCTGGAGTAGCCTTTAGTCGGTGCTGGGTACCAAGTTGTAGTTCAGCTCAGCTTACCATTCTCAGACCGATGGCCAAACGGAGCACGTTAATCAGATTCTCGAAGACATGCTACGACTCTGCGCAATTGACTTCAAATCAAGCTGGGACGTCCATCTACCGCTGGCGGAATTTGCATACAACAATAACTATCAGTCCAGCATCCAAATGGCACCGTATGAAGCTTTGTACGGCCGGAAGTGCAGATTGCCCATTTGCTGGGATAAAGTCGGGGAACGGCAGATACTCGGCCCGAAGCTGGTGGAACAGACTGTGGAAAAGGTCAAGCTAATTCGGGAAAGACTGAAGATTGCACAGAGTCGCCAAAAATGCAATGCCGACACCCATCGAAGACCGCTTGAGTTTCAGGTAGGCAATCACGTGTTCCTGAAGGTATCGCCCATGCGAGGAGTTACTCGATTCGGCGCGAAGGGAAAGCTGAGTCCGAGATTCGTTGGGCTGTTCGAAATACTCGAGCGGGTTGCCCCAGTGGCCTATAAAATTGCCCTACCACATGCACTCGAAGGTGTGCACAATATCTTCCATGTCTCTCAGCTGCGAAAGTACGTGCACGACCCCAGCCACGTGGTGGATTTTGGCCAGCTGGAGCTAAAGTCTGACTTATCCTACGGTGAAGAGCCAGTTCAAATCTTAGAACGCAAGGATAAGCTGCTACGAAGTAGAGTGATTCCGCTTGTTTGCGTACTCTGGAGGAACCATGCGTCGGAAGAGTCGACATGGGAACTCGAGTCAGAGATAAAGGAAAAGTTTCCTTCATTATTTTCATAGAGGTAGGTTCTGTCCTTAAGTTTCGAGGATGAAACTTTTTCTTTGTTGGTTATGGTGTAGTGCCCCGTCCCTACATCGTGCCCCGTTCTTCGTCCACGGGGTGCACGAGAAATGAACACTGTCGCTATCGACTCGATCGGGACCGATAGATCGGGATCGATCGAACGGGAACGGTTGAATTAAGATCCATTCCACGTTATGGAATGGCTTCTTCAGAACCAAGTCCCATATTCAGCGGGTAGCGCCTCGAGGATTGACTCTGCGGCTGAGTCGGGAGAGACCTCTCGTTGCTCTGTTTTCACGCCGCTTGCGTTGGTTTTGGCTTTGGTTTTCTGAATGCATTTCCGTGAATATTTTCGATGGTTTTTATGGCGTATATTTCGAACTCGCATTTCCTATCGAATTTCTTGCCTAATATAGTGTTCTAATCGGTTGCTTGTGCGATTTCAGGTAATCGCGTAGGCGATGTCTAGCGCGGCCAACCAGTCTCTCGCCTCAAGCAAAAACTCAAGGTGAGTGGCTGACCTCCTTCATCTCGACCCTCTATTTCAAAAAAAATGAGATCTTGGGTAAAGGTAATGAAATTGAATAATTTGCTTGAAAAACACAAGTCCTATGTTTGAGAAGAGAAAAGATGAGTTGTGTAGAAAAGAGATAGAATTATTTTAGGCCTGCAAAACAACCAAGTAAATGAATCGATTTCATAACAAGCCCCAACGGTACCCCAAATATACCTTGTTAACCTATCAAGGTCATGGACAACTTGTTGACAAGGACGATGGTTTCTTCTAGCGGCAACCCGGGGCCACGGGACCGACTCGACCTAGGAAGAAACAGGTTATAGCCGAGCTGGTTATGAAGCAATCGGTAATACGGGGACTTGCATCGGAGCTCGCTACTTGCGTTGTAAGTGTCTCATTTACCAGGCTATGTCCAGGATGGCTAGTAAATGCCAGTGACCTCCAAATCAAACACTTGATATAAATCGTTATCAACTAACAGGGAAGGTAAGGGTGAGTTTTATGTTGTACGGCACGCTCTGCCGAGGGAAATTCTGGTGTAACTTACTTGGGTTATATTTCGTCAAAATGCTTCATATGAAAATACCTAGGATGGTTAGAAAGATCACGAAAAGTAATTGTGTAAATTTTTATCCAAATTCTTGAACCAAATGAGAGCCTGGAAATTAATTAGCCACTCGCTAGTACATGTTGATTGTACTGATCCTCGCTCTCTCTACAAGTACGATAAATCAGGAGGAGCACGTCGCGTGAAGGGAGGCTACGCTCGTGTGTTTTGAGGCTTCGTCCGTGCGGTCGAAGCTTGGATCCAATCTCTTTTGAAGACTCTGCTGTTGAAGGCTAGAAGACAGATACAGCGACTTCCCATTATCCCAGATGGTTTTGTAATACTGGTTGTAATCAAGGGATGAAATATATGGAATGGCTATCTCGTCGACGTTCATTTTGTAATGGAGTCAGTTTGTAAAAAGCCCGTACGGCGCCCTTGTATCGAGTCTGTAAAATGATGTTCATTATCAATAAAGCTTAAGTTTCCTTCATTATAATCTGTGTTCAAATTACTCTGCGTATTCTCTTGTTGTTGTGTTTCGGATAACCTTATGACTATGCCTTGTGCGAGCGCTACTTAGGCTTGCACGACATCACGCCCGGGGGACGACTATCGATTTTACGGAATCGGGGCATGACATATTGGTATCAGAGCACGGCTTTACGTCCTTGGCCTCTAGTATCGAGTTTCCAGTCTCAAATCGTTGGTCTCGTGTCGATGAGATATGTCGTTCCATACGAGGGAGTTCGTAATAAGTTTTGTGACTAATATATTTTACCTTCAAAATCCCAGAAGGTGCGGCGGTGAATGTGGCGGTAAACGAAGAAAGTGCTTCGAGCGGCTCGAGTAGCTCGAGGCCCGAACCCTCTAACGACGCCATGGAAAGGATGTTGTGGATGCTGGAAGCGCAACAACAACAAGCTCAGGAGAATTAACGTCTGAATGAGCAACGTCGACAAGAGAGTCAACGCCTGAATGAGCAACATCGACGGAAGACGGAGGCATGTCAGACTCAGTTCGAGGCCCGATTCGATGCACAATTCAAGTTGCAGCAGAAGCAGCTTGATACTCTTCAGCAGATTGTCCAGACAGTGGTGGCCAACAACAGCAACTCTGTGACGGCCCATGCCGTAACCGAGCCTACGTCCAGACAAAATAAAGTCGAACCGGAGGGACCCGAGCTTATGCCTACAACACCGAGAAGTTCCAACTTCGACGTGTCAAAATTCACAAAGAGCTTCCGCACTTCCTTCTGCGGTATTAAAGATCCTTCGTTGGAGATCGATTGGATGAAGGAGTTGGAAGACCGGTTTGAGCTTCTGGGCGTCGATGAGTCCAAGAAAGTCGCATACGCTCAACTTCTACTCCGATTGAACACGTACGACTAGTGGGCCGTACAAAAACGAGCAATCAGATGCGACGACGAGACAGCGACAATTTCTTGGGCCACCTTCCGAGAGGCGTTCGAGATCAAGTACCTTCCCAGAGAAGTTCGACATGCGAAGGAGAAGGAATTTATGCAGCTAAGGCAAGGGAATATGACGGTACGGTAGTATGCAGCAGAGTTCAACAAGTTAGCCAAGTTTGCTGGAGAATTCCTGCCCTCCCTGGCGCGTCATGCTCGACGGTTCAAAGTGGGTCTACGACCATCTATTTACGCCCATGTGTCTGTTCCAAAATACCAAATGATGGGGGAGTCTCTCAACCACGCCCTCCGCCTTGAACGCCAATACCCTCCAGGTGCTGCCGGCGTTGTGCATACATACAATCACAAACGCCCTAGATACGTGGGAGGAAACAATGTGAACAAGCGTCCAAACAATGGGCAACAAGGCGAGTATCAAGGGCATAATCCATGGCCTTACTGCATCCGTTGTCGCCAGTCCGGTCACACTATCGTCGACTGCCGGATACCAGACGAGGGATGCTGGAACTGTGGCAAGAAGGGCCACGTTCGTGCTGAATGTTCGACCAGAAGGCCGAACCCAACAGCGCCCCAGCAGCACCGTCCAATGGCGCCCCAACAGCACCGTCCAATGGCGCCCCAACAGCACCGTCCAGGGAATCAAGTTCCAGCGCCTCGAGCCCATCAACCCGCACCACAAAATGTCTAAGACCGTCGCCCCAATGCCCAGGGCCGCATCTACACCATGACTCGAGATGAAGTGCATGCATCAGATATGGTCGTGACAAGTATACTAAATTTCAATAATGTGCCTGCTCGTGTACTATTTGATTCAGGCGCTTCGCATTGTTTTATATCGGCAGACTTTGCCGCCGAGCACAAATTTTCTGTAATATCATTAGATCTCGACCTTAGCGTAAGCACACCTTCGGGCACACCATACTCACAAACATAGCCTGTGCCGACGGGATTATCAGTATCGACGGTCAAAAT
This sequence comes from Iris pallida, assembly GCA_029216955.1. Taxonomy (NCBI): domain Eukaryota; kingdom Viridiplantae; phylum Streptophyta; class Magnoliopsida; order Asparagales; family Iridaceae; genus Iris; species Iris pallida. Next base: position 19,160,914 of record JANAVB010043419.1, read on the forward strand.
ATCGATCTTGACGTAATAGTTCTAGACATGAAGGACTTTGACATCATTCTGGGAATGGATTGGCTCGGGCCGTGCAACACAACCATAGACTGCACCGGAAAGACGGTCACCTTTCGCATACCAGGAGTGCCTGAATTCTGCCATTCGTGTGGTGAGGCATCGTCGACCTGCATGTTGATCTCGGCAATTTTCGCTCGGAGGATGCTGCATTATGGGTGCGAAGGCTATTTGGCGTCCGTCCGAGACATGCGACAGGATGGTACAAATGTGGGTCAGACTGACATTGTGGCAAAATTCTCTGATGTGTTCTCGGATGAGCTTCCAGGCATGCCCTTCGACCGAGAAATTGAGTTCAGCATCAATACATTTCCCGATACTCGACCAATTTCTAAGGCCTCGTACAGAATGGCCCCCGCCGAGCTGAAAGAACTCAAGGTCCAGCTACAAGAGTTACTCGACAGAGGATTTATTCGGCCTAGTGTTTCACCGTGGGGAGCGCCCGTATTGTTCGTAAAGAAAAAGGACGGATCGATGCGTCTGTGCATCGATTACCGAAAGCTGAACAAGGCCACCATCCGGAACAAGTACCCATTGCCCCGCATAGACGACTTATTCGATCAACTGCAAGGTGCCTCGGTATTTTCGAATATTGATCTCCGCTCGGACTATCATCAACTCAAGATCAAGTCAGACGACATGCAAAAGTCAGCCTTTCGTACTCGGTACAGCCACTACGAGTTCCTGGTGATGCCATTCGGCCTGACGAACGCCCCTGCCACCTCCTTGGATCTGATGAATCGGGTATTTCGACCCTATCTTGATAAATTTGTGGTAGTCTTTATTGACGATATTCTCGTCTACTCGAAGGACAGGGCGCATCATGCAGAACATCTACGGGCCGTGCTCCAGACACTTCGAGGAAATGAGTTGTATGTAAAGCAGAGTAAGTACGAATTTTGGCTAAGCAGCGTATCCTTTCTTGGTCACATCATTTCGTCCGAAGGCATTGCAGTCGACCCGAAAAAAGTGGAAGCTGTTGCTGATTGGAAGTGGCCTGCGTCTGCTAGTAAGATTCAAAGCTTTCTTGGTTTGGCGGGATACTACGACGCTTCATAAAAGACTTTGCAAAGATTGCATCGCCATTGACTCGCCTCACTCAAAAGGGAGTCGTGTATGAGTGGTCGGATGACTGTGAAGCTTCATTCCAGGAGCTAAAACAGCGACTAATTTCGGCACCTATACTCGCACTTGCGGATAGGCCAGAGGGTTTTCCAATATTCAGCGATGCTTCAGGCCAGGGCTTGGGATGTGTGCTCATGCAGCGAAACAAGGTGATATCCTTCGCCTCCAGACAGTTAAAGCCGCACGAGAAGAACTATCCTATGCACGACTTGGAGTTAGCGGCGATTGTGTTCGCGTTAAAATTGTGGCATCACTATCTATATGGCGTGGCGTGCGCGATCTATACCGACCACAAGAGCCTCAAGTATCTCTTCATCCAGAAGGAATTGAACTTACGATAGATGCGCTGGCTCGAACTGATCAAAGACTATAACTTGACGATCGACTACACTCCGGGCAAGGGAAATGTGGTGGCGGATGCTCTTAGTCGAAAATATATTGCCTCGCTATCTATCAACCTCAGACTACTACAAGATCTAGAAGAAATGGGCATTGATCTCCAGGTTCGATTCAGGGATGTACGGTTGGCGCAGCTGCAGTTAGAGCCGAGTTTGTTGGAAAAGATCATGGTCGCTCAGAAAGATGATCTGTACGTGAAGAAAATGTGCGAGTGAAATTCGACAGGTAGTGCGACCGACTTTGCGGAAGATAAGACCGGCGTGCTGAGATTGAATGGCCGACTATGTATTCCGGATGATTCAGAACTACGAAAGGTGATAATGTCGGCACATTATACGAAATATACCTTGTATCCAGGCAGTACCAAGATATATAAGGACCTCCGCACGACCTTCTGGTGGCACGTGATGAAGAGAGATGTGGCGCTCTTCGTGTCGCAATACATGGCATGTCAGCAGGTGAAAGCTGAGCATCAGCGACCGGGCGGAGAGATGCAGAACCTTGCTATTCCAGAGTAGAAATAAAATTACGTCACTATGGATTTTATTGTTGGCCTGTCGAAGACACCACGGAGGAACGACGCCATCTGGGTCATCGTCGATCAATTAACCAAGTCAGCGCACTTTATTGCCATCAAAGTTACTTGGAGCGTTGATCGCCTGGCGTAGATTTTTCTTGACGAGATAGTACGGCTGCACGGAGTTCCAGTATCCATCGTCTCTGATCGGGATTTACGGTTTATGTCGCGATTCTGGAGTAGCCTTCAGTCGGCGCTGGGTACCAAGTTGCAGTTCAGCTCAGCTTACCATCCTCAGACCGACGGCCAAACGGAGCGCGTTAATCAGATTCTCGAAGACATGCTAAGCACAATTGACTTCAAATCAAGCTGGGATGTCCACCTACCGCTGGCAGAATTTGTATACAATAATAGCTACCAGTCCAGCATCCAAATGGCGTCGTATGAAGCTTTGTACGGCCGAAAGTACAGATCGCCCATTTGCTGGGATGAAGTCAGAGAATGGCAGATACTCGTCCCGGAGCTGGTGGAACAGACTGTGGAAAAGGTCAAGCTAATTCGAGAAAGACTGAAGATTGCACAGAGTCGGCAAAAGAGCTACGTCGACAATCATCGAAGACCGCTTGAGTTTCAGGTGGGCGATCACGTCTTCCTGAAGGTGTCGCCCATGCGAGGAGTTACTCGGTTCGGCACGAAGGGAAAGCTGAGTCCGAGATTCGTTGGGCCGTTCGAAATACTCGAGCGGGTCACCCCAGTGGCCTATAAAATTGCCCTACCACCGACACTCGAAGGTGTGCACAATGTCTTCCACATCTCTCAGCTGCGAAAGTACGTGCACGACCCCAGCTACGTGGTCAATTTTGGCCAACTGGAGCTAAAGTCTGACTTATCCTACGTTGAAGAGCCGGTTCAAATTTTAGAACGCAAGGATAAGCTGCTGCTAAGTCGAGTGATTCCTCTTGTTAGCGTACTCTGGAGGAACCATGCAGCAGAAGAGTCGACATGGGAACTCGAGTCAGAGATGAAGGAAAAGTTTCCTTCATTATTTTCATAGAGGTAGGTTCTGTCCTTAAGTTTCGAGGACGAAACTTTTTCTTTTTTGGTTATGCTGTAGTGCCTCGTCCCTACATCGTGCCTCGTTCTTCGTCCACGGGGTGCACGAGAAAGGAACACTGTCGCTATCGACTCGGTCGGGACACCGATAGGTCGGGATCAATCGAATCGATCGAACGGAAACGGTTGAATTAAGATCCATTACATGTTATGGAATGGCTTCTTCGGAACTAAGTCCCATATTCGGCGGGTAGTGCCTCGAGGATCGACTCTGCGGCTGAGTCGGGAGAGACTTCCCATTGCTTTGTTTTTCACGCCGCTTGCGTTGGTTTTGGCTTTGGTTTTCTGAATGCATTTTTGTGAATATTTTCGATGGTTTTCATGGCTTACATTTCGAACTCGCATTTCCTATCGAATTTCTTGCCTAATACAGTGTTCTAATCGGTTGCTTGTGCGATTTCAGGTAATCGCGTAGGCGATGTCTAGCACGGCCAACCAGTCTCTCGCCTCATGCAAAAACTTAAGGTGAGTGGCTAACATCCTTCATCTCGACCCTCTATTTCAAAAAAAAATGAGAACTTGGGTAATAGTAATGAAATTGAATGATTCGCTTGAAAAACATAAGTCCTATGTTTGAGAAGAGAAAAGATGAGTTGTGTAGAAAAGAGATAGAATTATTTTTGGCCTGCAAAACAACCAAGTAAATGAATCGATTTCATAACAAGCCCCAACGGTACCCCAAATATACCTTGTTAACCTGTCAAGGTCATGGACAACTTGTCGACAAGGGCGATGGTTTCTTCGAGCGGCAACCCGGGGCCACGGGACCGACTCGGCCTAGGAAGAAACAGGTTATAGCCGAGCTGGGTATGAAGCAATCGGTAATACGGGGACTTGCATCGGAGCTCGCTACTTGCATCGGAGCTCGCTACTTGCATCGGAGCTCGCTACTTGCATTGGTTTTCTCAACTTGTGGAATTTTAGTTTTTTTTCGTATTTTGGGTTTCGGCTCGGCTCGGTTTTAATTGGTTTGGTTTGATTTGCTTTTAAGCCCAGAGGAACACCTTAGCTAAACTCCACCCTCAACACAACACACCCACCCCATTAAATCCTACCTAACTTTTCTCTCTCCTCTTTACTTCATTTATTTTTCCTCCATCTTCTTCTTCCTTCCTCCACATAACACCAACACCATAGGCAAGTGCACCTTGCCACCACATGAGAACCCCATTTTATTTATCCATTAGCTAGATTAGGCCATGGTGAACAATATTAGAACTTGGCATTTTATGATTTGGAGTTTCCATTTTTCTAGATCTAGGTTTTAACTATTTTCGGAAATTCTTGGTTTTGATCTATTAAACTTTGATTTTTGCTTGTATTGATGCTTCCATGTGGAAGAGAATTCAATTTTACCCAAGTTAGAACTTTGAAAATCCAAATTTGGTTTTGATTTGACCAAGATATAAAGAATTGAAGTTTTGGTGTTCTTGAGAAGTTCATCTCAGCCTTTGAAGAAGAAGATCTCTCGGCCTGCGCTCTTTAGTGCAAGGCTGGACTGCGCAGGTCACCCTTTGGTGAACCGCGCATCCCCCTTCTCGGCCAGCGCTTCTTAGCGCTGGGCTGACTTGCGCTCGGCCCCTTGGGCTGGGCCGCGCATTCTCCCCTGGCGCACTTGACTCCTGCGCCATCCATCCCCAGGCGCACTTGACTCCTGCGCCATCCATCCCCAGGCGCACTTGACTCCTGCGCCATCCATCCCCTGGCGCACTGGACTTCTGCGCCAACCACTCATGCGCAGCCTTCTTTCCTCAGCGCAGTTCATCCCTGCGCAGCCCCTTTCTCTTGCACAACCTAATCCCCTGCGCAGTCTATTTGACCATGGTGATTTGGTTTTATTTTCTTTAAGCCTGGCTTCTCTTTGGTAGATTGGGTTTTGAGATCTTGTTCCACACAGTACGACTATCTTGATCCTACACGACCTGACACGATTTTCAGTATTGCTTATGACTAGTACAGTTTTCGTGATTTCTGTGAACTATGATTTTAGTACCTCTGATCTTCTTGATAGTGACCCGATGGGGTACATACTTGACTTGTGACCAGTGATTCATGATTAATCTCTGTAACCTGATAACTTGATAAGTGGCCCGTGGCGGCGCACTCTTGACTTGTAGCTTGACTTGTAACCTGACTTGACTTGATGCTGTTGCGATGGCTAACTTGACTCTTGTAACTTGATCTGACACCGTAGGTGTTCCTGCTTGCTTGCTTGTGCAATCCACCTGTCTTGTCTTGCATCATGTCTAGGACGTGACTCCCTAATTCCCACGGTCAGGGATTCGCACTGAATATGGAATTAGGCTAATGACTAGATCTAACTATAGTTCATGGAGAATTTCCAGTCACAGGCGATCTCGTTATCTGGGCACTTTAATTGGACTTGTAGCTTGCCGACGAGTAGAGCACATTTCCAGCACACTGTCATGTGTTGCACCCTCTAAGTCACCTAAGGGTATATCGTCTCTGGGGCGATGTACCCAATCATACTTTCAACCCGCGGAAGAATAACTGGATAGTCTGCAGGGCTTGGGACTGGAGAATTCTCATTGCATCTTGTTAATAATTAGGCTTGTGATAACCCTAGTTAGTTAAAGTAGTAAGCCGTAGTAATTGCTTGGCCGCTTGTGAATGGATGGTGTCCAGCCCTGTCTTAGTCTCGTATAGTCCCTGTACCCGATTACTCTTGTGCATGATTGTTTTACTTATCTTTAACAATAAATGGATAGAGACAGTGCTATTCAGGCGAAGGGTTACAACCCCGGTCCTTGTTTGGTTTACGGGTTGTAATCTGGCTCCCAGAATGGTTCCATGTCCCTAGTCATTTATTGTCCTGTTGTACTTTTATTACTTGCACTTTCTTTTATTTTCTTATGTTCTGATATGCTGGATTTTGTTCTTATTTCATGGCCTCCCTTGTGGCACTTGCTCTTCCTGTGGTTTGACCCAGCTGGTTTTGTGTGGCCAGATTTCGGAGCAGCACCCGAGGATCTACCGAACCTCCAGCCCGATGGTGGCGACTAGAAGGAACCCGGGCTACGAATGGGTTTTTTCTATTTTGTTTTGCTCACTCTATTATAAAATTATTCTTTTGAGGCGTTTAGCCGACGAGCACCTGTTAGCTCGATGCACCTTTACTTACTGTCTGCCTACGGGCTGTAAATATGATTAACAGATCCTAGGGTTGATCATGTATGACTTAGCTCTTGCTAGTCCTTGCATTTTGTACGACTAGCTTCATGATCAGCTGATATATAATATTTGGGATGCCTTTTATTGTATATTTGGTGGTCAAATATCTTGTAACTATATTACTTGCTTGAGATTGAGACAATAGGCTTGACCTTAAGAGACCGTTGGCTTGTAGTAAACCCTCATATCTAGACAGCCGTGACCGTATAGCGAGATGGTCTTCATTTCAATATACGTAGCTGGCTATGTTCGCCCCCGCTCTCCAGTATTCTGGTTCCGGGGCGTGACATGGTTTAAGTGGTGGCCCATGCAGGTCTTGTCAATCAAGAAATGTGAGGGTTTACCAATAGATGTCTCAATCAGTACTCGTCCTTGATCTCCGTTCATATCCTCTGAATTTCCGAATTCTTGCCCTGATCATGTGCTTGTATCGTTGATCTGTCCTGGTCCTTCCTCATTGTTTTTCCTGTGTCGTCTTCTTCAGCGGCACTGTACCTGACCCCGTCGATCAGCAGGGTGGAGCACTTCACATGGACCAGCAACCCGGAGATCAAGCCCAGCATTCCGGAGTGGCCTCCCGAGTTATACCTACTGGAGGAGAGCCCCCAGTTCAGCCCGTTCAGCCTGCCGAGCCGGACGATGGCACATTGGTAGGTCTCATCAGGACCTTGATAGCTTCTCAGGATCGCAGAGGAGACGCCTTACACCAGGCAGTGGCAGATGATTTGACCAGAGGCGGTCATCCAGGGAACAGCGCGGCCAACAGCTTCAAGCGCTTGAACCCTCAATTCTTCGACGGCAGTGAAGATGCGATTACCGCGGACGCTTAGCTTCAGGATACCGAGGTGGTTCTGGAAGCAGCTAGGACACCTGAGAATGAGAAGGTGGTCGTGGTACGGCTGCAGTTGCTGGATTTAGCTCACAGTTGGTGGACAGCATAGGCCATAGGATTAGTGGCGCCCATTTCTTGGACGGTATTTAGAGAGAGATTCTAGACGAAGTATTTTGATGCTGTAGCTCGGTACAACCTGCAGACGAGATTTACCAACTTGAAGCAAGGAGGCAGAACGGTCGACAGTTATGCATCTGAGTTCTCTAGACTCAGTAGGTTTGCCTCCACCTTGGTGGCAACCGAGTTTCATAGGGCCCAGCGGTTCCAACAGGGACTGCATTTGAAGATCTTGCTGGCAGTTGAGCAGTTCGAGCACCAGACATTCGATGCAGTATTGAGGGCAGCTAGGAGGCATGAGTATACCTCCCAGAGGATTGTGGATAGGACCGGAGGTAGGAAGCGGTCCCACAGTCAGATGCACCAATCATCAGCTCCAGCCCCGACAGCTAGAAGTTTGACTATTGGAACTCCGAGGCGGGCGGACTCAGTGACGTCGGTTCAGCATTCGACCCCGACATACTCGCAGCAGCAGAAGCAGAAGCAGACTTCCGCGATGGGATGTTCTCATTGCGGGAAGCCAGGCCATGTAGTGGCGGATTATCGCAGGACGCAAGGGTTGTGCCTAGCTTGTGGAGCGGCAGATCACAAGATAGAAGCCTGCCCGAATAGGGGTAGTTCATCCTCTTCTAACCTAACTAGTCCATCGATTAGGGGACCAGTACCTATGCAGCAGCAGCAGTACCCGAGGCCATTATTGCCTCAGGCCCAGGCGTTACATCAGCAGAACCAGCAGCAGTATACCCAAGCCCAAGTACAGAACAGGCAGAGAGGTGTCCAGCAGAGGGGACCCACAGCTAGAGGACAAGGTCAGGCCATGATGATGGCTATGGAAGAAGAAGTTGCACCAGGTGAGGTAGTGGCAGGTACTATTCTCGTCAACTCCTTTCCAGCATCGGTATTATTTAATTCTGGTGCATCGCATTCATTTATGTCTGCACGATTCGCGACACGGATAGGATTGTAGCCAGAGTCATTATCAGTAAGGCTCAATATACTTACTGGTAATGGTCTTGTTGGAGTAGATCGAGTATTTTCCTCGTGTCGGATCGTAGTTAATGGTAGAGAGTTCCCCGCTAGATTTATAGAATTCCCCATGGTATGATGTAGTCTTAGGCATGGATTGGTTGAGGAACCAGTATGCTAGGATAGACTGCCATATTGGCAGGGTTGTCTTTAGTATTCCAGGCGAGCCAGAGTTTTTATTTTCCAGAGGCGCAGTGTAGCCATCTTCCCCAGTATTGCGGATGGCAGTAGCAGCAGTGCAGTTGCCCCGGATTGTTGAAGAGTTTCCAGATATCTTCCCAGAAGAACTTCCAGGGATGCCGCCAGAGTGGAAGATTGAGTTCACTATAGACTTGATTCCTGGGACGGCACCAGTATCAGAGCGAGTCTACAGGATGGCGCCTTCAGAGTTGGAGATTTTGTACAAGATGATTGAAGAACTCAGGACCAAGGGATTCATCCGTACAAGTGGATCGCCTTGGGGAGCCCCGATGCTTCTTGTGAAAAAGAAGGATGGTACGTCCAGGCTATGTGTAGATTATCGTACCTTGAACTCAGTGACAATCAAGAATAGATACCCTCTCCCGAGGATAGATGACTTGTTTGACCAACTCAAAGGGGCTTCAGTGTTTTCGAAGATAGACTTGCGGTCAGGATACCACCAGATCAGAGTCAGAGAGCAGGACATCCCGAAGACAGCATTTAGATTGAGGTATGGACATTGGGAGTTCCTTATTATGCCCTTTGGAGCGACCAATGCGCCGGCCGTATTCATGGACCTCATGAATCGTATTTTTATGCCTTACTTGGATCAGTTCGTGATCGTGTTCCTAGATGATATCCTGGTCTACAGCAAGAGCGAAGCAGAGCATGAGCAGCATCTCAGAATCGTCCTTCAGACGCTTAGAGAGCATCAGTTGTACGCCAAGTTCAGTAAATGCGAGTTCTGGCTCGATCGTATTTCGTACTTGGGTCACATCATTACCCGAGGAGGAGTAGAAGTGGATCCCCAGAAGATTGTGGCTATCAAGACATGGCCAGTACCTAGTTCAGCGGCAGAGGTTCGCAGCTTCCTTGGATTGGCCGGCTACTACCGGCGGTTCGTTTCAGATTTTACAAAGATTTCAGCACCGATGACCCAGTTGGCCCACAAGGATGTGCAGTTTACTTGGACAGCAGAGTGCCAGGAATCATTTGAGAAGTTGAAGCGAGGTTTGATAACGGCTTCCATTCTTACACTTCCAGATGGGACCGGAGGATTCACAGTTTATTACGATGCTTCACACAGAGGATTGGGGTGTGTCTTGATGCAGCATGGGAAGGTAATATCTTATGCATCACGTCAACTTCGTGATCATGAGAAGAATTACCCGACCCACGACTTAGAGCTGGCAGCAGTAGTGTTTGCACTTAAGCTTTGGCGGCACTACTTGTACGGAGACAGAGTGGAGATATTTACTGATCACAAGAGCCTGAAGTATGTTTTCACCCAGAAGGACCTTAATATGCGGCAGAGAAGATGGCTTGAGCTATTGGTGGACTACGATATGGATTTGCAGTATCACCCAGGGATGGCCAACGTTGTAGCATATGCGTTGAGCCGGAGAGCCGGAGTTTACTTCTTAACGGCGCAACCAGAGTTATTGGCAGATCTTCAGAAGATGGGAATTGAAGTGGTTCTTCCTACCAGTGTGGCATTGATGGCCAGTCTACAGGTTCAGTCCAACATAGTTGAGAGGATTCGGATGGCGCAGTCTACAGATTCCAAGATTCAGCGGCTTAGAGTAGAGTGTGAGACAGGAAGAAGGCCAGAGTTATGTATCCATGAAGATGGTACACTTCGGCACGGCACTCGTCTTTGTGTACCCAGTGGAGACATCAGACAGGAGGTCATGGCAGAGGCTCACAGCTCACAGTATTCTATTAATCCCGGTGGCACGAAGATGTACCGTGATATCCGTCAGCACTTCTGGTGGAATGGCATGAAGAGGGAGATAGCCCGGTTTGTCTCTCGGTGTTTGGTTTGCCAGCAGGTTAAAGCTAAATATCAGAGGCCCGCTGGACTTCTTCAGCCCTTGCTGATTCCAGAATGGAAGTGGGAGTATGTGACCATAGATTTTGTGACTGGATTGCCTAGATCCCCAGCTGGTCGAGATGCTATTTGGGTTATAGTTGACCGGCTCACGAAGGTGGCTCATTTTCTTCCATTCAGAGTTGGGCAGTCAATGGCTTAGTTGGCAGAGATGTACCTCAGGCAGATTGTCAGGCTTCACGGTGTGCTAGTCAGTATCACCCCGGACCGAGATTCAAGGTTTACGTCATACTTTTGGCGTAGCCTACAAGAGAGTTTGGGAACACGTCTCCAGTTTAGCTCAGCTTATCATCCGCAGACAGATGGCCAGTCAGAGCGCACAATCCAGACTCTTGAAGACATGTTGAGATCCTGTACCCTTGACTTCGGCGGTTCGTGGGAAGATCACCTGCATCTGGTGGAGTTCTCGTACAATAATAGTTTCCAGGCCAGTATTTAGATGGCTCCGTTCGAGGCTCTGTATGATAGGAAGTGCAGATCCCCGCTAGCATGGGACGATGTCGGAGAGAGGCAGATGCTCGGTCTAGAAATAATTGCCCAGACAGTTGAAGTAGTCAAAAAAGTCATAAATCATCTTCGAGTTGCCCAAGATCGCCAGCGACATTGGGCCGATGCCCATCGGCGTCCCTTAGAATTTGCTATCGACGACCATGTATTCCTTAGGATCTCGCCTAACTGCGGCGTCATTCGCTTTGGCGTACGGAGAAAGCTTAGTCCTAAGTATATAGGGCCGTTCGATATCCTGGAGCGAGTAGGAGATGTATCCTATCGTCTCGCTCTTCCACCGTCGCTAAGTGAGGTGCATGATGTATTCTATGTGTCCCAATTACGACGGTACGTCCCGGACCCGACCCATATCCTGGACCATTCGGAATTAGTTTTTGGTACCAACCTTTCGTATGAGGAGAAGCCCGTATCTATTTTGGACCGGAGGAAGAAGATACTCAAGAACAAGACTATTGTTTAGTCCGTGTTGCTTGGGGTCATCACTCTCTAGGTGAGTCAACGTGGGAGCGTGAGAATGATATCCGATCGCGATATCCCTACTTGTTTGACTCATAAGGTATAATGTCTTCATTATGCCTTATGTTTTCCATCCCTTGCTCGCATGTATGATTGTATGATTGAACTGCTTAGTGTAGTTGTTGTTGCTTAATGTAGTTTGTCGTGGCAGTCTCTAGCTCCTTGATTAGATTCCGAGGACGGAATTCTTTTAAGGTAGGTAGAGTTGTCACCCCCGTTTCCCGTATTTTGTATTTATACTCGTAATCAGATTTTGGCCTGTATTTTTTTTTTATTTTCTCAACTTGTGGAATTTTGGGTTTTTCTCGTATTTTGGGTTTCGGCTCGGCTCGGTTTTAATTGGTTTGGTTTGATTTGGTTTTAAGCCCAGAGGAACACCTTAGCTAAACTCCACCCTCAACACAACACACCCACCCCCATTAAATCCCACCTAACTTTTCTCTCTCCTCTTTACTTCATTTATTTTTCCTCTATCTTCTTCTTCCTTCCTCCACATAACACCAACAACATAGGCAAGTGCACCTTGCCACCACATAAGAACCCTATTTTATTTGTCCATTAGCTAGATTAGGCCATGGTGAACAATATTAGAACTTGGCATTTTGTGATTTGGAGTTTCCATTTTTCTAGATCTTGGTTTTAACCATTTTCGGAAATTCTTGGTTTTAGTCTATTAATCTTTGATTTTTGCTTGTTTTGATGCTTCCATGTGGAAGAGAATTCAATTTTACCCAAGTTAGAACCTTGAAAATCCAAATTTGATTTTGATTTGTCCAAGATATAAAGAATTGAAGTTTTGGTGTTCTTGAGAAGTTCATCTCAGCCTTTGAAGAAGAAGATCTCTCGGCCTGCGCTCTTTAGCGCAAGGCTGGACTGCGCAGCTCACCCTTTGGTGAACCGCGCATCCCCCTTCTCGGTCAGCGCTTCTTAGCGCTGGGCTGACTTGCGCTCGGCCCCTTGGGCTGGGCCGCACATTCTCCTCTGGCGCACTTGACTCCTGCGCCATCCATCCCTAAGCGCACTTGACTCCTGCGCCATCCATCTCCAGGCGCACTTGACTCCTGCGCCATCCATCCCCTGGCGCACTGGACTCCTGCGCCAACCACTCCTGCACAGCCTTCTTTCCTCAGCGCAGTTCTTCCCTGCGCAGCCCCTTTCTCTTGCACAACCTAATCCCCTGTGCAGTCTATTTGACCATGGTGATTTGGTTTTATTTTCTTTAAGCCTGGCTTCTTTTTGGTGGATTGGGTTTTGAGATCTTGTTCCATACAGCACGACTATCTTGATCCTACACGACCTGACACGATTTTCAGTATTGCTTATGACTAGTACGGTTTTCGTGATTTCTGTAAACTATGATTTTAGTACCTCTGATCTTCTTGATAGTGACCTGATGGGGTACACACATGACTTGTGACCTATGATTCATGATTAATGTCTGTAACCTGATAACTTGATAAGTGGCCCGTGGCGGAGCACTCTTGACTTGTAGCTTGACTTGTAACCTGACTTGACTTGATGCTGTTGCGATGGCTAACTTGACTCTTGTAAATTGATCTGACACCGTGGGTGTTCCTGCTTGCTTGCTTGTGCAATCCACCTGTCTTGTCTTGCATCATGTCTAGGACGTGACTCCCTGGTTCCCACGGTCAGGGATTCGTACTGAATATGGAATTAGGCTAGTGACTAGATCTAACTATAGTTCATGGAGAATTTCTAGTCACAGGCGATCTCGTTATCTGGGCGCTTTAATTGGACTTGTAGCTTGCCGACGAGTAGAGCACATTTCCAGCACACTGTCATGTGTTGCACCCTCTAAGTCACCTAAGGGTATATCGTCTCTGGGGCGATGTACCCAATCATACTTTCAACCCGCGGAAGGATAACTGGATAGTCTGCAGGGCTTGGGACTGGAGAATTCTCATTGCATCTTGTTAATAATTAGGCTTGTGATAACCCTAGTTAGTTAAAGTAGTAAGCCGTAGTAATTGCTTGGCCGCTTATGAATGGATGGTGTCCAGCCCTGTCTTAGTCTCGTATAGTCCCTGTACCCGGTTACTTCTGTGCATGATTGTTTTACTTATCTTTAACATTAAATGGATAGAGACAGTGCTATTCAGGCGAAGGGTTACAACCCCGGTCCTTGTTTGGTTTACGGGTTGTAATCGGGCTCCCAGAATGGTTCCATGTCCCTAGTCGTTTATTGTCCTGTTGTACTTTTATTACTTGCACTTTCTTTCATTTTCTTATGTTCTGATATGCTGGCTTTTGTTCTTATTTCGTGGCCTCCTTTGTGGCACTTGCTCTTTCTGGGGTTTGACCCAGCTGGTTTTGTGTGGCCAGATTTTGGAGCAGCGCCCGAGGATCTACCGAACCTCCAGCCCGATGGTAGAGACTAGAAGGAACCTGGGCTACGAGTGGGTTTTTTCTATTTTGTTTTGCTCACTCTATTATAAAATTATTCGTTTGAGACGTTTAGCCGACGAGCACCTGTTAGCTCGATGCACCTTTACTTACTGTCTGCCTACGGGCTGTAAACATGATTAACAGATCCTAGGGTTGATCATGTATGACTTAACTCTTGCTAGTCCTTGCATTTTGTACGACTAGCTTCATGATCAGCTGATATGTAATATTTGGGACGCCTTTTATTGTATATTTGGTGGTCAAACATCTTGTAACTATATTACTTACTTGAGATTGAGACAATAGGCTTGACCTTAAGAGACCATTGGCTTGTAGTAAACCCTCATATCTAGACAGCTGTGACCATATAGCGATATGGTCTTTATTTCAATATACGTAGCTGGCTATGTTCGCCCCCGCTCTCCAGTATTCTGGTTCCGGGGCGTGACACATTGCAAGGGTCCTGTTTACCAGGCTATGTCCAGGATGGCTAGTAAATGCCAGTGACCACCAAATCAAACACTTGATATAAATCGTTATCAACTAACAGGGAAGGTAATGGTGAGTTTTATGTTGTACGGTGCGCTCTGCCGAGGGAAATTCTGGTGTAACTTACTTGGGTTATGTTTCGTCAAAATGCTTCGTATGAAAATACCTAGGATGGTTAGAAAGATCACGAAAAGCAAGTTGGGTAAATTTTTATCTAAATTCTTGAACCAAATGAGAGCCTGGAAATTAATTAGCCACTCGCCAGTACATGTTGATTGTACTGATCCTCGCTCTTTCTACAGGTACGATAAATCAGGAGGAGCGTGCCACGTGAAGAGAGGCTACACTCGTGTGTTTTGAAGCTTCGTCCGTACGGTCGAAGCTTGGATCCAATCTCTTTTGAAGACTCCGCTGTTGAAGGCTAGAAGACAGATGGAGCGACTTCCCGTCATCCCAGGTGGTTTTGTAATGCTGGTTGTAATCAAGGGATGAAATGTATAGAATGGCTATCTCGTCGACGTTCATTTTGTAATGGAGTCAGTTTGTAAATAGTTCGCACGGTGCCCTTGTATCGAGTCTGTAAAATGATGTTCATTATCAATAAAGCTTAAGTTTCCTTCATTATAATCTGTGTTCAATTTACTCTGCACATTCTCTTGTTGTTGTGTTTCGGATAACCTTATGACTATGTCTTGTGCGAGCGCAACTTAGGCTTGCACGGTATCACGCCCGGGGGACAACTATCGATTTTATGGAAACGGGGCGTGACAGCCCGATCCTGATCTATTGTTGAAGACAGATCAACTTGTCGCAGTACTTGAAAATGGGCCACAAGCTGATCCGTCTCTAGCAATTTGGGCTCCAGGAGCTCAACTATCCCTGTCCCACCAGGGAGGGTTCTAAGGAGTTAAATTTGGCCACGGGCGCATTGCCGGGCCAAGGCAAAAGAAGTCCCCCTCTCCACGGCGGCCTCAACCTCTCGCCTCAGGTGGCGGTAGAAACTGACAACCACATCCTTTGACGATTCATCCAGGATTTCTGAAGAAGACGATGTCAAAGGAAGAGTAGCTGGCAGTGTCGAAGAAGAGGCACTGGAACTTGATGCCCCTGCCACAAGGGAAATAAGATCCGAACGAAAAGACGCTTGAATAGCGGCCAATTCCTCCTCCGCAGTCCGAAGGATCTGGAGACTCGGCCGGGCGGAAAGGTCGATATCCGGAGCCACATGAACAGAGGAGGGTGCAGGGACCAGTTCTTCCTGCTCCGGCCGTTCCGCCGTTTGCTCTCCTGAACTCGATCCAGCAGGAGGCCCCTCAATATAAGCTGGAGGAGGAGGAGGCATATTTTCTTCCACCAGATCCCCTCTGGCGAACTCTTCCCCGATAATGTCCGTCATTGGCAATGAAGGAGCAGGACCTGTATGTCCGAAGCAACCATCAATCAGCTTCATCCGAAGGATGTGATGACAGAGGAAATAAACCTCCTCACTAGTCACGACTTGGCTTATCTTACCAGGAGAATTTGCTGAGGCTGAAGATCGCTCATAGCCGCCGCAGCCTCTTCACTAGCAACATCCGAACCGAATACAACTGGTTCCTCTGCCCCAGCCGCCCCGGAAGGAGATACAACTGGATCAGCATCACCCGACTGAAATTCAGCAGTCTCGGAGACGGGTTCACCAGAGACCACGTCGCCCTGGATTGGGACGTCAACAACTGGAGGAACCTCAGCCGCCGCTGGGAGAATCCCGACGGCAAGAATCCCGGCACTCATATCTCTAACTAGAGTAGTTAGAGCCGGGTCGACCTCAGAAGCAGCATCCGGCTCTAGAAAGTCCCCTTCTCCTGATGCCTACAGAGAAAAGAAAAATGTTTAGGTCATAATTCAGGAAAAAGAAGAGCTAAAGAAGAATATGGTTGTAATTCAATTCACCTCGGAAACGGCGTCATCCTCACCTCTCTCCTTAATAAGCAGCCCGCGAGGCTTAAATGCAGCCCGTTTAACGGAGTAAGTTATACCGCCAATGGCGGGCTCACGTCTGCTTCGCTTGCGCGAAGGACCAGGCACGACAAGCGGCTGATCCGCCACAACATCTTCTGCGGGAGGAAGAGAGTTATCAGGAGCATGCTCGTCATCCTCTTCATCCGCGTCGGTAGACTCCGAGTCCGACACAGCAACCGTGTTCTCCCTTTTCTTCCTCGTCTTGGACCCCTTGGGCTTCTCTTCCAAGCCAGTACCAACAATGAAGCTGGTACCCGGGTCAAAATTAACAGGAGGCGTGTTCGCCATGACATGGTATAGAGCCACCAAATATAAGATCTCCTCCGACTCCCCAGCATCAGGAACTGAGAAGCTGGTACGGGTGTGAACCGTGTTATAATAGTGCCAGGCTCTGATACCATTAAGGATGCTACCTTCAAAACCCAGGCAAGAGCTGGGACTGTCCAAGAATAGCTGGCTATACCCAAACTAGCGGAAGAACCTACTGGGCATGTAAGGATCCAAATAGACAGTGTTGCGGTTGCGGTATACCAGGTGGGCGGGACAAATGTTGAGCTACCAAAGGAGCATCTTGTCGGGTAAGAAGTGGGGAGGCCCAATACCATCAAGATGTATGGCCCTCACTTCCTCAGCAGTAAATTAAGGAACAGACACGAAAAAAGTGTATCTGTCCACTCTCGTCAGAGCCATCCGACAGGCACGCATAGTCTCGCAATCCTAAGGCATACGGCGATACTGGAAGATAAAAGCATCGTCAGCAGTTAGGCGATCTTCGGGGTCAGGCCTCATCAAAGATCGGCAATGCATCAACAGCCACCACATCAGATAATGATAGGGCAGCTCAATGCGCTCAAAGTCCTTCGTCGTGTCACGGGCGATGACCATGGACGTGAAAGTGCGAAGGCCACGATGTATGCTGCACACCGTAGCCGGGAGAAGAGCTAGGCTGATCCCGAAGACCAGCTTCACAGCAGGGAGGATAAAGTTGTGGCTGATCCTCTCAATAGAACCAGCCCCTCCTGAAACTACGCAATTCCGAAGCCACACCATCAGGAATCCGGCCAGAAGAGCCTTCTCAGACAACGGCTGAATGTCTTGATAAAAATAAGCAAAAGAGTCAGATTGACTCCCGAAACTGTCACCGGTGGTTCTTATCCTCTTGGCGGTTGACACTTGGTCCTGCACGTCCTCCCGAGTTCGAGGACTTCGGAGAGAAACCCGGCCTAAGGCACCGAGTTTAAAAAGATAAGTGAGCCAGGCTTTTGTGTGAGGAAGGTTCCCTTCCGAGCTGTCGTTCTTTTTCTTCGACGTCTGCTGGCACGTGCTGTGATAACACAGCAATTCTCGGTAGACGGCAACAAAGCCCGGGAACCTCTCCTCCAACTCCTCAAACTCTTCATTCATGGGAGTGTACACTTCAAAGACTTTATTCCCCAGGGCAGCTTGGAGACGTCATGCATCTCGTGGAGAGCAAGCCCCATCTCCCCTACGGGTATAAAAAAGGTCCCCGTACGGCAGTTGTACATTTCCAGCAGAGCCATAAACAATTTCTTATTTATGGACAAGCCGTAGCTGGTGCCCCGAATAGCATGGTAGAGTCCAATCTCGCGCAGGAGAGTCTCGTATTTCTGCACGATCCACGTAGACAGGTTGGTCCACGAAGAGAGGGGGTGTATCCAACTCGGTAGCGACAACCGGCCAACGGGATAGGACCCCTCCGAGTAAGCTGGTTCAGGAAAGTGTCAGCTTAAGAGAACTTGAAGTTGGGACCCTGCACATTCAAGAAATTGCCCGAGGCCAAACCCATCACGTAGCGGCAGACCGGTACCCTGCCCGCGTACACTGACCACAAGTTATTGTTATAGTAAATTTCGCCCACAAATATCCCGTTCCGGGTTAGAGTTAAGGAATCCTCCATCTTCCTGTCCACGGGCAACATGTTGAACCACGATAGTGGGAAGTGACGCTCCATCAGAGGAATATGGATCGCCATCCCGTCAGAAGTAAAACTCCAACTCTCAACTATATCCAGAACTTGGGAGTTCTTTACAATTAAGGCATCTCCGAAGAGGAACGCAGGCTTCAGGTGTTTGCCCCCCAACAGCCCGGAGTTCATCATCCCCGAGATAAAGAAGAAAGACTGGTTTTTAATGTCTCTCAGCCTCTCCACAGGTTCATCTTTTGGAAGCTGGTTCACCACAAACTCGACTATGTGGTCGAACCTATAGCCCACAGCAGATTGGGCGTGACCTACCAAAGGTTCTCCCGCAGGATTGACTGGCAAATTTACTGAAAAAAGGATAAAAAAACAAGTTAGAAGATGGCCAGGGAGAACTGCTTAGTATTTTCGAGCTTATGCGGCTCTAATCAGGCGGGTCCTTATGTGGCTCAATGTAATGGAGTTTATACGGCTCTATTTTGGGGGGGGGGAGAGCCTCATGCGGCCCAGTTCAAATGAGCTTATGCGGCTCTGTTTAGCGGGTGCTCATACTGCCCAGTTCAAGTGAGCTTATACGGCTCTGTTTTAGCGGGGCCTCATGCGGCCGAGTTCAGATGAGCTTATGCGGCTCTGTTTAGCGGGGTTTCGTGCGGCCCAGTTCAAGTGAGCTTATGCAGCTCTACTTAGAGGGAGCTTTTGCGGCCCAGTTTAAAAGAGCTTATGCGGCTCTGATTTGGTGGGGTCTCATGCGGCACAGTTCGAGGGAGCTTATGCGGTCCTATTTTGTTGAAACTTTATGCGGCATAGTTTAAGTGAGCTTATGCGGCTCTGTTTAGCGGGTGCTCATGCGGCCCAGTTTAAAAGAGCTTATGCGGCTCTGATTTGGTGGGGTCTTATGCAGCACAGTTCGATGGGTCTTCATGCAGCCCAGCTTGTAAAGTGGTTATGCGGCTCGGATATGAGATGTACATGCGGCACATGCAGCACAGTATGCGGATTCATCACGATGAACTTGAACAGTTCAATGAAGACGAAGAAGGCCCACGCATAAAATATGCGGCGTAGCCATGATGGTTAGGGTTTTCAGTTTATACAGTTTCTCCCAATATCTTTGCCATCAATGGCGGGGTGAACGTCGGGATGAACTGTGGGTGCCTCAGTCGATGAGGAAGTCGCTCCCTTACCCTTCGTCGCAGCGCTAGAGGAAGCTTTGGGAGCCATTGATGATCGGAGAAGGAAGAGAAGACGGCGACTAAAGGCAAGAAAAGTTGAAGAGAAAAGAAAGTAAAGAGTATCTTTCTTCCAAAAGTACTCATATTTATAGGCTGACGAGGGGCGTGCGAATCGACGAATGCTTTGCACTACGCGCTGCCTAGAAGATAAGGCCGACTCTTTGATTTCTATCCCCCACATGCAAAAGATTACTCGTAATCATCAAGACAAAATCTAAATATTTAAAACTGACTCTTGGGTTCCTATCCCAAAAGACGGCTTTAAATCAAAGCAAATCAAAGGCAATTAAATGAGACGCCTACGTGGCACAGGACCACTATGCGGCCAGAGCAGTCCATGCGGCCAGAACAGTCCATACGGCCAGAGCAGTCCATGAGGCCAGAACAGTCCATGCGGCCAGAACATCCTATGCGGCCCGAGGATTCTATGCGGTAAGAAGAGCTTATGCGGACATAGCCATGCTTCTTATTCAAAGTATTTCAATTTTACAAATTGAAAACTTTGAAAGGGGTCTTATAGAAGTATGAAAAAGAACAGGAAAGTCCATGCGGCTCAAAACAGAGGGAGTCTCATGCGGCTCAAAAGTTCCTTAGAGCTTTATGCGGCTCAAACATCCTTTAGAGCTTCATGCGGCTCAAAAGTCCCTTAGAGCCTCATGCGGCTCAAAAGACCCTTAGTGCTTCATATGGCTCGAAAGGCCCCGATTGCTCCATGCGGCTCAGGAAAAGCCACGTGGCCCTATGTGGTTCAAAAATAGGCCTCTACAGCAGGCCATAACTTGTCACGACCCGCACCCGCTTTTTGGACGCGAGCTCGTGAGCAAGCCAGCTACGTATCGAGCGGACTCCAGCCCGACTCGAGTGCGTATAAGCTATCTAGGGCAGGGTATCATGTCTAATCTAAACTATATCTCAATCCACAGAAATCATATAAAACCAGAATGAACAAGTATGGGTTATGGTCTGCAGCCCACTAGCATATTGTTCGATTAGACTCCAAGAATGATATGAGTCTATAAATAAGCAGAGTATATTATGATACTGAATATAAAGCACGGGAAGATAATAAAAAAATAACACAAACAAATACCTGTATCATGCATCACAATCCTCTACCATCCCGCTCTGCTAACTAACTCCGTACAATCACTAAACCTGAAGAGATCATCAGGTCCTCAAAGGACTAGCAAGATACATAAAACATGCCTATCTAATAGTTTAATCATGCAATAATATATACATGGTATAAACAAGAACTAGACAAAAAACTGACATGTGGCTACTGACAGGTAACTATGAACACGGACACGGGATCAACTATGCATAAATGAACTGCTGGAAGAATAAGAGATCAATGGAATACCAAACCCTCGCCCCAAATATGGACTCGCAGGTTTGAACTAATCACTAACCCTCGCCCCGAATGTGGACTTGCAGGTCAGTTTCAAGACAAGTCACCCTCGCCCCGTGTGTGGACTCGCAGGTGCAAACGGACAACCCTCGCCCCGTGTGTGGACTCGCAGGTTGTGGAAAAGACAAAGGAATAGCAGTTCACTCACACATACTTGCAGACACGACTCAGTCAAGACGCAGATGAAGATATGGTACAACTCAGTCATGACACAGGTAAGGACAACTCTAGCATGATCCATGACGTAAACAAGCCGGGTATAACTACACTATCAAATCATGAAACACTGATATGCAAGCAAGATAATAAACTAGTAAACATGGTATCCCATAAATCTATAGCAGCTAAGGTAACTCAAGATAACATACTAAGACAAGTGTACATAAGCATGAAAATAAATTGTAGAGGGAGGCAAGGTATACTTGCCAGGTGATTGCACGCAGATCCAACAAAGATATAGTCGACTGGTAAGCCATACAGTCCAAGTCATCACAACTGTCTCCGAAAGCTGAAACAAACATTACCAATGTTCTCAGAATAGTCAAATTAGCTAGGATTGCCTGTCCTTAAGTCCAATTCTAGACACAGGAGCAAAACGGTAATTTTGGGCAAAAACGATGTCCGCCGTTGGACCCGCTTTGCACCGAAAAATGTGCCAGAGTTAATGGTCTCTAAAGTCGTCAAACTATATGTCAACAGGTCTGGTTTTTCGATATGAACCCAACCGTATGTCCAAAGTTGGATTCCGGCGGACCGTGCACAAAATCGCCCGTTGAATCGGACCGTGGGGCCCGCAAAACGGTGTTCTGATTCAACTATCTCAGAAGTGGACCAAACTTGGCATCAGGACCAGAAAAATGATATGGTCATGTTGGCGCAAGTTTCGTCTCGATCTGACGAGCGTACACGAAGTAATTGAGAAATTTGCACAGAGGTCGATACGGTAAATTTCGACGGATACGCATCAAATTCGTCGTGCACACGCGACCAATTTGAATTCCGTCAAAACCCACATGACCACGAAGCCGTTATGCACCTTTCGATGTCTTCGGTTCGCGACCACGTCGTCCAGAATGGCGGGACGCACGTCGTATCGAAGGGTTTTATTGGAATTTACTATTTTCGAAAACAGTTTTTTTGTCAGTTTTGGGAGTCGAATTTCTCGACGTACGATCAACAAAATTTGATTCTACAAAAACATTTGCAAAGGACTATAGGTTGTGTCCAACTGTTTTTAATTAGTTTTAAAGAAAATGTCAATAGGCATTTAGAAACAGTCTTCGAAGTTGGTGATCTGACAGCCAAAAATAGAGTGTATTGGCACTGTTTTTGTCGAGGTTTGACTCAATTTTTCTAGGGTTGTAATCATCGAGATTTCGAACGAATTGAAGGGAAAGAAAGCCTTATATATTGTGATTACGACGAACCAATCGGTTCGTCGATTGACTACAAGATGAAGGAGCAATGAGATGACGAACCTGGGTCGAGCAACCGACGTTCTCCCGTTGCTGTGGTCGTGCGGCCTGGTTCGACGGCGGTTCCCAGCCGACTCCGGCCTGGTGCGGTGGCGCACATCTGCGGGGTGGTTCTCCCATGGATCAGGGAGGGGGGCGCAGGAGTTGCGTGGATATTCCTTAGGGTTTAGACGAGTTTCTGTTCCTCTCTCTCCTGACTATTTATCTATACGTATACTGCTATGTACGAGTACTCGGGTCGGGCCTCCTCTGTTGGCCGAGCATGAAGTTGGCCATGTGGGCCGGGTTGGGGTGTGGAGCCTGGGCTGGGCTCTAGGCTGATCAGCTGGGCCTGGCTTGGGCTAGCTGCTGCTTATTCTTTTCCTTTCTTTTTCTATTCTTCTTATGTATTTATTATTCTAGTATATATATATCTATATATATATATCAAAGCCTATGCACATCTATACATATATATATACACACATGTACCTATATATTATATATACATATATACATATATATATATATATATATATATATATATATATATATATATATATATATATATATATATATACTTACACACACACATATATATTTTTACACATACCTTTATATATATATATATATATATATATATATATATATTTACACATATATATTTTTACACATACCTTTATATATATATATATATATATATATATATATATATATATATATATATAAAGGGCTCGTGCCGCGCAACCCTAGCGCCGCGCAGTAGACTTCTATAATTTCTTCGCATCTCGCCGGCTCCGGCTTGGCCACCGGCCAGGCCGGAGTCATGGCCGCGCCTAAGTCCTTCGCGGACGCAGTCGCTGGCCGAGTCATTGCTCCCCCCCGACTCGCGGATCGCGTGGTGTCGTCCTTCAAGGGTGCACCTGCGATCTCGTTCACTGTGGAAGAAGAAGCAGCCTTGGCGGCTCCCTTGAAGTTTGCTCTCATTGGAAAATTCTCGCACAACAAGCCTCCGATTGAAGTCATTCACAAGGTCCTTCAAGGGTTTGAGTTTAAAGGATCGATTAAAGCAGGTGTTATTGATCGAAAGCATATACTAATCCGACCGAGTATAGAAGAAGACTATTTGAGACTCCGATCGAAAGAGATGTGGTTCATTGCTCGTGCTCCTATGAGGATCTTCAAGTGGGATCCTGATTTCTCTCCTTTGATCGAGTCTGCGGTTATGCCGGTGTGGGTAAGTCTTCCTGACCTACCCTATCATCTTTATGCCAAGGACGCGCTCTTTGTGATTACGTCGGCCATCGGAACTCCTCTGAAAATAGATCGTGCCACTGAAGATCTGGCGAGACCTAGCATGGCTAGGGTTTTTATAGAGATAGATGCGGGGAAGCCGCTACAGCGACGGGTGCGCATAAATTTATCGAAGGAAAGGAGCTTCTGGCAGAATATAGATTATGAGCATACCCCGTTATACTGCAATAATTGTTTTCACCAAGGTCACAATGTGGACTCGTGCAAAATGAAAAACAAAGGAAAAACAATTGTTCAGGAGGAGGAGCACGAGCCTCGAAGGCCGACCACGCGTCCAAAGCCTACCCAGCCACCTGTATCATCTGGTTTGCCCAGAGTAGATGACGGAGTTAATGTACCTGTTGATGCCAATATCTCAGTGGGGGGTGATAATGATGATCCTCGAGAGAATAATCCTGATCAAGTGGTGCCGCCATCTCACGATAACCCAGATGCCATAAATGCTACTCCACCTGGCCCTATGGGAAATCAAGACACTCCCCCGTCTGCGGAGGCGAATCCCGATGACTTGACGGCGGGGGTCTCTGCGCAGGCCACTACCGACGTCAGTTTGACGCCGCAAGGAAATATGGAGGAAGGAGAAATACGACGCAGGCGATGTAGCTGGGCGGATATTGCTGATAAAGAGGAACTACAGGATCAAGGAGATGACGTAGTCGCCGACTCGCTGGAGGAAGTTTCTCCATCGGATAATGAAGAAGAAGAAGAAGGTGATCCAGGAGGAGGCACAGTCACGCCTTCGGACTCGATCCAGCTTGAGTCACAGCACACAACAGAAACGTCTAAGCGGCAGCAGGGGAAGAAACATGTGGAACCATCTGATCGAGTCACTCGGTCGGCTGCAAACAAAGCACTATCTGGTAACCAAACCCTATCCACCCATCATGTATAATATCTTGATTTGGAATGTCCGTGGTATCGCTGACTCTATGACTCTTAAAAGACTTAAAAGTATTATTAGACTGCATAAAGTTCACTTTGTTGCCATTATTGAGCCTAAAGTAGACCGAGAGCAGCTTCTCTGCTTCCGTCTTAAACTAGGGTTTTCTCATGCATTGGCTAATACGAGAGGTAATATTTGGGTAATGGCTAAAGATCTGAGTGACATCGTCCTAGTAGATGAGTTTGACCAGGCGGTTTCGATCCGGTTGGTTGATCCTTTATTGCCGGTGGAGACCCTAATCTCGGTTGTGCATGGGGATAACAAGAAGGAAGGTCGTAGGCTTCTTTGGGATAGATTGCTCCATACTCAGAGTTTGCAGAGTCTACCTTGGATCGTCGGGGGAGATTTTAACGCTGTTTTGAGAGTGGAGGAGAAGGTGGGTGGCAGAAGGGCAGACGCAGTTTCCATACAGGAATTTGCAAACTTTCAACTAGCCGCAGGTGTTTCCGAATTGCCATTTTTAGGGAGCTCCTTCACGTGGGTCAAGTCGGACAGTGCTGATAGGCGGGCTTCGCGGTTAGACAGGGTGTTCATGGATAGTTCTTGGCATCAGCTTGCCCCGTGTTCCGTGGAAGATCATCTGAACCGTGCAGAGTCCGACCATGCTCCAATTCTTGTTCGTCTCCTTGCTCAACAACATAATATTCGTAAACCATTTCGGTTTCTGGATTTTTGGACAAAACATGAAGACTATTTGCAGCTGATCAGGGATGCGTGGCTCTCGGTGGATCATCATCATGGAATTACCAGGGTTGCTCGTAGGATGGAGGCATGCAGGGCTGTGTTATCTCGTTGGAGTAGATCCACATTTGGTGATTTATTCCAAGCAGTAAAGGAGGCAGAGGATAAGGTCCTGGCAGCAGAATGTATATTCGAAGCTGATCCCTCTGAGGAGAATCGAATTTCTTTATCGATGCAAACTGCTTTGCTCAAGCAACGGATCAAGATTGAGGAGGATTACTGGCGTCAAAAATCTAGAATGAAATAGGATTTAGAGGGGGATAAGAACTCTGCTTACTTTCATGAATGTGTCAACTATAAGAAGAAGTCCATTCGGATTCATTCTATTCTTACTCATGACGAAGTTCCCCTGTCCGATAAGTCCCTTATCAAATCTGCTGCTGTGGATTATTTCTCGTCATTATTCCAGAGGGATGAGATTACGGATGATGACGAATTTCTATCGGTGATCCCTAGATTGATAGATGATGCGGACAATGATTGTCTCATTGCTCCCCCGTCGAAGCATGAGTTGTTCGAGACTATTAAATCTCTCGACAAGAATAGTGCATCAGGTCCAGACGGTTTTAGCGTGCAATTCTTCCTGAGTAGCTGGGATATTATTGGAGATGACATTACAGAGGCTATCGGTATGTTTGTCGATGGCTTCTCCCTTCCTCGAGACATTACGAATACATCTTTGGTCTTACTTCCTAAGATCAAACAGCCGAAGTACTTTTCTGACTATAGACCTATTAGTCTCTGCTCTGTTCTCAACAAAATCATCTCGAAGACTCTTGCTTCCAGACTGGCTCCATTCCTTCCTAAGTTGATCTCCCCAGAACAGAGCGGCTTTGTTAAAGGTCGTGAAATTGTAGACAACATTGTTTTGGCTCAAGAGATTGTGGCTAAGCTTAATAAGAAGCATTGGGGAGGAAACATTGCTATAAAGCTGGATATAATGAAGGCTTACGATCGTGTTGATTGGAGGTTCCTTCTCAAAATTCTGCGACGGTTTGGATTTCACAATAAATGGGTCGACATGATGCTGCGTCTCCAGAACAATGTCTGGTTTTCTTCTCTGATCAATGGGGAATCCGCCGAATATTTCCAGTCTTTCCGAGGTGCGAGACAGGGGGACCCGATCTCACCAGCATTATTCATTATAGCAGCAGAGGCTTTGTCTAGAAATTTGAAGCAATTGCCTAACACTGATGGTTTCACTCCTTTTATCTCGCCTAGAGGGTGTATGCCTATTACGCACTTGTCATACGCTGACGATGTGTTGTTATTCTCTGCAGGGGACTATCGTTCTATTGCTTTAGTCCAGGATACATTGGCAAGATATGAAGCAGTCTCTGGCCAAAAACTCAATGTAGCCAAGACTAAGCTTTATGTTTCGGACAAGACAGGCCCTGATCGAGTCGCGGAGCTGTCGGATCGGACAGGGTATGAGATTGGCCAACCCCCGTTCACTTATTTGGGCTGTCCGCCGGCTGCCGGGCGTAGGAACGCTGATATGTTCGACGATCTTCTTGGTAGGATCAGGGCCAGGATTGATGGTTGGCATAATAAAATTTTATCGCCGGGAGGTAAATTGATTTTGCTTAAATCAGTCCTCACTTTTATTCCTGTTTATACACTGGCGGCATGCGATCCTCCTATTTCAGTTCTTAATCGTATTGAGGCCATGTTTAGCTCTTTTTTTGGGGTTCTTGTAATGGGGCTCCAAAAAGAAAATGGATGGGATGGGACTTGATAGCCAGGACTAAGTCGGAGGGTGGCTTGGGAGTGAAACGTTTGGAGGATATTATGTAAGCTTTTGCTATAAAATTATGGTGGAAATTTCGCTCACAGGATAGTCTATGGATTCAGTACTTTAAGGCCAAATACTGTTCTCAGGTGAGCCCGCTTGATGCTGTGGTTGCGTCGAATTCATCTTATGTTTGGAAAAGATTGCTTGTAGGGCGCGGGTTGGCGGATCAGTTCATATTGCTCGATGCTCAGGGGCTTCATTGGCGCAGGGTGTCGGAAAAGTTTACTCTTTCGTCTGCTTAGGATGTTGCTCGAAGGAGATGGCAGCTGAATCCTGTTTTCATTCATATTTGGGGTACTTGTATACCCTACAAGTGGTCAATTCTGTTATGGCGAGTGCTGCATTGTAAGCTCCCTACAGATGAAAATGTCATGAAGATGGGATATAACTTGGCATCTAAATGCCATTGTTGCTTGCATAGCTCAGGAGAAACGATGGAGCACATACTGTATGAGGGTGAGCTGGCTAGGGCGGCCTGGATGTCTATGCAGGCTACTTTCCAGATTCGGGGAAGAAGCTCATGTTTGAGGCATTGTCTGCAGAAATGGTGGCGTGGGAAGCATCTACACAGACGACAGATCGGGGTGGGAGCTGTTATATGGGTATTGTGGAAAAACCGCAACAAATGGCGATATGAGGGTTACACATACTCGAAGGAGGCTATGGTGCAGGAGATCTTTCGGCAAATTACCAAGGCTACGATCAAGTGTCGACATTAGTTGTTGCTTTTCTAGTTCATTCTGTCTGTGTAACTCTTGCTGTTTTGCGTAAGGATTGAATAAAGTGGTGGTTCGAAGAAATATATATATATATATATATATATATATATATATATATATATATATATATATTTTTTATATATATATATATATACCATGAATACATTTTAAACAATAAACTATTCTAAATATATTTAATATTACAATATAGATTTCTTAATGTATATACACCCCATTTATATAAATGAACAATGATATTGTTTTATATAAACCTATAAAAGCCCATTTTCATATGTCATGAATATATTTCTATATATATATTCACATGTATATATAATCTAGATAAATCCCACAATCCAACATATGTATTAAGAAAATTATTTACTATAATATCACTCAAATACTATTTCTAATAGCAAGCACAATAATATGTGTATATATATAACAATCGTCCCCAAATTGCTTTCTAAATCACTAAGGTAAAAATATCAATACAACATACATCTATATGGTCGTCTCGGAACCTACTACTCGACTACGTGGGTTCGGGCTTGGTTCAGGTCAGTCCTTAAAATCAAAATCTACTATCACTTTAATCTCCTCAAATTTAATTTTTCAAAAAATATTTTATAACCTCGAACACTTGAGGACTTCTACCCACCTTTGGTCACACTACTCCTCAAAATACGGTCACTAAAATCTTATGGTCTTCTAGCTAGTTGTTAACAATTCTACCAGCAGATATCTAGGCATATGACATCTATAATCTCATATATCTATAAACAACCAAGCATTCAATAGTCAAGCAATATTATACTATAATTTAAGAGTTTCAGATGAATTCTAGGCAACACGATTATTCGTCACCCCGGAATAGGAAGGGACGAGAATCAATGGTACGGAAAGCAAGAAAGTATAATCGAGAGCAAATATGAAGTTTTCAAGGACGTATAGAGAATTTCTAGGAGAATTTTCAAGGCAGAGTGGATTGAGATTTCTAAGGTCTAGTCAAGGTCGCAGGCTCGTACTAGTACAGTTACGTAACCGGTACGATACGCTCAGACCTGCATGGGCTACCACAAAAACTTATCACGACCCGCACCCGCTTTTCGGACGCGAGCTCGTGAGCAAGCCAGCTACGTATCGAACGGACTCCAGCCCGACTCGAGTACGTATAAGCTGTCCAGGACAGGGTATCTGTAAGCCCCTGTTTTTCAAAAATTATTTAATTAGAGTTAATTAATTATTAAATGTCATTTTTAGCCTTAAAATATTTACTATGATTTTTAGGAATTTTTCTAGAATTTTTAAATGAGTTTTAAATGCTAAAATATCATTTTGTAATTTTCTAAAATGTTTTTAATGCATTTTGTAATTTATTAAATTGTTTAGATATCAGTTTGTAATTTCCTATTTTGTTCATGCAAATTTTATTTGCATATAATAGCTGCGGGAGGGGATTTGCAAATTTTATTTGTATTGTTTAACTGTGGGGACCATTGTGTAAATTTTTA
Source organism: Iris pallida (assembly GCA_029216955.1). Taxonomy (NCBI): domain Eukaryota; kingdom Viridiplantae; phylum Streptophyta; class Magnoliopsida; order Asparagales; family Iridaceae; genus Iris; species Iris pallida. The sequence continues at coordinate 19,190,344 of JANAVB010043419.1, forward strand.
AACTATAGGAGCCTAGGTGCCAGTTCCCTACCCACTCCCTGCCCGACGACCGACTGCCCGACGGCCACCGCCCACCTTTTCCTCGCCATTTCCGGCTGCCCCCGACCGACTCGACCCTCTATTTAAACCCCCCTCCTTCCCCAGACCAAACCCTAACCCTAAATCATCACCCAGCCACCCCCGACCACCATCGACGCCCCAGCCCCATCTCTTCCCCCATTTCTCTTTACCGTAACCCTAACTCCGGCCATACCCCACCGCCACCTCCACAGCAACTATTACCACCATCCACCGCCACCACTAGACGTGCCCCGACGAGCTGAGTGCAGCGCCACCGGAGTGCCACCGCCCCGACGCCTACTCCGCCGGCCAGCACGTTCAAATCCCCCCCAACCGCCGGACACGTGAGTGGCAAGTGTCGAATCGTGTCATGAGTAGCTCGTGTCCACGTATGTGGTTTGCCGTGTCCTGGCGAGTACGAGTGTAGAACTGGACACAACAAACTCGTGTCGTGCGTGTCGAAATTGACCCGGACACGTAGACTCCTGTGTCCCTAACTGTCAGGACACAGGACTGTATTATATATATATTTTTTATTTAAATGCTTAAAACCTAAATAAAACTAATCTAAATCCTAATCCTAACACAACCAGTGGGCTGACCCCCTGGCCAGCCCGACCCGACTTAAACCCCCCCACCCCCCCCCCCCCCCCCCCCCCCCCCCCCCGCGCGCTCTGGCTCGAGTTCGAGCCCCCTTGCTGTTCTTTTATTTTCTTTTTCTTTTGTTTTTATTATTTATATGTATATATATATACTTATATATATGTATACATATATTTATATATATATCTATTATTATATATACTGTATTTATATATATATATATGCTGTATTTTTTTATATATAAATATATATTTGTTCTTATGTACATATAGGTATATATGTACATAAGAAATATATGTATATATGTATAAAAAAAAAATATAGGTATATATGTATATATTTTCATGTGTATATATATTAATATATACATACTATTATATATATGTACACAATATTTGTATATATATATACTTTATAATTAAGTATATATATATATATATATATATATATATATATATATATATATATATATATATATATATATATATATATATATATATATATATATATATATATGTACTTTTAACATATGTATGTATATATTCATTTTGTATAATTTTACCTTATTAAAATATTAATATTTATTTTGCACTTTTACCAATTTGTATTTTAGTGTATTTAAATTACTGCAACCATTTGGTGTCCAAGCCTAGCTTGGGTTTTTGGGCTCAAATGTGTTTTCACACATTCAAGACCTGTACAAGTCATATTGGACTTGATTCATGGCCTTGGGTCCTGTATTTGAACTTTGGTTCAAATTATGTACATGGACAAAATACGCAGATAATTAATTATTTAATTACAAATAGTGTGCAATACTGTTTTTGGATTTCTAAAAATACTTAAAGTACTGTTAAAATTCTGGAAAAATTGTATTTAGATACTATGTTAATTTAGCTAATTTAGTATAATTTTTATAGTATTTAATTTAAAGTTTTGCCACTAGTTTGGCATATGAAACCAAAACTCATTTTCTGTATACTTAGGAAAACTGATTTTTTATAAAATACTTGTACTGGTTAATAAATTCCAGAAAAATTATAATAAATTTCTATAATTAACAAGGATTGTTTTGTTACTTTATTTTATGTAAAACTAAGCTTTTTGTCTATCTCAAAAATTGTTAAAACACAATGATCATTTGATTTATTTATTGATTAATTACGACTTGTAACTTTTTGTGCTATTTTGAGTTTTAGCCGTATTTGAACCTCAACCCTCACTAGTGTAAAGACCCTAGAAAGTTAGTTAAACTAGTGCGTCACCCCACATTGGTCTTCTATGCTAAAATCATCATTTTGGCTAGGTGCCCAGTCACAAGTCGTGTTGCACCAATTAGTGTCTTAGCGTTTTAGCTTAGTGTAAAAACTAAGTTTATGTATTTATTTCTACAGTGACGAGTTACTGGACATCTATAGCACTTTTATCGCAGCTTGCTTTGCTTTGCTTTGCTAGAGGCAAGTACTTTCTACAAACTTTACATACTGTTACATAAATGAACTGCTAATTCAACCATGTTAAATGCTGATCCTTGGGGTAGCAAGTTAAAATATCACATGTTGTACTTTCCATTACTACCATGCTTAGAACAGTCTTTATGTATCTCTGACATGATTATAATATGGGTTATGGGAAAACTGTTAGTAGCGTACGTGATCATGCCCCCTTACTCGTACGTACGTACCGAGCAAGGTTGACATTTTATATGTATACCTTGTCGTAGGCGCACCAGCTGTATTTGTACGTATGTACATCTATCGCTTGTTTTACTTGTACGGAAGTACATTTTATATACTTGTACCACAATACATTTTACCCCTATTGACGATCACGTACCTGCTACAGTTTTAAACATTACATATATATCTGCCTCTATGACATATGTGTCCTTACCATGATAGATTATGTGATGCCATGTTCCAATTATTTCCTCTTATGTTTATTTTCATGTTTCATATGCTAGTTTGCTAGATTCAGTACTTGCTCCAGTCCTGACAGGATAACGTTGTAGGTGTCCTTACTGAGGAGGAGTTACCCTGCGACTCATATTAAGGAGATACTGTCGAGGACCCGACTTTGCCATACGAGGATGTTCCTGCGGGGAGACTCGTCTAGTTTTCATAGCTGTTTGGGATATTTAGTGTAGTCATGTATTAGACTACGTGTTTTGTAACTGGACATGTATCCAGTTTTATATTTCAGACTTGTACTTTGGACATTTTACTATATGAGACGACTTTTGTGTTTGGAGCATTTATGACTTTTATTCACTTATAGAACTGTTAGCACATTTAGTCCTAACTTATTATTTCTAGAACAGCTTACTGTGCTTTATCTCAAGCACAGGCTGGACATGACTCGGCCTGGCCCAACAATTTGGGTAGCGGGTCGTGACATGTTTTTAGTGGTGGCCCATGCAGGTCCTGACTAAATTGTTTGGTTACGTTATTGTACCAAGCATGCCTGCAATTAGAAACTTAAGGTAATTAGACAACATTAGGAATGACGCTTAGAACACCTAGAGGAATGCTAGGATTGCAACATAGAAAAATATCACATGCTTGCTATTATAATTAGATTTTCTTGCCTATGATTGCTTACTTTAACAAGTCCTTATAAGTCCTTTTTATTGTAATTAGATGGTGCTTACTCGTTCATCCCAGTATGTTACACCTGAGAATGGTGCACTCCATATCCAGTCAGCTGACCAGTTGACTGATACACTCCCACTTCCACCAACCACATTCCCCCACTCCACAGATCCACAGACCCAGATGCCTCCACCACCTTCCACATCCCAGGCCCAGCAGGACCCAATACTTCCACCACCCCCCTATCACCATACCTACCCAGGCTTCCGTATATACTCGACGGGAACCAGCTGCTCACTATGATCCAGGGGTTCCTAACAACCCATCAAGAGCAGACTGCCCAACTCCGCCAGAGCATGGAGCGTTCTGAGGAACGTCCCGTGGTCCCACCACCTGTAGGGCCACGACAGAGAGCGGGGACGATCAAGGACTTCATGGGTCTGAATCCCAAGGAGTTCTCAGGGACTGAGGGTATAGTAGTAGCAGATGATTGGCTAGACTCGGTGGAGAGAAAGCTCCTTGGAGTTAGGATGCCGGGTGACCTCCAGGTCGAGGCAGCGATATTTCTGCTGATAGACTTGGCAGGAGTCTGGTTCCGGAATGAGCCATTATTTGCGAGAGGGAGAGCCACTTGGGATCAGTTCAAGACCCAGTTCAAGAAGAAATTCTTCTCGACCACTGCTAGAGTAGCCATGGGGCTACGATTCCATAACATCCAGCAGGGGAACCGTTCTGTTGATGAGTATGCGGCAGAGTTTAGTCGCCTGAGCCGTTTTGCTCCTAGTCTGGTAGTAGATCCAGAGGAGATGACCCGTAGGTTTTGCCATGGTCTAGTTCCAGACATTGGCATTCTTATAGTGGCGAACGGTACGACTGACTACTACCAGAGCCTAGAGTTAGCCCGGAGCATTGAGGAGCGTCTTCTGTCTAGCAAAAGGCCGGCTTCTGTACATCATGAGGGACCGTCCAAGCGTCAGGCTTTCTAGTAGAGAGCACCGATGCCGCCCCAGTAGACTTACCGTCCCCCTACACCACATCATCAGACCCCGCCAGTTAGAGCCCCGGGACCCCGACAGCAGCCGAAGGGAGCTATATGTTCTTTCTGCGGAAGACCAGGGCATGATTACTCCATCTGCAGGAAGAGGTTGAAGCAGTGCTTAGTTTGTGGGTCTGCCACCCACATGATACGGGAATGCCCAGTAGCCAAGGGACCTAGAGGACCGCTTCCGACTCAGCAGCAGAGGTTTGGGCAGCATCTGCAGCAGCAGAAGGGACCTCAGGGGAAGGTTTATAGCCTGGCCCTTGAGCCAGAGCCGGAGCAGGTTTCGGAGCCAGATTACTTAGCTGACGTCATCACAGGTCATGTTTATTTACATACTTTTCTAGCTGTATGCTTGTTTGATTCTGGTTCATCTCATAGCTTCCTATCATTAGAGTTTATGCATAAACACCATCTAGTAGCTTCACCTACTGCGAAGATTAGTAGAGTGATGACGGAAGGAGGACCAGTACCTATTAGATCTATCTATAGATGTTCTATTTTTATAGCCGGGAGATAGTTCAGGGGACGATTCTTTGTGATGCTACTTCCCGGTTATGATATCATATTAGGGATAGACTGGCTTAGCTATGCCCATGCATCTATAGATTGTCATGAGGGTAGTATTTTGTTCAGTCTCCCAGGTACAGCACCATTCAGTGTCAGGAGGACAGGGCCGGAGATCAGTCTAAAGCCGAACTGTTGTACGACAGTTGGGGACGTAGCACCGCCACACCCTATCATCAGGGAGTTTATAGATGTATTCCCAGAGGATCTTCCAGGGCTTTCGCCTGACAGAGATGTGGAGTTCACTATAGATTTAGTGCGGGGTTCATCACCAGTATCCCGGGCTTGCTATAGAGTGAATCCCAAGGAGGCCGTAGAGATGAAAGAGCAGATTGATGACCTGTTGAAAAAGGGTTTCATTCGATCCAGTGCTTCTCCATGGGGAGCACCAGTGCTCTTTGTGCCTAAGAAGGATGGTACAGTCCGGTTTGTGTATTGACTACCGGGCCTTGAATGCCATCACCATCAAGAACAAATATCCTCTGCCCAGGATAGATGATTTGTTCGACCAGTTGAGCGGGGCGAAGGTGTTTTCCAGGATAGACTTGGGATCCGGGTACCACCAGGTGAAGGTTAGGGCAGCAGACATCCAGAAGACGGCGTTCAACACGAAGTACGGGCAGTACGAGTTTCTGGTGATGCTATTTGGTCTCACAAATGCGCCAGTTGTCTTTATGAATTTGATGAATAAGACATTTCACCAGTATCTGGATAAGTTCGTCGTAGTGTTTATCGACGACATCCTGATATACTCGAAGACGCCAGAGGAGCATGCAGAGCACTTGCGGATAGTTTTGGGGATTCTGAGGCAGAAGAGATTGTTTGCCAAATTGCCGAAGTGCGAGTTCTTTTTAGACCGAGTGGAGTTTTTCGGCTATGTAGTCACTGGAGATGGAATCTCGGTGGATCCCAGGAAGATTGCTGCAGTTGAGACGTGGAAGGCTCCGACGTCAGTTTCAGAGATCAGGAGCTTTCTGGGTTTAGCAGGCTATTATAGAAAGTTCGTCCAGGACTTTGCTAGGATAGCTGAACCCATGACGAAGCTAACGCGGAAGGATGCAGAGTACATTTGGTCAGAGGACTGCCAGGCAGCGTTTGAGGAGCTGAAGAGGAGGCTGACGACCGCTCTAGTTCTGACTTTACCTTCAGGTTCTGGAGGTTTCACCATATACAGCGATGCTTCTGGGAAGGGGCGAGGATGTGTCCTACAGCAGCATGGGAAAGTGATTGCTTATGCATCTAGGCAATTGCGGACTCATGAGTGGAATTATCCTACCCATGACCTAGAGTTAGCTGCGGTGATCTTTGCACTCAAGTTATGGAAACATTACTTATACGGAGAGCGTATGGAAATCTTTACTGACCACAAAAGCTTGAAGTATGTGTTCACGCAGAAAGAGCTGAACATGACGCAAAGACGATGGTTGGAGTTGATGAAGGACTTCGACATCGATTTACAGTATCAACCCGAGAAGGCAAATGTGGTGGCGGATGTGCTGAGCAGGCATCCGATGGCATGGTACCTGATGATTGATTGACATTTGCAAAAAGATCTGGAGAAGCTCGGTATAGAGCTAGTTCGGCCAGGATCAGTGATACAGATGATGGCGCTTGACATTCAGTCAGGTTTGATGGAGCAGATCCGGGAGGCACAGTCTACAGATGAGAGCCTTCGCAGACTTCGAGCCCAGGCGTTAGCAGGATTGTTGGATGACTTTACTATAGCAGAGGATGGATCCCTGAGGCATGGCAGCCGATTGTGCGTGCCGAAGGAAGAGCTGGTAGAGGCAGTCTTGCAGGAGGCGCACCGATCGAGATATTCTATTCACCCTGGTGCTAACAAGATGTACCGTGACTTGCGGGAACATCTTTGGTGGCACGGGATGAAGAGGGATGTATCACGTTTTATCTTGAGATGCCTAGTTTGCCAGCAGGTCAAGGCAGAGCGCCAGAGGCCAGCTGGTTTATTACAGCCGTTACCCATTCCCGAGTGGAAGTGGGAACATATTACGATGGACTTCGTCTCAGGGCTTCCTCGTTCCCAAGGAGGGAAGGATGCCATTTGGGTTATCGTAGACAGGCTGACGAAGTGTGCGCACTTTATACCCTTCAAGGTGGGGCTTTCCATCGAGAAGTTGGCAGAGCTATACATGCAGCAGATAGTTCGCCTACACGGAGTACCGATGAGCATCGTGTCAGACAGAGACAGCAGATTCATACCCCACTACTGGAGGAGCTTGCAGGAGGAGTTGGGCAGTAGGCTGAAATTCAGTACGGCGTACCACCCGCAGACAGATGGGCAGTCCGAGAGGACGATACAGACACTGGAGGATATGCTGAGGACCTGCGTGCTGGACTTTAGAGGATCATGGTTGAGCCATCTGCACTTGGTAGAGTTTTCATACAACAACAGCTACCAAGCCAGTATCGGTATGTCTCCTTTCGAGGCGCTTTATGGACGACGATGCCGTACACCGCTCTTTTAGGATGATGTCGAAGACAGAGTTATGCTTGGGCCAGAGATGATCACAGATGCAGCAGAGAAGGTCGGGATGATCAGAGACAGGCTCAGAGTAGCTCAGGACAGGCAGAAACACTGGGCTGATGCTAGTCGCAGACCGATGGAGTTCACAGACGGTGATATGGTGCTAGTGAAGATATCACCTACTAGAGGGACGATCCGGTTCGGACGAGGAGGGAAGCTGAGCCCCAGATACGTCGGGCCATTCGAGGTACTTGGCAGGATTGGAGAGGTAGCTTACAGGGTTGTACTTCTACCCAACCTAGCAGGAGTTAACGATATCTTTCACGTATCTCAGTTGAGGAGATATGTTCCAGACCCCAGTCATGTGCTAGATCATTCAGAGTTGGAGGTCGGACCGAGCCTTACAGTTTCTGAACAGCCAGTAGAGATATTAGACAGGAGAGAGAAGAGGCTGAGGAACAAGGTTATACCCTTAGTATGAGTAGCTTGGAGCCGTCACTCTCCAGGTGAATCTACTTGGGAAAGGGAGTCGGACATGAGGGAGAGATACCATTACTTGTTCGATCCAACCGCTGCGAGGGAACCACCCGTTTCCGCTTGATACCTTAGAGGTTAGTTTCGATCGCAGCCTTAGTCATTTTGTTACATTACTTGCTATGTTAGAATATTATAGGGTCTTCAATCCTTGTGAATTTCGAGAACGAAATTTTTCAAGGAGGGAAGACTTGTAAGCCCCTGTTTTTCAAAAATTATTTAATTAGAGTTAATTAATTATTAAATGTCATTTTTAGCCTTAAAATATTTACTATGATTTTTAGGAATTTTTCTAGAATTTTTAAATGAGTTTTAAATAAGTTTTAAATGCTAAAATGTCATTTTGTAATTTTCTAAAATGTTTTTAATGCATTTTGTAATTTATAAAATTGTTTAGATATCAGTTTGCAATTTCCTATTTTGTTCATGCAAATTTTATTTACATATAATAGCTGAGGGAGGGGATTTGCAAATTTTATTTGCATTGTTTAACTGTGGGGACCATTGTGTAAATTCCTAAACTATAGGGGCCTAGGTGCTAATTCCCTACCCACTCCCTGCCCGACGACCGACTGCCCGACGGCCACCGCCCACCTTTCCCCCGCCATTTCCGGCTGCCCCCGACCGACTCGACCCTCTATTTAAACCCCCCTCCTTCCCCAGACCAAACCCTAACCCTAAATCATCACCCAGCCACCCCCGACCACCATCGACGCCTCAGCCCCATCTCTTCTCCCATTTCTCTTCACCGTAACCCTAACTCCGGCCATACCCCACCGCCACCTCCATAGCAACTATCACCACCATCCACCGCCACCACTAGACGCGCCCCGACGAACTGAGTGCAGTGCCACCGGAGCGCCACCGCCCCGACGCCTACTCCACCGGCCAGCACGTTCAAATCCCCCCCAACCGCCGGACACGTGAGTGGCAAGTGTCGAATCTTGTCATGAGTAGCTCGTGTCCACGTATGTGGTTTACCGTGTCCTGGCGAGCACGAGTGTAGAACTGGACACAACAAACTCGTGTCGTGCGTGTCGAAGTCGACCCGGACACGTAGACTCCTGTGTTCCTAACTGTCAGGACACAGGACTGTATTTATATATTTTTTATTATTATTTAAATGCTTAAAACCTAAATAAAACTAATCTAAATCCTAATCCTAACACAACCAGTGGGCTGACACCCTCGCCAGCCCGATTCGACTTAACCCCCCCCCCCCCCCCCCCCCCCCCCCCCCCCCCCACCCCGCGCGCTCTGGCTCGAGTTCGAGCCCCCTTGCTGTTCTTTTATTTTCTTTTTCTTTTTTCTTTTGTTTTTATTATTTATATATATATATATATATATATATATATATATATATATATATATATTCTTATATATATATGTATACATATATTTGTATATATATGTATTATTATATATACTGTATTTATATATATATGCTGTATTTTTTATATATAAATATATATTTGTATTTATGTACATATAGGTATATCTGTATATATTTTCATGTGTATATATATATTAATATATACATACTATTATATATATGTACACAATATATATATATATATATATATATATATATATATATATATATATATATATATATATATATATATATATATATATATATATACTTTATAATTAAGTATATTCTTATATATATATATATATGTACTTTTAACATATGTATGTATATATTCATTTTGTATAATTTTATCTTACTAAAATATTAATATTTATTTTGCACTTTTACCAATTTGTATTTTAGTGTATTTAAATTACTGCAACCATTTGGTGTCCAAGCCTAGCATGGGTTTTTGGGCCCAAATATGTTTTCACACAGTCAAGACCTGTACAAGTCATATTAGACTTGATTCATGGCCTTGGGGCCTATATTTGAACTTTGGTTCAAATTATGTACATGGACAAAATACGCAGATAATTAATTATTTAATTACAAATAGTGTGCAATACTATTTTTGGATTTCTAAAAATACTTAAAGTACTGTTAAAATTATGGAAAAATAGTATTTAGATACTATGTTAATTTAGCTAATTTAGTATAATTTTTATAGTATTTAATTTATAGTTTTGCCACTAGTTTGGTATATGAAACCGAAACTCATTTTCTATATACTTAGGAAAACTGATTTTTTATAAAATACTTGTACTGGTTAATAAATTCTAAAAAATTTATAATAAATTTTTATAATTAATAAGGATTATTTTGGTACTTTATTTTATGTAAAACTATGCTTTTTGTCTATCTCAAAAATTGTTAGAACACAATGATCATTTGATTTATTTATTGATTAATTACGACTTGTAACTTTTTGTGCTATTTTGAGTTTTAGCCGTATTTGAACCTCACCCCTCACTAGTGTAAAGACCCTAGAAAGTTAGTTAAAGTAGTACGTCACCCCACATTGGTCTCCTATGCTAAAATCATCATTTTGGCTAGGTGCCCAGTCACAAGTCGTGTTGCACCAATTAGTGTCTTAGCATTTTAGCTTAGTGTAAAAACTAAGTTTATGTATTTATTTCTACAGTGACGAGTTACCGGACATCTATAGAACTTTTATCGTAGCTTGTTTTGTTTTGCTTTGCTAGAGGCAAGTACTTTCTACAAACTTTACATACTGTTACATAAATGAACTGCTAATCCAACCATGTTAAATGCTGATCCTTGGGGTAGCAAGTTAAAATATCACATGTTGTACTTTTCATTACTACTATGCTTAGAACAGTCTTTATGTATCTCTGACATGATTAGAATATGGGTTATGGGGAAACTGTTAGTAGCGTACGTGATCATGCCCCCTTACTCCTACGTATGTACCGAGCAAAGTTGACATTTTATATGTATACCTTGTCGTAGGCGCACCAGTTGTATTTGTACGTATGTACATCTATCGCTTGTTTTACTTGTACGGAAGTACATTTTATATACTTGTAGCACAGTATATTTTATACCTATTGACGATCACGTACCTGCTACAGTATTAAACATTACATATACATCTGTCTCTATGACATATGTGTCCTTGCCATGATAGATTGTGTGATGCCATGTTTCCAGATATTTCCTCTTATGTTCATTTCCATGTTTTATATGCTAGTTTTCTAGATTCAGTACTTGCTTCCGTCCTGACAGGATAACGTTGTAGGTGTCCTTACTGAGGAGGAGTTACTCTGTGACTCATATTATGGAGATACTACCGAGGACCCGGCTTTGCCATACGAGGATGTTCCTGCGGGGAGACTCGTCTAGTTTGCATAGCTGTTTGGGATATTTAGTGTAGTCATGTATTAGACTATGTATTTTGTAACTGGACATGTATCCAGTTTTATATTTCAGACTTGTACTTTGGACATTTTACTATATGAGACAACTTTTGTGTTTGGAGCATTTATGACTTTTATTCACTTATAGAACTGTTAGCACATTTAGTCCTATCTTATTATTTCTAGAACAGCTTACTGTGCTTTATCTCAAGCACAGGCTAGACATGACTTGGCCCGGCCCAACAATTTGGGTAGCGGGTCGTGACAGTATCATTTCTAATCTAAACTATATCTCAATCCACAGAAATCATATAAAACCAGAATGAACAAGTATGGGTCATGGTCTGCAGCCCACTAGCATATTGTTCGATTAGACTCCAAGAATGATATGAGTCTTTAAATAAGCAGAGTATATCATGATACTGAATATAAAGCACGAGAAGATAAAAAAGAAATAACACAAGCAAATACCTGTATCATGCATCGCAATCCTCTACCATCCCGCTCTGCTAACTAACTCCGTACAATCGCTAAACCTGTAGAGATCATCAGGTCCTCAGAGGACTAGCAAGATACATAAAACATGCCTATCTAACAGTTTAATCATGCAATAATATATACATGGTATAAACAAGAACTAGACAGGAAACTGACATGTGGCTACTGACAGGTAACTATGAACACGGACACGGGATCAACTATGCATAAATGAACTGCTGGAAGAACAAGAGATCAATGGAATACCAAACCCTCGCTGTAAAACCCCTTATAATTTAAATAAATATTTAAATTATTTTTGGATTTTATTTAATTCTATTTTATTTTTATCTTATTTATATTATATAAAAGGATTATAGCCATGGTTGAGTTTGAATATGCAAGACGACTAGAAAGTATGGCATGTCTAGCGTAGTTGGGTTCTTTAACTAGTATGCTAGCCTTGTTAGAAATGCCATGGTCATATTGTAATCTCTTGCATGTTAACTATTCAAATTATGGCACAAGTTATATTTTTATTTAATTAATTAGTTAAGAAAGCCTTTATGACTTTTTAGGAGACCCGGTTGCACAAAACCTTCCCAAAACTCTTCCAAGCTAAACCCAACCCTATGTAGGCATGTTGGACATTAGTAAATATTAATAATTATATTTATTTATATTTAATTCAGATTTTGTAGTGTAATTACATAGATACAATTAAATAGTTCTATATTAGGAAACCCCTTTTTAAATCCTCAATCCAATCAACTTGCCAACTCACCAAACAACCAAATCATGCCAAGTGGACCCCCACCATGATAATTTCGGCCAAGCAACCCCCCATGGCAAAATGCATCAAATTAAATAGGATTTAAATCCTAGATTGCTTAAAATTCATTTAAGGATATGTTTAAATATACCAACTTATCCCAAACCTTAACCAAATTCTAATCTTTCTCTCCCCCACCTTTGGCCGACCAAAATCTCTCTCCCTCTCTATAATTTTGGCAGCAACAAACTCTCCATAGCATCTATACATCATCTCTTTCATTGCACATCTCTCCATCCTTCACAAAAACTCATTTCCTCCACCATACATCCCCGAAACCCCTCAAAACAAACCCTAAAAACTCTCTCCTCCAACCAATCCTCTATAGCCATTATCAACTCTCCCATACTCACCAAGAGAGGATTAGCAAGCGAGGATAGCGGAAAATATTGGAGCTTTGGTGAAGAGAAGTCATCATCACCCTTTCTAGCTAGGATCTTTGGTAAGAACCCAAATCTTTTCTTCTAAAAAAACCTTTGCTAAAATTCTGTAGAAAATATGTCATTAATTCTGTAAAAATCATATTTTTATGGCTTTTTTTAGGTATAATCATCCATAAAGGTTTCATGAAATATATGCGTAATATTCATGTGTCGGTAGGATCAAAATTAACCTCATTGTAAAGGAACTATGAGTTATTGGGGCCTATTTTTGAAACTAAATTTTATTTGTGTTCATATACATAAATTAGGATTTAAGTATTTTTCCACGATTTTAGCAACTCAAATCTGGTCGGGAAAATTGTAGGTCAAAACTAGCTAATTTCGGGTAACTGGCTGACCTAGAATGTCCCAAACTTGTAGTATAACTCAACCCTTGTACCTCTAATATTATTCTATGAAATAAATTATTTTATTGCTTTTTAAAATATATTTTTGGTTATTTTAGCAATTTTGAGTCATTAACTATGTTCCAGGCGAGTTTCGGGTAGACTAGCTGACTTATTAATCAACTAGTCATAAATGTCTTTAGAAATGTTAATTCTAAAATTTTAGAGATAAATCTGTAGAAAATTAGTTTAAATATTATTTTTATGATTTTTATATAATTTTTAAGTATGTTATTGAAGTAGGACATAACCGACTAATTAAAAGTTAGAAACCCTAAAACTGTGTTTCGATGTCTCGTGGAACCTGTGTGTGATTATATGGATCTAAATGGTTCCATGAGAGATTGAATATAATTTTAACATATTACTTTGACTAATTAAGTCGTATCGTAAGTTTCATAAGTAGTGACTTAATTTAGTTAACTAATTATCTAGGAGCGCCGGATTCCGGTGGCGTGGACGCGGGAGCGGTGTTTCATATTTACAGCACGGAATCAGGCAAGATACCTTGCCATCTTTACCGCTTACATTTAGTTACATTTTATTTCAGTTATTGTATCTATATTTCTTGTTTATTATTTTCTTTTTGCTTGTGAACCTAGAGTTAAGAGACTTCCGTCAATAGAATGCATGTCATTGACTTCGTCACGATTGTATCACGAGTTGTGTGTGAGTTGTGAGCATCATGTAGTGGTCACTTGCGTGTTGGCTGATCACCCGTGCGCATGCGTAGGAATAACTGTCAATAGATGCATGTTAGAAGACTTGACAGTTATCTATTATAAACAGTGTTATGGAAACGACATGTGTTGGTGTATCGTGGTTACGATGCATGTACAGTATCATTGCATGGAGGGGACATCTATTAGTGTAGGGGCTACATTTATTTTTACACACATTTTGGGCCGAGGGTGACTCTTATGAGCACTACCTTCTGTCCAGGGCCGATAGTGACTCGGATGAGCGCTACTTACTGCCACTCTTTATTTACTCTGCTGATCCTACAGCCCCTGCATAGAACGTTATCCTCAAAGTGCATATCACATAGATGGTTAAGGACCTAGTCGTGTCGTAGTTTTATAGTATTTTTACTTATGCAGTTATATTGGCATGCTCTTCTTGTATCTTGCCACGTCCCTCTGAGGACCTGGTTATCTCTCCAGGTGTGTGCTTTCATGGTTTACTGCAGGTGTTCTAGCCAAGATTGTGGGCGTCTCATTTCTTCGAAAATGATCGCTCTTGGTCCGTCTTGATACTTTCATGGATCATTTTCTTGTATACTTTATCTCCTTTTGATAGTTGGTAGTGGACTTTGTCTCCGCCCAACGATTGTACTATAAATATTCAAGTTGATTTTATAGTATTATTCTTTTTATTGTGGATGAGATTTAGTTTGTCTTGGATTACTACATTTTATAGCTTATGTATTCATACGAGGTTTCCATATATTGGAGTGTACTTCGTATGTATGCAGCTGGCATAGATACCTACCTAGTCCTAAGTATTTTCGGACTGGGGCGTTACATGTTTTTGTGGTGGCCTATGCAGGTCAGTTTATCACTTCGGTTACGTTACTGTACCGATGTGAGCCTGCAATATAGGATTAGAATTTAGGAATCTCATCCACGTACTTGACCACCTTCCTCGACTTCCAAATTTCGAACTCTCGTTGCCTCCCTTGATTTTGCATCTTGCTTGAACTCTTTCTCCAACCCCTATCATCTTGTGCTTAACCATGGTTAAGAAGATGACTACACTATTATATACTTATTGGTCAACCATATGGCTAGAAGGATTGTATTGGCAATTGGAATACACGAAGACTTTAACTAAGTTATAAGGTCATTTTTCTAAAAGGATGATTTAATGATTGGCAGGTTATTACCAAAGAAAGTTTTAGTCTTGCGATTTCTAAGTAGTAATTACCAGAGAATTGATAGAATTTTTTTTTGGTACTGAAAAAAAGAAGAAGAAGAGTTTGAATCTATATAAAAAAATTGATTTAGGAGAAATTGATGTAATTTTGTTTTGATATTCATGGATTCATGGATTATGGTTATACATCTTTAAACGTATATAGATTTGGGTTGATGATGATATTATGATTGTAAAAGTGATAGTATAAATTATTTAGATTGAATCTTACGAGTTGCGATTAATATGTTTATTAAAATTTAAAACTTTAAGTGAAAGAAAAGATATTAAAATTTTGGGTTAAAATACTAGGAAGACATGAAAACAATTCTTGAGGAAAAGTTTCAAATTTGAAATCGTGTCCTTTGATTAAAGATTTAGAAATCTATTTAGATCTTGGGGTTTAAAAAGTGGTAATTATGTTGAATGACTTAGAAATGGAAGTTATGGTTGACGAATGCGTTAAAATATTGAGCTGTAAATTTTAGATTATTCGTGATATGTTAAAAGATTATCTTAAGGGTTATTGGTGAAATTTTTTTGGGGTTTTAAAGTTATGAAGTGATATAATTTTTTTTTTTGGATTCATGATTTTCTTAAGTTAAAAGTTGGAGTGGAAACTTAAATTTTGGAAAGGTTAGTAGTGACATGATAAAAGTTTACTTGGAAAGGGATTTGGTTTGGTCATGATTAAATTTAACGGCTTGGAGCGAATACGAAATATGAGTAGTTCATTTTAGAGAAATTTATTAAGGAGCTTTTGGAGGAAACTTGAGTTTTCAATTTTAATATTAGGCCACCAAGATTACCCTAAAGAGTTAGGAGTATTCCATACTAAATGTCATGTCACTCATGACCATGATAGTAGTATACATAAGTGTTGCTAGTCATCTACCAAACTATACTGTATCTCAATCTTGACTTACTCGACCCCCTCAATCTAGATCTTTTATTGTGACCTTCTAACTGTTTGTAATATTTGAATAAAGATTTAATTGTTCCTTAACTGTATTCATGTAGGAGACTATCTTCTCTCTACTATATTCCTAAATTATTTTACTGAATTTTTAATTAATTATATTGCATACTTTAACTAGATCTCCTTAATTTTTGTGCATTAATTGTCACCTCATGAACTTCCACATTCTATTTAGATATTTGACATCCCTTACCGTGACTTTGATATTTGGAGCACAACACCAGACTTTTTCTTCCAGCAGACTTCATATGTAAGACCTAGACGAGTCCATCTTCATGTAGACATATCATGTCCCACCAAAATACGTCTCTTTGTACTCTATTTTTTGACATGACTTTCTGGTCAAAATGACTAAACTGTAACCTCTACCATGACACCAAATACCTTCTGACTTTAATTAAAGATCCAACCTTGACTAAATCTTTTGACGCAATATGTGATGGTGTTCTACTTAATTTCTCAAATGCTTAACCTTGTACTTTATCTTGGTTGCTTGACCCATGGTCCCATCACACTACTAGTTTAACTCTTGTAAGTTGGGTAGAATACCTCACAACCTAACAAAACTTTTATCCTTATGAATCATGTTGATGAGTTCACTTAGACTAGAAATTCAGAGGACTTTAACTTATATAGACAACCAAGCCATAAGTGAAGAATACTAGGACAACTGTATAGGCCCACACTTTGGACAAGACTTGATTTTAAAAGATCTTGGAATAATTAAATTCCTTCGATATTACCTCTCTTACTTATATTTCAACAACCTGATGCTGCTAATTTAGCCTTAGTTTTGCAAGCTTATCTTTTTTCGAGCTTGATCATGACATATTTTATTGGGTGCACCCACTAACATATTGTCTAATCAGAACCGGTGCATGATGGTCTGATCAACCTATTGCACTTTGGTTCTCTTTTCATGTATTATTCTACGTGGATGGAGACATAGTTAAACTTGCCTTAGAGTCTCATCCGCGACAGCCTTGGCAATTCCCTTTTGAATTATTTTCGTCACCTATGAACCTCGCATTCGTACTCAATCGTACCGTCTTTGAAACCTTTGTTGTTCTTGTCTTTTACTTATTTTGGAAAGACAAGGCACTGTACTTGCTAGATAGACTCAAGGTATCATCTTTAGTTGCCCTATCAGTTATTTACACACAAATATAGATAGCCACCGACCGACTCATGTGGCTGTATCCTCGCCTTTAACTACTCCTCATTCCTCAACTCTAGAATTATTATCGTGCCCTCCCAATTATTCTTGAGCACTCGAGAATGATTCTAATCGTTCACTTAAATCCAACTCTCAACCAAGACGATTAGTATCCAGTTTTCTCTCAGGGAACCACATCTTCCAATGGTCAAATTATTTTCTTTGAACTACCGAATTCTTTGCTACTCTTTAATTCATGTTATACAAGTTTGTTATCTTCACTAGCGACCCTCAATCAATCCCATAACCCTGATGAATTTTGTGTGTGTCGAATTAATAAGTTTCTAAATACATAGTTGTGTTGAACGTCGTTTTATCGCCTCCTACACAACTCCAAACATCAGCCCACACATATTAGTCGTTTTGACTTAGAGTTTTCAAAACACTTGCCTAATCATATTCAATAGCCTGCGTTCTTTTAATTATCATCGATTCTCATCACTTGGCCATAAATTCTTCTTCCCTAAGTTTTCAAGCTCACCTCTTAGTTTCCCATGTTAGACGTAGAACGAATCCTTTTGAACCGACACACCTTAGTATATTCCAACAAGAGGTCGCTACCAGCTTGTCAGAAGCATGACCCCTAGAGTGACAATGTTTGATTGTAGTAACTTTCTTATTGTTGTTATTGGCCAAGAACATTATGGTGTTATCGAGGCTCACTTAGAATCCAAGACTGCGGTCAGAAGTGTCCATTATTATCGTGCCCCTCCCTAGAAATTGTCCTCCTCAAGGTCTTGTAATGACGATGATCTTTACGGGTGGCCAACTTCTATAAGTTGGATAGAGTCTGGAAGGAAGCATACCCCATCTTGTAGAATATGAGGTCAATTGGGATTCCTATGACAACCACCCCTCAATCCTTTCAAAAATTGAGCTAAGATTTGACGTACCTACTCTCCCTCCGTACAAAATCTCGCAATTCTTGATATTATGATTATTTTTAATTTCGAGGACGAAATTGTCATAAGTTGGGTAGGGTGTAAAACCCCTTATAATTTAAAGAAGTATTTAAATTATTTTTGGATTTTATTTAATTCTATTTTATTTTTATCTTATTTACATTATATAAAAGGACTATAGCCATGGTTGAGTTTGAATAAGCAAGACGACTAGAAAGTATGGCATGCCTAGCGTAGTTGGGTTCTTTAACTAGTATGCTAGCCTTATTAGGAATGCCATGGTCATATTGTAATCTCTTGCATGTTAACTATTCAAATTATGGCACAAGTTATATTTTTATTTAATTAATTAGTTAAGAAAGCCTTTATGACTATTTAGGAGACCCGGTTGCACCAAACCTTCCCAAACCTCTTCCAAGCTAAACCCAACCCTATGTAGGTATGTTGGGCATTAGTAAATATTAATAATTATATTTATTTGTATTTAATTCAGATTTTGTAGTGTAATTACATAGATAGAATTAAATAGTTCTATATTAGGAAACCCCTTTTTAAATCCTCAATCCAATCAACTTGCCAACTCACCAAACAACCAAATCATGCCAAGTGGACCCCCATCATGATAATTTCGGCCAAGCAACCCCCCATGGACAAATGTATTAAATTAAATAGGATTTAAATCCTAGATTGCTTAAAATTCATTTAAGGATATGTTTAAATATACCAACTTATCCCAAACCTTAACCAAATTCTAATATTTCTCTCCCCCACCTTTGGCCGACCAAAACCTCTCTCTCTCTCTCTATAAATTTGGCAGCAAGAAACTCCCCATAGCATCTATACATCATCTCCTCCATTGCACATCTCTCCATCCTTCACAAAAACTCATCTCCTCCACCATACATCCCCGAAATCTCTCAAAACAAACCCTAAAAACTCTCTCCCCCATCCAATCCTCTATAGACATTATCAACTCTTCCATACTCACCAAGAGAGGATTAGCAAGCGAGGATAGCAGAAAATATTGGAGCTTTGGTGAAGAGAAGTCATCATCACCCTTTCTAGCAAGGATCTTTGGTAAGAACCCAAATCTTTTCTTCTAAAAAAACCTTTGCTAAAATTCTGTAGAAAATATGTTATTAATTCTGTAAAAACCATATTTTGATGGCTTTTGTTAGGTATAATCATCCATAAAGGTTTCATGAAATATATGCGTAATATTCATGTGTCAGTAGGATCAAAATTAACCCCATTGTAAAGGAACTCTGAGTTATTGGGGCCTATTTTTGAAACTGAATTTTATTTGTGTTCATATACATAAATTAGGATTTAAGTATTTTTCCACGATTTTAGCAACTCAAATCTGGTCGGGAAAATTGTAGGTCAAAACTAGCTAATTTCGGGTAACTGGCTAACCTAGAATGTCCCAAACTTGTAGTATAACTCAACCCTTGTACCTCTGATATTATTCTATGAAATAAATTATTTTATTGCTGTTTAAAATATATTTTTGGTTATTTTAGCAATTTTGAGTCATTAACTATGTTCCGGGCGAGTTTCGGGTAGACTAGCTGACTTATTAATCAACTAGTCATAAATATCTTTAGAAATATTAATTCTAAAATTTTAGAGATAAATCTGTAGAAAATTAGTTTAAATATTATTTTTATGATTTTTATATAATTTTTAAGTATGTTATTGAAGTAGGGGCATAACCGACTAATTAAAAGTTAGAAACCCTAAAACTGTGTTTCGATGTCTCGTGGAACCTGTGTGTGATTGTATGGATCTAAATGGTTCCATAAGAGATTGAATATAATTTTAACACATTACTTTGACTAATTAAGTCGTATCGTAAGTTTCATAAGTAGTGACTTAATTTAGTTAACTAATTATCTAGGAGCGTCGAATTCCGGAGGCGTGGACGCGGGAGCGGCGTTTCATATTTACAGCACGGAATCAGGCAAGATACCTTGCCATCTTTACCGCTTACATTTAGTTACATTTTATTTCAGTTATTGTATCTATATTTCTTGTTTATTATTTTCTTTTTGCTTGTGAACCTAGAGTTAAGAGACTTCCGTCAATAGAATGCATGTCATTGACTTCGTCACGATTGTATCACGAGTTGTGTGTGAGTTGTGAGTAACATGTAGTGGTCACTTGCGTGTTGGCTGATCACCCGTGCGCATGCGTAGGAATAACTGTCAATAGATGCATGTTAGAAGACTTGACAGTTATCTATTATAAATAGTGCTGTGGAAGCGACATGTGTTGGTGTATCGTGGTTACGATGCATGTACAGTATCATTGCAGGGAGGGGACAGCTATTAGCGTAGGGGCTACATTTATTTTTACACACATTTTGGGCCGAGGGTGACTCTTATGAGCACTACCTTCTGTCCAGGGCCGATAGTGACTCGGATGAGCGCTACTTACTGCCACTCTTTATTTACTCTGCTGATCCTACAGCCCCTGCGTAGAACGTTGTCCTCAAAGTGCATATCACATTGATGGTTAAGGACCCAGTCGTGTCATAGTTTTATAGTATTTTTACTTATGCAGTTATAATGGCATGTTCTTCTTGTATCTTGCTACGTCCCTCTGAGGACCTGGTTATCTCTCCACGTGTGTGCTTTCATGGTTTACTGCAGGTGTTCTAGCCAAGATTGTGGGCATCTCTATTTCTTCGAATATGATCGCTCTTGGTCCGTCTTGATACTTTTATGGATCATTTTCTTGTATAATTTATCTCCTTTGATAGTTGGTAGTGGACTTTGTCTCCGTCCAACGATTGTACTATAAATATTCAAGTTGATTTTATACTATTATTCTTTTTATTGTGGATGAGATTTAGTTTGTCTTGGATTACTACATTTTACAGCTTATGTATTTATATGAGGTTTCCATATATTGGAGTGTACTTCATATGTATGCAGCTGGCATGGATACCTACCTAGTCCTAAGTATTTTTGGACTGGGGCGTTACACTCGCCCCGAATGTGGACTCGCAGGTTTGAACTAATCACTAACCCTCACCCCGAATGTGGACTCGCAGGTCAGTTTCAAGACAAGTCACCCTCGCCCCGTATGTGGACTCGCAGGTCAAACGTACAACCCTCGCCCCGTGTGTGGACTCGCAGGATGTGGGAAAGACAAAGGAATAGCAGTTCACTCACACATACATGCAGACACGACTCAGTCAAGATGCAGGTAAAGACACGGTACAACTCAGTCATGACACAGTTAAGGATAACTCTAGCATGATCCATGACGTAAACAAGCCGGGTATAACTACACTATCAAATCATGAAACACTAATATGCAAGCAAGACAATAAACTAGTAAACATGGTATCCCATAAATCTATAGCAACTAAGGTAACTCAAGATAACATACTAAGACTGGTGTACTATAAGCATGAAAATAAACTGTAGAGGGAGGTAAGGTATACTTGCCTGGAGATTGCACGCAGATCCAACAAATATATAGTCGACTGGTAAGCCATACAGTCCAAGTCATCACAACTGTCTCCGAAAGCTGAAACAAATATTACCAATGTTCTCAGAATAGTCAAATTAGCTAGGATTGCCTGTCCTTAAGTCCAATTCTGGACACAGGGGAAAAAGCGGTAATTTCGGGCAAAAACAATGTCCGCCGTTGGACCCGCTTTGCACCGAAAAGCGTGCCAGAGTCAATGGTCTCTAAAGTCATCAAACTATATGTCAACAGGTCTGGTTTTCCGATACGAACCCAACCGTATGTCCAAAGTTGGATTCCGGCGGGCCGTGCACAAAATCGTCCGTTGAGTCGGACCGTTGGGCCCGCAAAACAGCGTTCTGATTCAACTGTCTCAGAATTGGACCAAACTTGGCATAAAGGACCAGAAAAATGATACGGTCATGTTGCTGCAAGTTTCGTCTCGATCTGACGAGCGTGCACGAAGTAATTGGGAAATTTGCACAGAGGTCGATACGGTAAATTTCGACGGATACGCATCAAATTCGTCGCGCACACGCGACCAATTTGAATTCCGTCAAAGCCCACACAACCACGAAGCCATTACGCACCTTTCGATGCCTTCGGTTCGCGACCACGTCGCCCGAAATGGCGGGACGCACGTCGTATCGAAGGGTTTTATTAGAATTCACTATTTTCGAAAACAGTTTTTTTGTTAGTTTTGGGAGTCGAATTTCTCGACATACGATCAACGAAATTCGATTCTACAAAAACATTTGCAAAGCCCTATATGTTGTGTCCAACTGTTTTTAATTAGTTTTAAAGAAAACGTCAATAGGCATTTAGAAATAGTCTTCGAAGTTGGTGATCTGACAGCCAAAAACAGAGTGTATTGGCACTATTTTTGTCGAGGTTTGACTCGATTTTCTAGGGTTCTGATCATCGGGATTTCGAACGAATTGAAGGGAAAGAAAGCCTTATATATTATGATTACGACGAACCAATCGGTTCGTCGATTGACTACAAGATGAAGGAGCAATGAGATGACGAACCTGGGTCGAGCAACCGACGTTCGCCCGTTGCTGTGGTCGTGCGGCCTGGTTCGGCGGCGGTTCCCAGCCGACTCCGGCCTGGCGCGACGGCACACGGTCGTGGGGTGGTTCGCCCATGGATCAAGGAGGGGGGCGCAGGAGTTGCGTGGATATTCCTTAGGGTTTAGACGAGTTTCTGTTCCTCTCTCTCCCGACTATTTATCTATACGTACACTGCTGTGTACGAGTACTCGGGTCGGGCCTCCTCTGTTGGCCGAGCATGAAGTTGGCCATGTGGGCCGGGTTGGGGTGTGGAGCCTGGGCTGGGCTCTAGGCTGATCAGCTGGGCCTGGCTTGGGCCAGCTGCTGCTTATTCTTTTACTTTCTTTTTCTATTCTTCTTATGTATTTATTATTCTAGTATATATATATCTACATATATATCAAAGCCTATGCACATCTATACATATATATATACACACATGTACCTATATATTATATATACATATATATATATATATTTTTTTTCACATATATATTTTTACACATACCTTTACATATATATATATATATATTTTTTTTATATATATATTTTTACACATACCTTTATATATATATATATATATATATATATATATATATATATATGTATATATATATATATATATATATATATATATATATATATATATATATATATATATACCATGAAAAAAAAAAAAAAAAAATATATATATATATATATATATATATATATATATATATACCATGAATATATTTTAAACAATAAACTATTCTAAATATATTTAATATTACAATATAGATTTCTTAATGTATATACACCCCATTTATATAAATGAATAATGATATTGTTTTATGTAAACCTATAAAAGCCCATTTTCATATATCATGAATATATTTCTATATATATATTCACATGTATATATAATCTAGATAAATCCCACTATCCAACATATGTATTAAGGAAATTATTTACTATAATATCACTCAAATACTATTTCTAATAGCAAGCACAATAATATATATATATATATATATATATATATATATATATATAACAATCGTCCCCAAATTGCTTTCTAAATCATTAAGGTAAAAATACCAATACAATATACATCTATATGGTCGTCTCTGAACCTACTACTCGACTACGTGGGTTCGGGCTTGGTTCAGGTCAGTCCGAACTAAGTTGGTACAACCGGGTCATCCAAAAGTCAAATAATATTAATAATAACTAATTAAGTTATTTATAGTGGTCACGTCGTAACTTGGCCCGGTTTTCCTAGTTAGGACACACTTATGGCTCGGCCTTCCCTGACATGGCTAATACACTAGTCAAGGCACACTGCTACATCTCCCGTGCCACAATTCCTAGTTGTTTTGTGCTCCATCGATCCACAAAGACTTAAGTCATCTACCGTAATAAAAAACTAAATAATTATTTATAAAATTCAGAAAATCACCATCAAAATAAAATAATTAATAATAAATAATAAAAATATATTTGAAGAATTTTCGGGAAGGGGAGCTACATAACTACTCTGTGCAGCTGGCTCATTAAATGCTCTGACGCAATGCGGCATCTCTGAGACAGAGGATTGACAGCTCTGACATAAAGGTAAAATGATGACTCTGACATAATGACGTGCCCCTAGAGAGACGAGAAAAATCTTTATAGCTGGCACAATCCACCAATTCCAAAGCTCCTTATGCGGATCGCTTCAAAGACTTCCATGCGGCTCAGTTATCGGGGCCACCCTTATGCGGTTCAGATGGGGGGCCACCCTTATGCGGCTCAGTTGTGGGGGCCACCCTTATGTGGTTCAAATGGGGGACCACCCTTATGCGGCTCGGTTGTGGGGGCTACCCTCATACGGCTCAGCTGGGGGCCACCCTCATGCGGTTCAGTTGGAGGCCACCCTCATACGGCTCGGCTATGGGGGCCTCCCTTATGCGGCTCGGTTGTGAGGCCATCCTTATGCGGCTCGGTTGTGAGGCCACCCTCATGCGGCTCAATTAGCAGACGACACTCATGCGGCTCTGCCAGGACGTCCCGTTCATGTGACTCACAGCATAAATGGCAGTTGAGACACGTGGCAGAAGATTGACTAAGACTTATCCACTCGGATTTAGCAACCAACAAATCATAACAATGCAGATTTATTGCAACCAACTCAACAGCCCAGATTGATTTCCAACAAACAGATCAAGGTTAATCTTAACCAATCCACAACCGCCCACTTTTCAAGACGCAATTACTACACACCCCACTCATCACATAATTCCTATAAATAGCAAGGTGTTGTTCCTTTGCAAACGGACAGAGTTATACACACAGAGCCAGAGCATAGAGACTAGCCACTCCTACACACAAATAGAGCATTTCCTCGCCAGAGGAGAAGCTACGTCCGTGTCCCGACCCGCACCCACTGTGAGGGTACGAGAACGTAACAACGCCCAGCCTACGCCACAGTGTCGACGGTAGAACGCTGTCCTAGGTTAATGCATCTAACAGTATAAGGCTAAATAGTTTATACTCCCCGAATGGGGGTGACATAGCAGAAAGTAAACTCAATCACAACTAAGGAAGAAGAAGTACGATATGATATAAAACTCAAATGAAATACAGAAGATCAGAAAAGTCTAAGTGTCTAAGATAACATCTCAGCAAACATCCAGAATACAAGTCTCAACTACTGAATATGAAAGAATATATACAATCCAGATCCCAAATGACAGTAATAGTAAAACCTAGACTAGGGAGCCTCAGTCTCTATAGCTAATGGATCCGGCTGGAAATTCAGATCACTGGTATCATCTAGAGCTGTCCCGTAGTAGGTATCCACAAAGGCCTCATCCTCTGTAATATTTTCAACAGGTCCAGTCAGGACAGGAGCGAGCATAATACATCTCAACAGATCATAGCAGGTTAAAAAATATAATCATGCAGTAAAGTAAGATACAGGAACTGAAAGAAGTACAGTATGTAAACAGAGAGAGAACTTTAATAGAAATATCTACTATAAATAGAGATCTAACAGTGGCTAGTGAGTCAGAGTACAATATAAACATGTGAATGGCATAGGAGATTCTGATGCTACACTACGAAAAGATTCTGATGGTACACTACTTGGATATTATTCACATGTCTACCTCTACTCCCCTGTACCCCCAATCAATACACAAGGATCCAGCCAGGTTATGTTATGATTCTATGCAATGGCCCACAAGGGGTGATACATGGTATGCCCATAAATGGGTTATTCTAGGAGTGCCCATAAATGGGAGATTCAAGGAGACTCTGTGATCGTGAGAGTACATGTCACAAGTGATCAATGAACCATGAAGCATAGTGATACACAATGTAAGTAAAACGTACAGAACATGTAGTATCCGATGCTCCCTGAAGGATAACATCTCAAGAAGGGATCCATATAGTACTAATCCGTTTGACCAACGTGACAGTATCAAGTAAAGTAATTTAAAGCAGGAAAATAATTCTAAATAGGATATAAAATGATCAGAGAATGTACTCGCCTGGTATCTGAGTGTCCGAGAGAAATGTACTGTCCGAGGAGAGGTGTCTAGCTCCTAATCAGGACAGCACAAGTCACAACAAGTCCAAAATGATAATAAGATGCAATTCAATGCATTCTAAATGAATCTAGGTCAATTTAGACCAAAGTCAACTCTTGGTCAACTCTGGTCAACCCTAGAAGTCAAACTAGGTCAACTATGGTCAACTAGGTCTAACAAGTCTAAATTAGGTCAAACAAGTCGTTCTAGGTCCTATCAAGCCTACACTAGTTAACACACACCATTACAAGGCTATACAAGCCTAAACCAAGCCTATCAAGTCTGCTTTAGTCTAATCAAGGCTAACTGGCTTATACTAGTCTACCAAGCAACACTAGTCAAAGTCAACCTATTCAACCATCATTCAAATCAGCTCAAAATAAGTCATAAATTCAAATAAATTATATTAAATTTAAATAACCCCAAAAATGACAAAATACCCTCTAGGCTAAAAGGACAAATAAGTATCCCAATAACATGGTTAGGATCTAGGTCAACCAGTCTCCAAGGTTACACTATCAAAACACCAAAATCATAAGTCATGATTTAAAATAGTTTTAAAATGATTAAAAATCACCAAAAATTATATCATGATTTAAATATCATTATTAAAAGAATAAAATTATAAAATTTCAAAATTACCCTCATTTGGAAAACTGGGTGTTACAATCCTACCCACCTTATAAAAATTTCGTCCTCGAAATTAAGATGATCGCACCCCCTTCTAGGTCAAACATAGTCAAAGGTCAATCACTAGTCAATTTCTCAACATCCTAGCACTTGGTCATCAGCTGGTCAACTTCTTAGGATTTTACCTATGCTAGCTACCTAAGTGTTGGCAACTAGAATTTAGCAAAAAGAGACTCTATAATAGGCTAGCTCTTGACTTTTCAATCCTATCAAGTCACCCATAACTATGTACCTACAAGCCGAGCACACCAATCCCAAATACCACATATATATATGCTCAAAAACAACAACCCATCACATATATCCTAAGTATATCATATATATATATATGACTGATCAACCAAGGGTTAAAGTAGACTAAACTCATAAGGGACTGAAACAAAAGCTTAGAATTAGGCTAAGGATGAATGGTCTGAAACATCAATATAGGCAAAAGGGAATGATGCTAAGGAGACTGAATTTATGAGCTAAAGGACAAGACATTTGGGTCCACTTGTATAGTCAATATGAAAGAAAACCTACATGGTGACTGAAACATGCCTCTAGATCAACTTAGGCTCTCCTTCCTATCTGGCTGAACTAACTATATGCAAGACAGTGGTCTGAAGAAGTGAACCAAACTGGTGTACAGGGAATGCAATAGGCACTATACTGCAAATGGGTACAGGCTACAACCAATCAAAATATATTACTTATATACAAGCTATATATATATATATATATATATATATATATATATATATATATATATATGCTTTACCCTCATCACCTTAACTCTACTCAAAGTCTAATAACACCAACTCCCTACCACATGCCTATCACTCCAAGAAAAGGTCAGATACCGTAAGGTGTACTGGGATAGAACAGTGAACTGTCCCAAGTGGTGAGTACAGGCCTCTAGTATGCATGATACTAACTCTCCAGATATGCAGAATATGGTAAGGGGTTAATGGTTATATTGGTGAGTCAATAATTGAGGTCTGAACTATGGTCAAGTGAAACCTATGATGCAACATGGAGGGTAATGAATTTGAGTGCAGTGAACAACTTGTACAAGTCTGAACCAAGGGGACAGGGTATCTAGTGAAGGGTCTGCACACTGCCTATAAAGGTTGATCAAACATGACTGAACTCCACATAAAGAGAAATTAACTAAAATAGAAAACTGAACCAATTATAGGCTAATTAACTTGTCAATAATCCTATACAACAATAACCTATAGGTACCAACCAACCCATATCCCATATGCTAATATCATCTGCAACCTATCTATATAAATAGACCTCTCGGTCTTAGGTGAAACTACAACTATACTCAAGGGCAGGCTCTGGTCATGGGTGCCTCACTGCAAGGCATACTAACATCCTATACGTAACTGGTTGATATTATAAATAATAAGGGAATCACCTACACTGGGTTACTATTCTAATACCAATGCTAACTATCATCCCCACGGTACAGGCACTCTACAAGTCATCATATCATTATACTATGAAAGAACCATATATGAATTAGCTCTACAAAACTAAATATCCCTACTCCTAAGTTATTTATAACAACAGAAGGGTATGATGTTTAAAACCTTCTCAAGATACAATCTGTTAATCATATGCGTCTGGCCAAAATCATGTTGTCTAGAGTCTTCATCATGTTAGTGAACAAGGCTACAATAATCACAGAGTCCTTGACTAAGGTACGTACCTCTAAGTTTATGGTATTTAAAATTTTTGCATTGCCGCATGCGACCGCAAAAACCTTAAATTCCCATACCCGAGAAATACATCCAAAATCTGACTACATCTCCTCACTATGCCAACTAACATGACTATCGAAGATTCTAGATCCCATAACTGAGGTGACCTAGCCCATATGATTTTCTTAGAAGAAAAACAAACATAACAAAAGAGCAACATGACAAAAATTAATCAATCAGCAAGGAACAGATGGAATCTCCCGAGCCTCAACTGTCACCCGCCCAGAAAAGCTAAACAATTGTACTTAGATTGCTTTTCCTAGGTTTTGTTGCTAGGCTCTCTTTGTACAAGCGAGTTTATATTATGAATCAAAGTCCAGTCTTCCTATAAAACTGTTCTGTTCTTTCGATCATCAATGGCGAACAGATAAGTCTTCCCCGATCGCATCTCGCCAGATAGAACCTCGTAGATGGGAGAGGATACCATATGGCATGACTTAAATTTTTTTGCCCTTTCTTTCTTTGAAAGGTACTACCCCTGCGTCACTTCTTGCACAAGGTCCGAATGGACCCACATGATCTCACAACGTTCAGTCGTGAGTGGGACCAAGGTCGAGTTACGAGCTGGTGGTAGGTTGACGACTTCCATCATCGTCTTGGGGATCGGGACCACGCCGTTTGGGACTTCTGTAGGCGAAAAGTCGCCAAACTGAAGAGAGATCATGTTAGTAGATACGACCTTGTCTTCAGCTTCGAGGTTGATCACTTGGCTGTCGATAAGTTGTTGTATCTTCTTCTTCAAGGTGATGCAGTCCTTGGTGGAGTGATGCACGTACTGATGATAGAGACAGTACTTGGGATCATTGAGTTGGCTCGCCTCTGCAGGACGTCGTTGAGGAGGCAAGGTCAGCTTATTACCCTTCGTCAATGTGTGAAAGATAGTAATGACATCGTCTTCGTCGAAGGAGAAGGTCTCCTTAGGCTTGTTGGAGGTGCCCTGAGAATTGGAAGCTCCTTTGGATGTGTCGACCTTCAGGACTTCTTTCCCTTGACCCCCACGAATTGGGATAGTTTGAGGATGCTTGCCCTTGTTTTCAGATTTGGGTGTTTTCAACCCCAGTAGTTCCAAGTTAGGAATGTCATTTTCAGCAACATCAGCAGCCCTAATAAAAATGGGCCATGTATCATACTTATGTACACTAGACAAAACTTTACTGTAGGATGGAAGTTATGTCGACAAGTATCCATAAGTTCTGAGTCTGGTATACCGAAGGGCATCTTCAGTGCAAGCCGCCTGAAACGTTCGATGAAGGCGATGACAGACTCAGTCCTCCTTTGCTTGGTCTCGATGAGGGTGGACATACTGACATGCATGCCGCTTTCGTAAAACCTGTTGAGGAACAACCTCTCCAAGTCTTTGAATGAATTGATACATCCGTCAGGAAGACTGCAGAACCATTCAAAGGCTACCCCTGTAATGTGCTAATAAAGAGCTTCGACAGGAATGGATCGTCTCTGGCCAAGTGCAGAGTCTGTATGTTGAAGTGCGTCATGTGCGAACGAGGAGAAGTCAACCCGTCAAATGAGTTAAGCATCAACAGCTTGTAGTTAGGAGGGCAAGTAGCGTTCTCCCACTCAGGGAGATACGGTTGAGATATTCCCATCTTCTGAAGCTCGTCTTTGTGTGAGATGGTGTTAAGGCGAGCGACCAGGGAATCAATTGCATCCTGTTGATTAAGCAGGTGTTGGGAAACGACTGCTGAACGGTTGTCAGGCGTCGTTGGCGAAGGACCACCCCCAGTATTTATAAGATTTGGAGGAGGCGCAACGGAATGATACTCCTTTTGTAGTGAAGGAGGGTTGTTACTGTGATCCGGACTAGCGTGGGCCAAGACATTTTGTTGAGGTATAGGAACAGCCGCGGCAGCTTGAACCGCCATGATACTGGTAAGCATAGCAGTGATCTTATCGAATTCTATTTTAAGACCCTCTAGCCGTTTGCTGGTCTGGTCACTGGCTTCTTCAGGTCTTTCTCCGTCCGCCATATATGTAGATAGCATGCGAAGATGAACAGAGGAAACAGTACAACTGGTGCTGATACTGTCTGTCTCCGAGTGGATAAGTCCTTCATCTTCAGGTAGAGGAGGCAGATAGTCACCATCAGATTTGGAGGGATCGTCGTCCTCTGGAAGGCTAACCCCAGTGTGGGGGTCATCCGCTTCAGATTATGAGGGAATTCTACCCCCAGCTTGGGAATCTTCGTCGTCCATATGGAATCTTGCCTTTGATCGAGTGTCCATATAGACTCCTTCGGATGTGACAGCCTGTTGGCCATCTGTTTGTAGACTTCTCCTTCTTCTTCTCATGGAGCTAAGAGAGAAAGTTGGGTTCGTAGTCCACCGTCTTTGATTGGGGCTTCCGTAAGGGGGACCCCAAGAAGCCATGTTAGATGAAACACACAGTGGCTTCTCGTCGTCAGAGATGTACAGCCATCGAAACACGAACTTTCTCTGAGGCACTCTTGTTGCTTTGGAGCAACAATAGTTGATAACAATACTGGTGTACGGAAGTGCACTATGAATTATTATGTTCTTCTTCGCTTTAGGTTTATTATTTATTATGTCGCACAGGTCAGCAGAAGGGAGTTTTGCCTTACAACCCTTGTTGCATACATCGCCGAGCTTCGCATACGGGTTTGTAAGGAGAGTAGGCGCATCCAGAATTAGTTCATGTACAGGGGCAACCCCCATACCTAAGTTCTGTGATGTTCTTGAAGATAGCCCCGTGCTATACGCGTTAGGGCCTATCTTTTTGTTGTGGGCGCATAGGCCTTGGAGACTGGCCTTGGGCGCATGCTCCTTGACAGCGTGTCTGAGCCTCCTTGATGTGGGCGATAGTATGGATCCAGAGAGCCTGGACACATAGCCTTGGGCGTATGGCTTTGGATGCCCAGCCTGCTAAAGACAGAAGTATTCTGGTTGAGGCTATGCGCCCAAACACTCCCTTGGGCGCATGGCCTTGGGCGCATGCCTGGTGGAGCAGCGTTGTTTTCTTCCAGTTTGGCCTCCTTCGTTTATGAGCCTCGTCGGGTTTGGCCAGAGTGTCGCACACCCCGATTCTTGGCATCGTAGTATTTTTCTTTTCCAAGTCTTTGGTATTGAACACCCTGTTGTTGGTTGTGCAGGGAAGAAGTCACTAGGCTAGTAGAGCCCGGAACGGTATAAGCCTTTTTCGTTTGGGGAACTTCTGTGGTAGAGTCATGTGCCTATATGACAGAGTCCTCCAGTTGCATATCTACTATGACACTAGCAGGATATGCACAGCGAGCCTTCGGAAGCCAAGTCTTGCGAGACTTGTTTGGCTTCGCTAATTTTGAGGGAGTAGAGCCATCCCTCGAGAGCATCTCTTCGAACGTCTGTTGATCAAACTTTACGATCAGCATCTTCTGAGTACTCCCCACTTTGTCGATATCGGATTGCGTCACCACCTTCTCGTCAGAGGAAAAGGTAGTCCCCAGCAGAGTCACCATTTTTGTGGACACACACAAAAAAGAAGAAGAAAATGCTGTCTTTTCTTTATTGGCATAAGGCACCACAAATCGAGTACGTCTGAGAGATCCTGTACAGAGGATCCCCAAGTACAAAAAAAGAATTCTGGGGAATAGGACGATGGAGATCGAACGGTAGTTGCTCCTTTACTCCGTTGAAACTCCGATTATAAAAGTGGGAGAAAACCTAAGAAAATTGCTAACTCTCGGCTCACTGGCAAGAAGTGCAACAATTTAGCTCTTGAAAATGCTCTCTGTTCTGTGTTTTGAAGAGGGATGAGGCCCCCCTTTTATAGTCGTTCTTGGGCTAGAATGATGTTATGTGCCCACATGAGGAAACACGTTGGTTTCTATGTGGGCGTATAGTCCTTCTTTGGATGCATAGGATATAAGCGCATACAGGCTGCAAGATCGTGGGTTGGTCATGGTGTTGACGTGGCTGTATGCTTCAGTACACGACTGCTCGTGGAGACTGACGTCGCCATGTGCTTCGGTGCACGTTTTGATCATGGCTTTGACTGAGTCAGGCTTGGGCGCATAGCTATGTGTCAGGCTATGTGCCCTCCTTTTGGGGGAGCTAGTCTTGGGCGCATAAAACTTCACTGGCTGGACGCATGAAACTTCACTGACTGGGTGCATGGAGCTTCATTAACTGAGCGCATGGAGCTTCACTGACTGGGCGCATGGAGCTTCACTGACTGGGCACATGAAGCTTCACTGACTAGGCACATGGAGCTTCACTGACTGGGCGCATGGAGCTTCACTGATTTGGGCGCATTGAGCTTTACTGGCTTGGGCACATAGGGCTTCATTTGCTGAAAATTTTTCATGCTTCTACAGTTCTCATGCTCCCATATGGACTCTCCTGGAGGGTGGTGTCTCCACATGACTCGGACAAGTGGTATAGTCTGATTCCGCAGTTGCTTCTCCCTCCAATCAAGGATCTCTACTGGTTGCTCCTCGTAGGTCAAGCTCAGACCCACCTCTAGCTCTGAGTAATCCACTATATGGCACGGATCCAAAATGTAGCATCGAAGCTGGTACACGTGAAAAATGTCGTGCACTTCCTCCAAGCTAGCTGGAAGTGCTAGTCGATATGCCACCTCGCCAATCCGTGCCGTCACGTCGAAGGGTTCGATGTACCTTGGACTGAGCTTTCCGCCCCTGCCGAAATGAATGACGCCTCTGGTCGGCGAGATCTTCAGGAACACTATATCTCCAACTGTGAACTCTAGAAGCCGTCTGCTACTGTCCGCCCAGTGCTTCTGCCGATCCTGTGCGACTCTAAGACGCTCTCTGATCAGTCTGATCTTCTTGGCCGAATCTACCACCATCTATGGCCCAAGCAAAGTCCTCTCGCCAATGTCGTCCCAAGATAGAGGTGTGCGACATCTCCGCCCATAAAGTGCCTCGAACGGGGTCATCTCGATGCTAGCCTGATAATTGTTGTTATAGGAAAACTCTACAAGATACAAGTGATCCTCCCACGAACCGCCGAAATCGAGTGCGCAAACCCACAGCATGTCCTCCAGCGTCTGAATGATCCTCTCAGACTGCCCGTCCGTCTATGGATGATAGGCGGTGCTGAACTTCAACTGTGAACCCAAGCTCAGCTATAGACTCCTCCAGAAGTGTGATGTAAAGCGGCTGTCCCTATCTGAAACGATGCTCACTGGTACTCCGTGAATCCGCACGATCTGACGCATATAGAGGTCTGCAAGCTTCTCGGTCGACAGCCCTACCTTGAACGGAATAAAATGAGCAGACTTCGTCAGTATGTCCATGATAACCAAAATAGCATCCTTGCCACCGGGCGTACGCGGTAATCCAGAGACGAAGTCCATGGTAATGTGTTCCCACTTCCATTTCGGAATAGGTAAAGGCTAGAGTAATCCTGCTGGTCTCTGACGCTCCGCCTTAACCTGCTGGTACACAAGACATCTGGAAACGAATCTGGCAACCTCTCGTTTCATCCCATACCAGCAAACATACTCCCGCAGATCCTTATACATCTTGGTAGATCCAGGATGAATAGAATACTGCGACTGGTGGGCTTCCTGCATAACCTCCTCCTGCAAGTCTTTGAGCACACACAACTGGTTTCCGTGCCTCAGGGATCCATCCTCTACAATAGTGAAGTCGTCAAGCAATCCTGCCTCTGCCAGGCCTCTGAGACATCGGAGTCCCTCGTCTAGAAACTAGGCCTCCTTGATCTTCTTTAACAGTCCTGACTGTATCTGCATGTGCATCAGCTGCCCTTCAACTCCCGGAAGAACAATCTCAATCCCCAAACTCTCGAAATCCTCTAGAAGATGCCGATCCATAGTGAGAAACATAGCAATAGGATATCGACTGAGAGCATCTGCTACCATATTCGCCTTTCCAGGGTAATATTGTAGACTAATGTCGAAATCCTTCATGAGTTCCAGCCATCTGTGCTGCCTCATATTCATCTCCTTCTGAGTGAAAACATACTTCAGGCTTTTATGGTCCGTGAAGATGTCCACTCTCTCTCCATACAAGTAGTGCTTCCATAGTTTCAAGACAAAAATGGCTGCTACAAGCTCCAAGTCATGTGTAGGGTAATTCTTCTCATGAGGCCTCAACTGTCTAGAAGCATAAGCAATGACCCTTTTGTTATGCTCTAGTACACATCCCAAGTCTTTCCCTGATGCATCGTTGTAGATGACGAATCCTTCCGATCCTGCTGGCAAGGCTAAAACTGGTGCTGTAGTGAGTCTTCTCTTCAATTCTTCAAATACTGACTGGCGGGCGTCGCTCCAGATGAACTCCTCTTCCTTCCGTGTAAGCTTGGTCATCGGCTCTGCTATCTTGGCAAAATCTTTCACGAACTTCCTGTAGTAACCTGCTAGACCCAAGAAACTACGAATCTCTGCTACTGAATTGGGAGGTGCCCATGCTTCCACAGCTTCAATCTTCTTGGGATCTACAGAAATCCCCCCTCCAGTCACCACATGCCCCAAGAACTCCACTCTGTCCAAGAAAAACTCACACTCCGAGAGTTTCCCGTGCAGCTTCTCCTTCCGCAAAATCACCAACACTATTCGTAGGTGCTCCATATGTTCCTCCTCGGTCTTCGAATATATCAGAATGTCGTCAATGAAGACTACGACAAACTTATCCAAATACTTGTGAAAAACTTTATTCAACAAGTTCATAAACACTGTTGGGGCATTGATGAGTCCGAACGGCATCACCAAAAATTTATACTGGCCGTAGTGAAAGCTATCTTCGGAATATCCTGCTCCCGAACCTTCATCTAATGATACCCCGACCAAAGGTCAATATTGAAAAATACCTTCACCCTACTCAGCTGATCAAACAGCTCATCTATCCGCGACAAAGGGTATTTATTTTTGATGGTGATGTTATTGAGTGCACGGTAATCGATACACATCCTCACAGTCCCATCCTTCTAGTGCATAAAGAGTACCGGTGCTCCCCAGGGTGAAGCACTGGACTGAATAAAACCTTTACCTTCTAACTCATCATTATGGGCCTTCAAATCTGCTGCTTCCTTTGTGTTGATCTTGTAGCAATGCTGGGACTTCGGCACTGATTCGGGTACTAGGTCGATGCTGAACTCCACATCTCGATCTGGCAGCAATCCTGGCAACTCCTCGGGAAAGACATCGAGAAACTCTGTAATTAGCAGGTGCAGTAACTCCTGGTCTTCTGTAACTGCTCTGAAGTAGACTCCCTCTGGCCTCACTGCAATTCGTCTACTGATCTCGAACGGTGGGACTCTAGGCGGACTGAAATTCACCTTCCCTTCATAGCAGTCTATTACAGCAAACTGCTCACTCATCCAGTCGATGTCGAGGACTACATCAAATTTGGGCAATGGCTTCACTAGAAGTCGAGCCCTAAGCTCCCTTCCAGCTATAGTGATAGGGCAATCCACCATCTCACTAACTGGCACTACCCCTCCTCCTGTCATAATCTGACAGTTCCTCCTAGTGGGCTTAGGTGTGAAGTCGTGTCTATGCAGAAACTCATATGATATAAAGCTATGTGTGTCTCCAGAATCAAACAATGCAATGGAAGGAAATGAATGTAAAAGGATAGAACCTGTGATCACATCTGGAACTGCCTCATCCTCCTTAATTGCGGCCATGATGTAAGCACGTACCTGCTGTGGTGGTCCCCTCTACTGTTGGTGCTGTACAAAATGCTGATGCTGAGTAGGTAAAGCCTGAACCCTCTGTGGTGCAGCTGGTAGAGTTCTGGGTGGTGCAGGTGGTGGTCCTCCGGCTCCTGGAGGTCCTCCTGACAGTCGAGCTGCAACCTGTGGACAGTCCCTCATCTGATGTGCATCTGATCCGCAGAATAAGCAGAGCCCGAGCCTCTTGCGATACTCGTCGAAGCGGTATCCTGACCGGTAAGAGAAAGCGCAAGTAGCTTTCTACAGCTGTCTCTGAGGCTAATGTGCAGGAGCTCTGGCTGGACAGTGATTCTGCTGTGCCGGCTGCTGTGGCCTCACCAGAATCTGAGTCTGAATCCTCTTCGTCGGCGTTTGGAAGCTACTGTTGCCGATGTCCCGGTCCCTCTTCAGCTTCGGATCTTCTTCTTTCTCCACAGCCTAAGCAATCTTGAGGATGCTTGCATACGTCGTCGCCTGACTAATCGCCACTGCATGCCGCAGCTCCCTGGTGAGGCCCTTCTTGAATCTCCAAGCTTTATCCTCTGGTGCTCTGACTAGGTTCTCTGCGAACCTACTGAGTCAAGTGAACTCTGATGTATATTCCGCCATTGTCATGGTCCCTTGCTGCAATGCCTCGAACTGCATTCGAAGCTCATCTCGCTCCACATCGGGGAACACTTCTCCTTGAACAGAGTTTTAAAATCTGCCCAAGAAACCTGGGGCTCAGCTAACTGGGGCTCCTCCCGGTACCAAGCTCTGGCAAGGTCAAAAAGTTGCATGCTCGCAACTTCCACCTTCAAGTCATCTGGGATCCGTGCCATCTTCAGTGTCCTCTCAGCATTCTCCAGCCACTCAACCGTATAAACAATCCCCTCGTGGCCCAGAAATCCATCGGACAGAGGTTCTGGTAGTCCTTGGCAGTCCCTGGTCTCGGTACTACTGGTACTGGAGGTGCTACCGGTGCTGGTGCTGCCGGCTCTCGGGTCCCGAGCGCATCCACTACTATCGCCCGAAACTGTACGGCCTGGTGGTTCTGAGCCTCCATGAACTGCTGGAACATGGCCATCACCTGAGCACCGTCGAAAGTCATCGTCGGGGGTAGCGGAGGAAAGATAGGAGGCGGTGGCGGAAGCTGCTCTCACGGAACGTCTGGTGCAGACTGTCCCGAGCTGCCTGGCACTCCAGGCTGATCAGCGGTCTTCCTCGTAGTGACCATCCTGCAACAAAATAAAACTTCGTCATTGATGAAAACCAAACCTACAAGTAAATATAAATGTTATAATATCCATATATACCCGATGTACCCGATTTTCTATGATGTGATTCAAGTTTCCCTTGTTTAAATCAAGTCCCCCAATAGTACACTAATACCTAGGTACTATTAGGATAGACCTGAATGGGCCAACACTAAAAACATGTCACGACCCGCTTCCGAATAGTCGGACACGAGTCGGACACGCCCAGCCTTCATCGTTAGACACGATGAAGTAAGATGTACCAATCTAAGGAAATCTAACCAGATAAACATGAACTAGTACAAATCACAACATCTATAAACGAATCCCAGAATCCAGAACATGTCTAAGAATTATTACATTTCCAGCAAGTGAAAAGTAAAGTCTGATAGTCTCAAATACAAAAAAAATATAGACTGCTAATGGGTAAAGTGCTAGGCTTCCTCAGCCTCTAAGTCCAGAGCAACTCCTGCTGGCTCTACTGCATCTACAGGCTCTCGGCCATAATATGTGTCACATAAGGCCTCCATCTCACCTACAACGTATCCTAGTCAGGAGCGGAGCAAAGTACAGTTGTAGGTAATGAACAAGAACATCATGGTATGAAGAATAAGTACAGGAGAACACGAATATGAAATATAGGAAATAAACAAGAAAGTACAAAAATGTAAGTACATAAAATAAAGTACAGGAATGTAACTATGAACCTGAAGTACAAGACATGACATGTGCTCAATATTTGAAATAAAACTAATCTATGTGACCGGCTAAGGTGAGTAAAGGAACTTGTACAGGAGTACATGAATATCGGTACGGCTTAGGACCCGCGTGCACGATGCGAGGCCTAAGCTATCTACATGAATTTTAGTAATCGGGGTT
Source organism: Iris pallida (assembly GCA_029216955.1). Taxonomy (NCBI): domain Eukaryota; kingdom Viridiplantae; phylum Streptophyta; class Magnoliopsida; order Asparagales; family Iridaceae; genus Iris; species Iris pallida. Next base: position 19,228,962 of record JANAVB010043419.1, read on the forward strand.
TGGTCACATAGCTAGGGTATTTTTCCTCCCGACACGAGTAAGTACAAGAACAGGAAAGTACGAGAGTACAGGATATCGTGTCATGACGTGTCACAAGAAGAGTACAAGATATGTAAATACACAAAAATCATAGAACAGTACTTGCCTTGCTCTGGGAAAATACGGATAATAAATGAAGCTGGATGTCCTCATGTTTCAAATGATTTACAAGTTGGTTAAGCTATGAATAAATTCTAGTTAATTATCTTATAAAGTATTATGATTACACGACTTAGCTAAATCCTATTTATAGAACACTCTTTAACCATAACTAATTTATTATATTCTATTTAGCTACATATAATTGCCAAGAAACTAAGTTATTGCTTAGAAAATGATTTTTTGGACGTAAAAGTAGTACTAACAGTTATTACAACCAATAATTAAGAAAGATAACACTATTAGTATAAAGTTACAATCAAAGTGACAGACCACAATTCCTAGAATTTATAATTTCCTGAGATAACTTCTTAAAACAATCCTCAAATCCTAATGTTACCTTCACCAAACTATTTCCAGGAAAGAGACAAGGTAAAAACACACTCTTAATAAAACATGAGCCTAGTATTAATACTTATCAAAGATACTTCAAAACTAGTTTCAACCTTCAATTCGGCTAGCTGTCCCAACTCAACAACACTAACTTATAACACTACCATCTGGTCATAAAAATTGAACAACAAGTTGAATGTACCAAGGAAAAATATACTAATAACAGCTAGTAGCTAGATTTCAAATTCAGAAATTCTATTGCTTAATATGCCACACACACATAAACCAAACAAAATCTAGAGTATACTTATTTAAATCAACCCCAACACCAGCCTATACAATGTACAATATAGTTTAAAGAATGTACAATTCAAAGAGAAAGATAAAATAGAACCCAAATGCAACTATAAGCTACTACTGCACTTCGTCACAGAAGCAAAATTTTGCACCCAATATCCCACTTGACAATATGGATGGCCAAGTCAGAAAGATTTCAGCAGGACACGAACCACACAGCAGGACACGGTCACACTGCAGGACATGGTCACGCAGCAGGACACGGTCATACAGCAGGACACGGTCACGAGCCACTCATACTCCTTATGAGCACAACACAGGGTTTGGATAACCCGTGCCTGGACACGACCCCATCTTGCACACGAACACACACACGACACGAACGATAGCAGATCCTCAGACATGATCCAACTGTAGAAGCATGGAAAAGAATAGAGAAAAGCCCATATGGCTCCAACAGAAGGTTCCTTATGCGGCTCAGAAATCCATTAATGACTTATGCGGTTCAGAGTCTTTTAGAGCCTCATACGGCTCGGGTATCCCTATGCGGCTCAGAAAAAAGCCACGTGGCCCTAAATTGTTCTCCTCTACAGCCGGCCATAAAGCCGCCTCCCAATTAATTGCTCTGACGACAGCTCTGACGCAATGAATGACAGCTCTGACACAATGAATGACAGCTCTGACATAAAAGCTAGAATGATGATGGTGTGCTCCTTGGGAAAAGAACAAAATCTTTCTGGCAGCATCCGTCAAGTCCCAAGCACCCCTATGCGGCTGCCATCCCTATGCGACTGTCAATTTTCATGCGACTACCCGCTTCATGCGGCTGCCCGCTTCATGCGGTTGCTTCCTTTATGCGGCTGCCCACTTCATGCGGCCGCGCCCTTCATGCGGCTGCCCACTTCATGCGGCCGCGCCCTTCATGCGGCTGTTTCCTTCATGCGGCTGCCGGCTTCATGCGGTTGCTTTCTTCATGCGGCTGCCCGCTTCATGCAGCTGCTTCCTTCATACGGCTGCCTTCTTCATGCGGCTGCCTCTTCCATGCGGTCGCCTCCTTCACGAAGCTATCGCCCCCATGCGGCGGTTACCTTCATGCGGCTAGGACTTGGGAGTCACCCGTATGCGGTTCACTTAGACCACACTCATGCGGCTCTGCCAGACGCCCCACTCATGACGGTTAAGACACGTGACGATCCTCATAACAAGTGAGACACGTGGCTGTCTTATCCCCTCGGAGTTATGGCTGCTCGCAAATCCTGACAACCAGATTTAGTGCAATCACCATTATTACTCAAATCAAATCAGATTTGTTGTGATTAAGTAAATTGGACACGTGGCGGGAGATCCATGCTTGTCATAACAGATTATGAGGATTCATTGTAATCAGCATTAATTGCCCATACAGATTTGGCGCAATCAAGAATCAATTGCCCAGATGTAATGCAATCAAGATCAATGGCCCAGATGATTGGCCGTCGACTTTTCAAGGAGGGAATCATTGCAAACCCTAATGATCACACCCCACTCCTATAAATAGCAAGGTGCCATTCCCTTGTAGAAGGATCGGATCCAGAGAGAAACAAAGAAAAAATAATATAGCAAGGTGTCATTCCCTTGCAAAAGAGATCCTTTCCACCCGACTGGACACACAGAGAGACAAAGGCGCACACAGAAGTGTCTTCCCATCTTGAGAGCAGTTCTTTACTGGAGCCAAGGCTACGTCTGATCGTCCAAAGAGTAAGGCAGAGCGGCCGTCGCTTTTCCGAGCCTCTACCGTCACTCCCCAGAATCAAAACTAAACAATCGTGCTTAGATTGATGTACCTAGGTTTTCGTTCCTAGGCTTTCTTTGTACGAGCGAGTTTGTATTGTGAAGTAAAAGTCCAGTCCTTCCATATAATTGTTCTATTCTTTTATAATCAATGGCAAACACGATGGCGACTCTGCTGGAGAGTAACTTCTCCACGGCTGAGGAGTTGGTGATGCAATCAGACGCAGCCAAACTTGGCTCCACTCAACAAATGCTGGTCGCCCGGTTCGACCAGCAGGCGTTTGAAGAAATGCTCTCCGACGGGAGCGCTGGCCCGGTCCAGCAGCGAGCCCGCACGAAGAAGGCCCGCAGGGAGTGGAGACCCAAATTATTTGCTCCTCCCCAAGCACTCGAAGAAGTACTCTCTGTTGCCCGAGACAGCGGAGAAGTCTCCCGTGCGGCCCCACTTCAGACCACAAAGGACTCTGCTGTCCCCAAGTCTGGTAGAAGAAAATACTATGATGCCGGACTTGCAGGGGCAAAGAGGAACTCTGTGCAATCCAAGCCGCATAAGGGCGCCAGCCGCATGGAGGCTCATGCGGCCGTAACTGTCAACCGCATGGGGAAAACTCATGCGGCCACAAAAGTCAGCCGCATGCAGAAAGCCCATGCGGCCAGAAATTCCTGCCGCACACAGACAGCCTGTACGGCCACGACTTGTAACGCCCCAGTCCCAAAATACGTAGGACTAGGAACGTAGACATACTAGCTATATTCATACGAAGTACATAGGTCTCGTATGGATACATAAGCTGTAAAATGTAGTAATCCAAGACAAACTAAATCTCATCCACAATGAAAAGAATAATAATATAAAAATCAACTTGAATATTTATGATACAATCGTTGGGCGGAGACAAATCCACTACAAACAAGTAAAAAAATACATGGAAAATGAAATAAGTTTGGCGAGCGAAGCGAATATGATCCATGTGCAATCATCCTCGAAGAAAGAGCGATGATCACGACTAGAGCTAGAACACCTGCGAAAGACAAGAGCACACACCTGGCGAGATAACCAGGTCCTCAGAGGGACGTAACAAGACACATAATATCATGCCAATAACTGAATAAATGAAGCTCAAAAGAAAAGTATATGTGACTACACAAATAAAGGTCCTTAACCATTCTATGTGAAATACATTTTGAAGTTAACGTTCCACACAAGGGCTCTCGAGACTAGAAATACGGCATATTAGCGTTTCAACCAAGGCACTAGTGGCGTCTAGAAAAAAGTAAATGTACGGCCCATTAGCACTCGAGTGAGAGCTAAGGGGCATCTAGAGAAAAATAAATGCACGGCCACTAGCTCTTGGGTGAGTCACTAACGACAGCTAGAGGAAAGTAAATGCACGACACATTTGTGTTTCAACCGAGGCATTAGTGGCATCTAAAGAAAAGTAAATAAGTGAAAGCCCCTGCGCCTAACAACTGTCTTCACCCTCCCCATGCACTACTCGTGCTGAATCCACACCACGATATTTCTAATAACCGCTAAGTCTTCTATACAACTATATTAGCAGCTATATCCTAACGCTCGTCCTGTATGCACCGATGTATGGTCGGTACGCAAATCCGAATCTATATGAGACACGTGACATCGTGGCACATAGGTGTCGGCCAATGAATGCGGCACAAACAAAGGTGGTCCCTTAACTCTAGGCCAAGTGCATAAAGAAAACTAAAGTATAATAATTTGCAACTATATATGGTTTTGAAAGAACAATTTATATTTGCTAGAAATAAATAATTATAAAACATGCATGATATTGAGCAAGAAAATAAATAGTAAAGGCAAGGTGTCTTGTCTGAGGTCCTTGCTGGAGAAACCGACAATCCCGTTGGGTACAGAATAGTCACAGGGCTACACAAGATGAACTCAGACGATGTGACAAACTTCTAAAATAAAAACCAAAAATAAAATATTCTGGAAAATTTTTGGGAAAAATATATGATGTGTATTTTTCCGTCAGCATTCCGAAACTTCAAACGGTTCGTAATTCTGATTCCTGGTTCTCCCAGAATCTTAAAAACACTAAAACGTGTCAGATTTCGGATAACTGACACTCCACAAATTTTCTAGAAATTTAAGTTTCGAATTTATGAAAATAAAATTTATATTCAGAAAATATACCTCAATACGATTCCAACAAAAAAATTGGAGGTCAAACGGAGTCCGGAGTTGGGAGTTATGGTCATTCGAAGTTGCTACAACCTTTGAAAATTGAGGCTGAATTTATGACGAAAAAAGAGAGAAATTTTGACAAGGATGGTTTGAAAGATGATTTTATTCATAGATTCGATAGATATATATATAATGGCTAGCAATTAGCAAATTATGATAGGATTAGAACTAAATCAATAAGGATGATTATGTTTACCAACTAATTTGGATAAGAATAGGATTGGTTTAAATAAGGAACGATCTAATTAATGCTAGATATGATTCCAATAGGATAAGAATTTTTAATGGATAAATCTTTCCATAAATTTAAATCAAATAAATTATTTAAAAACAAATCAATTTGATTGCAATCCTTTAAATGATCACGATAATAACTTTAAGTATTATTCTATATTATCAAATCATTCAAATCATATGAATCCAAATCCAAATCAAACTCAACATAATAACTTTAAAATAATATCTAATATTTATCAAAATAATTTAAATCAAATAATAAATAAATCATTTAATCAAATAATATTTCAAATCTAGAGTAGACAAATCGTAATGCTCCAATTAGTCATCGTAAGTATTTTAAATAATATTTAAATTATCAACATAATTTAAAGTATAGTTGATAACCATCAAGATAATTTAAATAAATTCAAATATAATCAAATAACTGATTAACATATCAAAATAATACTCGATGTCATCAAATATTATAAAACTTACTTTTATAAATCCAAATCTTTATTTAAAAATAAATAGACAAAAAAAACCTTTTATCGCTAATTTTTTAAACCAATTTTTAGAAGACCAAAAATAATAAAAATATATTTTATATTTCAAATACAAAAAATTCGAGAACATTTTTTTAGAAACATTATTTCAAACCATTAATTTAAAACTAGTTTTTGGTAACAAAAGTAATCACAAAATATATTTTACAAAATTTTTACGAAAATTACTTTTAAACATGAATTTAAAATATATAAATATAATTTAAAAAAATAATAATTTCAGGAAGATGAGTTACAAATCTACCCACCTTTGAAAATTTTCGTACTCGAAATTTAAGGACTACTAGGATAGACGGACTTGGTTGATCGGTAAAAGGATAGTAAGAATTTGTGATAAGAGAAAATAGATGGATGGGAAAAGAGAATTTCTTTAATGAGAATATTAATCAATTTGGATGAAAAATAGAAGAAGTGAATGGATATGGCTTGATGTGCACGGACACGATGCACAAACATATTTGTAGGTAGAGAAAATTAATGGAATAGAGAATAATGAGCCTCTCCTTATATAGGAGGTGGAAGCTACTATTTACATAAGGATTATGATAGTTGCAAATCTCTTTAGATAATTCCTCTATTTATTTTAAATCAAATTCAATAAATTTTAATCCAAATCTAAATCAATTTAAATCTAATTAAATTCCATCCTTTAGTTTAAAATCAATCAAATTTCAATATAGATATTAATTTAACTATTTAAATAAATCCATAAAATCAAATCAAGATTTAAATTGCCACAATAAATTCAAAATATATTTTCCAAAAATACTACTAATAATAATTTCAAAAATTATATTATTATTTAAAAATAAACTAATAAATAATTATGAAATATATATGTATGTCCAAATAATATTTACATAAATATACTTTTCTAATATACCATTTTATAGCAAAATTATTTATTATTATATCTGTATAAATGAAAGGCTTTTCATAATTAAAAACATAAACTTAAAAATTTAGGTACGATAGCTAAAAATAATTATTATTTATATTATTTCAAAACTATAAAAATAGAAAAAAAATATTTTTCAAAAATATGTACGCTCGCACATAGTCGCACTCGTCGAGCAATTATGAAAAATAAAATTTCGCGCGCGACGTACAATGCAACTACGCGGTGTACAATAAACAAAAATTAAAAAAATAAGTATCAAATTTATTTTAAAAAAATAGTAGAAATTTAGGGGTTTTACATCTTACCCAACTTAAAAGAATTTCGTCCTCGAACTTAAAAATTAGTAGGAGGGTTAAAAGACACAAGAGGGTATCGGTGGAGAACAATCAATTATAAGGCTCAACAAAATCATGTCGTAAGAAGTTGCGATCTAGATCATAGAAAAATAATACGGGTATGGTCGTGGGTAGTGAATGAGGGTCATGAGTTTTAAGCAACAATTAAAAATTTAAGGGTTAAAGTTAGTCATGATAACATGCAAGGAGTAATATGGTATCAAGAGGATAAATGGGAGACCTAAAAAATATGTTTTGAGAGTAGTTTGAGGGCACGATTTAAGAGAGCGAATTAGGCTTACTCCTGAAATAAGTGAATTGAGGGTCATGGTAGAAAATATAGGGCCGAGAAGGAGGACGAGGAGTTTAGGATGAAGACATAGCAATATTTGAGTGGTGATGGTCATAATTGATAGGAAAGCTAGAGAAAGTTCTAGCACACGCATTTGTCCTTCTAAAATGGTTGAAAGCGAAAGCAATAAGGTGTGCAAGGACGATATTATCGATTACGGATATATGGTTCAAAGGCGGCCGTATAAATTTCAAAAGAATCGTCAAGGCAGTCGTGGATGGAATTCTATGGGGAAAGTTCAACTACATCACATCCACGTAGATTGATATATAAAAAAAAGGCGAACCAAAGTGCACTCGGTTGATCAGACCATCATGCACCGGTTCTGATTAGACAATATGTTAGTGAGCGGCCGCTCAATACCATATGCCTTGATCAAACTCGATAAAGAATTAGCTTGCAAATACTAGGCTATATTAGCATCATTAATCTAGATAGTAAAACATAGGCACGATGGTAGATGAAATAAAAACAAATATGAATGGTCTAAGAGTCATAAGGATCTAAGTTTTGTTTATACCATCATTCTATGGTCTTATTGACCAAGGCTTGGTTGACCAAATAGGTTAAATTCCTCTAGTCTCTATGGTCTAGATAATACTATTTGTATTCCCTTAATGGTCAAGGGTGTGTCAGGTCGTGGGGTATTCTACCTAACTTAAAGAATTAAGCTAAGGGTGGTTTGGGACATTCAACTAGTAGGGTCAATCTCTAGCAAGCACGAAGGGGAGATAAGATTAATGATAGAAGGGATCAAGCAAGATACAATCGATGAGTCGAACGGTAATTCGAATATGGAATCGAGGAGAAAGGTCAAGTATGTGGATGAGATCCTAAACTTCTAATCCTATACGCAGGCTTGCTTGGTACGGTAAAGTAACCAAACAATTTATCTTGACCTGCATGGGCCACCACAAAAATATGTAATGTCCCAGTCCCAAAATACGTAGGACTAGGAACGTAGACATGCCAGCTGTATTTATACGAAGTACATAGACCTTGTATGGATACATAAGCTGTAAAATGTAGTAATCCAAGACAAACTAAATCTCATCCACAATGTAAAGAATAATAATGTAAAAATCAACTTGAATATTTATGATACAATCGTTGGGCGGAGACAAATCCACTACCAACAAGTAAGAAAAAAAATACATGGAAAATGAAATGAGTTTGGCGAGCGAAGCGAATATGATCCAAGTGCAATCATCCTCGAAGAAAGAGCGATGATCACGACTAGAGCTAGAACACCTGCGAAAGACAAGAGCACACACCTGGCGAGATAACCAGGTCCTTAGAGGGACGTAACAAGACACATAATATCATGCCAATAACTGAATAAATGAAGCTCAACAGAAAAGTATATGTGACAACACAAATAAAGGTCCTTAACCATTCTATGTGAAATACATTTTGAAGTTAACGTTCCACACAAGGGCTCTCGAGACTAGAAACACGGCGCGTTAGCATTTCAACCAAGGCACTAGTGGCATCTAGAGAAAAGTAAATGCACGGCCCATTAGCACTTGAGTGAGAGCTAAGGGGCATCTAGAGAAAAATAAATGCACGACCACGAGCTCTTGGGTGAGTCACTAACGGCAGCTAGAGGAAAGTAAATGCACGGCACATTTGTGTTTCAACCGAGGCACTAGTGGCATCTAGAGAAAAGTAAATAAGTGAAAGCCCCTGCGCCTAATAACTGTCTTCACCCTCCCCATGCACTACTCGTGCTGAATCTACACCACGATATTTCTAATAACCGCTAAGTCTTCTAGACAACTATATTAGCAGTTATATCCTAACGCTCGTCATGTACGTACCGATGTACGGTCGGTACGCAAGTCCGAATCTATATGAGACATGTGACATCGTGGCACATAGGTGTCGGCCAATGAATGCGGTACAAACAAAGGTGGTCCCTTAACTCTAGGCCAAGTGCATAAAGAAAACTAAAGTATAATAATTTGCAACTATATATGGTTTTGAAAGAACAATTTATATTTGCTAGAAATAAATAATTATAAAACATGCATGATATTGAGCGAGAAAATAAACAGTAAAGGTAAGGTGTCTTGCCTGAGGTCCTTGCTGGTGAAACCGACAATCCCGTTGGGTACAGAATAGTCACAGGGCTACACAAGATGAACTCAGACGATGTGACAAACTTCTAAAATAAAAACCAAAAATAAAATATTCTGGAAAATTTTTGGGAAAAATATATGATGTGTATTTTTTCGTCAGAATTCCGAAACTTCAAACGGTTCGTGATTCTGATTCCTGGTTCTCCCAGAATCTCAAAAACACTAAAACGTGTCAGTTTTCGGATAACTGACACTCCACAAATTTTCTAGAAATTTAAGTTCTGAATTTATGAAAATAAAATTTATATTCAGAAAATATACCTCAATACGATTCCAAAAAAAAAAATTAGAGGTCAAACGGAGTCCGGAGTTGGGAGTTATGGTCATTCGAAGTTGCTACAACCTTTGAAAATTGAGGCTGAATTTATGACGAAAAAAAAGAGAAATTTTGACAAGGATGGTTTTAAAGATGATTTTATTCATAGATTCGATAGATATATATAATGGCTAGCAATTAGCAAATTATGATAGGATTAGAACTAAATCAATAAGGATGATTATGTTTACCAACTAATTTGGATAGGAATAGGATTGGTTTAAATAAGGAACGATCTAATTAATGCTAGATATGATTCCAATAGGATATGAATTTTTAATGGATAAATCTTTCCATAAATTTAAATCAAATAAATTATTTAAAAATAAATCAATTTGATTGCAATCCTTTAAATGATCACCATAATAACTTTAAGTATTATTCTATATTATCAAATAATTCAAATCATATGAATCCAAATCCAAATCAAACTCAACATAATAACTTTAAAATAATATCTAATATTTATCAAAATAATTTAAATCAAATAATAAATAAATCATTTAATCAAATAATATTTTAAATCTAGAGTAGACAAATCGTAATGCTCCAATTAGTCATCGTAAGTATTTTAAACAATATTTAAATTATCAACATAATTTAAAGTATAGTTGATAACCATCAAGATAATTTAAATAAATTCAAATATAATCAAATAACTGATTAACATATCAAAATAATACTCGATGTCATCAAATATTATAAAACTTACTTTTATAAATCCAAATCTTTATTTAAAAATTAATAGACAAAAAAAAACCTTTTATCGCAATTTTTTTTTAAAACCAATTTTTAGAAGACCAAAAATAATAAAAACATATTTTATATTTCAAATAAAAAAATTTGAGAACACTTTTTTTAGAAACATTATTTCAAACCATTAATTTAAAACTAGTTTTCGGTAACAAAAGTAATCACAAAATATATTTTACAAAATTTTTACGAAAATTACTTTTAAACATGAAATTAAAATATATAGATATAATTTAAAAAAATAATAATTTCAGGAAGATGAGTTACAAATCTACCCACCTTTGAAAATTTTCGTACTCAAAATTTAAGGACTACTAGGATAGACGGACTTGGTTGATCGGTAAAAGGATAGTAAAAATTTGTGATAAGAGAAAATAGATGGAAGGGAAAAGAGAATTTCTTTAATGAGAACATTAATCAATTTGGATGAAAAATAGAAGAAGTGAATGGATATGGCTTGATGTGCACGGACACGATGCACAAACGCATTTGTAGGTGGAGAAAATTAATGGAATAGAGAATAATGAGCCTCTCCTTATATAGGAGGTGGAAGCTACTATTTAGATAAGGATTATGATAGTTGCAAATCGCTTTAGATAATTCCTCTATTTATTTTAAATCAAATTCAATAAATTTTAATCCAAATCTAAATCAATTTAAATCTAATTAAATTCCATCCTTTAGTTTAAAATCAATCAAATTTCAATATAGATATTAATTTAACTATTTAAATAAATCCATAAAATCAAATCAAGATTTAAATCGCCACAATAAATTCAAATTATATTTTCCAAAAATACTACTAATAATAATTTCAAAAATTACATTATTATTTAAAAATAAACTAATAAATAATTACGAAATATATATGTATGTCCAAATAATATTTACATAAATATACTTTTCCAATATACCATTTTATAGGAAAATTATTTATTATTATATCTGTATAAATGAAAGGCTTTTCATAATTAAAATCATAAACTTGAAAATTTAGGTACGATAGCTAAAAATAATTATTATCTATATTATTTCAAAACTATAAAAATAGAAAAAAATATTTTTCAAAAATATGTACGCTCGCACATATTCGCACTCGTCGAGCAATTACGAAAAACAAAATTTCGTGCGCGACGTACAATACAACTACGCGATGTACAATAAACAAAAATTAAAAAAATAAGCATCAAATTTATTTTAAAAAATAGTAGAAATTTAGGGGTTTTACACGACTTCTAGCCGCATACAGAAAGTTCATGCGGCCACAAAGGATAGCCGCATGCAGACAGCCTGCACGGCTACACATACTTGTCGCATGCAGACAGCCTGCACGGCTACACATACCATCCGCATGAAGACAACCTGCACGGCCATCGATCCCAGCCGCATACCATCTACTCCATGCGGCTCGCGGTCAGTCTTTGACCGCCTCTCATACGATCCTGACCATGGAGGCTCTCTGGAGCATATGCCAGACTCTGTTGTGACCAGCTTGGACTCTTTCTACTACGCACTCTCAGGTGCTAGAAGGAAGAAGTCTCGGGCAGCGCGGGCTCGACGAGCTTAGTCGGTTGTCCCAACTTCTGAATACCAGGGCGTCCCGATGACTATTACTCGGGCCCCCGATGGAAAGTTGTACAGAACTACCCGTATCCAGCCCTCGGCGGCCAACGAACGGGATAGTTATCAAGAATCTCCCAACAAGGATCTGGGGCAAGTACTCGCGCTACCCCCACATCAGAGAGCAGGCAGGAGGCCAACACACTCATGTGCTCAGGACTCCCCAGCCCACAAAGCAGGTGACTTGTGCAACGTGATTCTTCACAAGCGCAAGAAAAGAGACAAAGATTTGACGTGCAAATAGTCCTGTCAAGGACATCAATGCACCCAAGTCATTGTCAACTGCTACTGCAACAAGGCAGCAGTACAAAAAGACCGGCGGTCCGTCTTCCAAAGGTTGCAACACCCAAGCTCAGAAGACGGGGCGCTTCTCGTCGCCTCTTGCAATTCTGCTCTGAAGATTCCTGGCAGTGGTAGAGGGAAGAAAACAAATATCTCCAGCCCGAAAATTTCAACCGGCGTAACCAAGAAACTTTCTTCTAAACGGTTGTCTACCACCGTTACAAGAAGAGTTTACCAAGGTACCCGCTCAAAGACAAAATCTGCCACACTTGGAGGCATCGGAGCCGGGGGTAGCACTCCTCCAAACATCCACGACAATCCGGTGTTCCAAGAAGACAATCCAGGGAAAATGGTTCACCCAACAGATACAGCAGACCCCGACGTCCCTGAGGACGTCCCCAACTCCCAAGACGAGGCAAGCTCTGAAGCTGGAGGTACCACTCTCTCTGAGTCCGAACCAGGGAAAAATATTCCCACATACCCGAAAGACTTCTCTGTACAAGGGTATAACTCAGAGGGCACGTCATCTACCGTTCCTTCCATCTCTCCTCATGTGAGGACGGTGTTCATGACAGACAGCAACCAAAAGGGCCCCAGTGATCGCCAAAGCATCGACACTCTGGAGGCCATACTGCATGCTTTGGTCAAGTCTGTGGATGAGATCAAAGCGGCCCTTCCAACTTTGCAAAGAAGAACGCCTGTCCAAACAAGCTTGGGTCCCGCGGTCAATGCGGACTCGAACTCAGCTGCACCAAACCCGGGCGATAATCCTCCTGAAATATTGGCTTCTACCGCTGCAGACGTGGCCAGGGAGGCAAGAAGAGAGGTCCAGGAGCTCCGGGCCATGTTCCATGCCCGAGAAAACTGCCAAGACCTCATGATACGACAACCGTATCCCGCTGCGTGGAGAGATGTTCCCTTCCCACCAAAATATAAATAATTCCACATCAATCTATATGATGGGAAGACATCTGCAAGCAGGTACATCACCTACTTTGAAGTCACAACCGACCATCTGCCTCATGATGACGCCATCCTTACATGGCTGTTTATCGGAGCATTGGAGGGGGTCGCCTTCGACTGGTATCGCAACTTGTCGGACAATTGCATCCACTCCTTCACCGGCTTCAAACGTATGTTCCTGGAGAGGTTCTACGAAGTAGGACAAGACGTGACAATGTCCACCCTCATGGACGTTGTTCAGAGAGAAAAGGAGCTGACAAGAAACTATATCGAGCGGTTTCGCCAAACCGCGATGAAGCTGCCTTCCGGTAACCCTGATTCCTCCTTGATTAAAATTTGCCAAAAGAGACTGCTTCCCACAATCAGCCTCTGGATGGACGAAAGTCAATTCAAGGATTGGAAGACGTTCATCATCAGTGCTACTAGCGCAGAAGACAAGGTGAAGAAAGCCCGCCAACTGGGATTTCACATCTCAGAAGGGGAAGACAAGGGCAAACGCCCTAACGTCAACAACAACAACGGCGGTAACTCCTCCAGCAACCGAGACAACAAGGGCAAGCAGGCTATGGTGGCCGACACAGCCCCAAAGCCCGAATCAAAGCCAGCAGAAAAGCAGTGGCCTCAGATGACCTACTCCTTCGAGGATGGCCATGTTAAACCCATCTTAGACATGCTCATCCAAGGAGGACGAATTCAGCTCCCTCCACCCAGGCGTGAGCCTCGTCCTGCAGACTTGGAGAACCCCAAATACTGCCACTATTATCGCTATGTCCACCATCCCACACATGATTGCTACATCCCACACATGATTGCTACCAACTAAAGCGATACATCCAGCATCTCATCGATTCTAAAGCCCTGGCCATTGATTTCGAAAAGGTGACCGTAGCAGCCAACATGGTGTCAGTACAATTCGGCAACTTCCCTCCGACAAAGACTCAAGACGGAGTAGTACCTGTCCCCCGAGCAAGGATGGAGATCGCTAACCTTCCACCTCCCCGAGACCAAGCTGATGGTCTAGTGCCCCTTACCACATCACGAGGGGAGATCATGTGGGTCTATCCGGACTTGGTATCTGAGGTGACTCAGTCCGCACCTCCCTCCACCAGTAAAAAGAAGAATGGAAAAGTCAAATCATGCCGCACGATCTCGACAGAGGTCGAGGAAGCTACTGCTGTTGTTACCCGCTCCGACGCACAAACCCAACCTCCACCGGGTAACTCAGCGGAGAACCATCAGCCGACAGCCGCTGATGCCCCCGGACCTTCGTAGACTTCGACGACCGACAAGCCTAGGCCGAAGGAGACCCGCTTCGACAAACCACTCCGAAGGGAGACGCCTCATGGGCTGGAGAGGTTGTACAACTTTGACATCTTGGCGCAATTGGCCAACACACCGGCCAAACTATCGCTATACGAACTCCTGAGACTCTCCAAGGATGTTCGCGTCGCACTAAGCGAGGCACTTCAGAATGCCGACGCATATCTAACTCAGTCCAACCTCACTGGGGAAAGCTCGCCTGCAGATCTCCAGGACAGCGCTTGTACAGGGTAAATGCCGAACATTGTTTTCACTCCGCAAGATATGCTCATCAAGACCAACCTGCACGATCGCCCTCTGAACTATACTGGGTACATTGGCCATATCAAGGTGGATCGGATGCAGATTGATTCCGGTTCTTCCATAAGCATCTTCCCGAAAAGCTTACTACACCATCTGCGCATCCCAATGCATCGCCTGACGCCGACAAGCACTGCCATCAGCGGTTTCAAGTCGGACAGGAGCTACCCGATCGGGAAGATCCGCCTAAAATGCCAAATCGGCGACCTTCATTCGGAAGTGACATGTTATGTCATAGATGCAGACACTTTCTACAATATTCTCCTGGGGCGTCCTTGGATACATGATTATATGATCGTGCCCTCCACGCTGTACCAGTGCTTCAAGTACGTCGACAAGCACGGCTTCGTGAGAACAGAATTTGCCGACATCGATCCCTTCAAAGGGGTCGAATCCTACTACTTAGACTCATGCTTGTATGAGAAGTCGAAGAAGCATCTCGCCGAAGGAGATACTCAAGCTCAAACTGAGGCAGTGACTGGATCAGAAAAACCTATGACGATCCACCTCCAAGCCTGCAAACCTAGCATAACTGCGCCCCTTACAGCCACTCTGCGTAAGAAAGCAATTAGCCTCTCTGCACAGGAGGAACAGATGATGATCCGACTGCCAAGGTCTGGCCAAGCACCAAGACCCACGACAGAGCCACTGACAATCAGGCTGCATAAAGCTAACCAGCAACAAATAGGAGAGCTCAATCCCTCTGTCAAGTCGATGATAATTCGTCTTCCCAGAATGAATCGGCAATCGAGCACTAAGCCAGGGACTGCTAGCCAGCCAACAACTCCCCGCTCTGCACCGAGCACCAAACTGGGGGTGGCTAGTACGTCAACGACTCCACGTTCTGCTCCACCCATGGAGCCCCTGATAATTAAGCTTCCTAAGTCATCCTCGCAGTCTTCATTTACACAGGAGGTAGCTGAAGAAGAGTCAGAACTGGCCAAGTATGTGGCTGCTTACACTGACGTGCCATCCGCAGATGATGTAATCCCACTGGAAAAGATACCTTACTTCATTAATAAAGGGCTATCTTTGAATTATCTCGAGCTTAATAAGCTTTGTACAATGTATGCTATGGAACACGGTATAGGCACTCACCTGCACACACAGGTAACAAATGTCTACACCGCAAACCATCTTACTCCAGTGGAAGATGCTTACCGCATAATCGATGGAGAGGACCATCCAATCGTCTTTGGCCGAAAGAATGATCCACAACCCTTCAGGACAGAAGAAGTTGATCTCGAACCCGACACCGAGAGATTGCCCCTTTATCTGTATAGTCCCCGATCCAAGTATCTTATGCAAAAACAAGGGTATGATCTGGAAACTACACCAGGCTTGAACTACGGCACTGGACGACGATTACCCTTACAATCGCCGGTCCCGGCTGGGAAACCACGAGACTACTACAACAAAACCAGATGTGGGCTAGGTTATGTTACACCGGCAACAACTCCTGAAAGCTCAGACGAAGAATGCGACTGGCATTCACACTCAACCGGATCACCCACTTCCGATTCAGACGTCAGCATCGGGGACATATTCAAGCAAGTCTGGTCCGTCAATATAGCACTTGCCGACGCCTACGAAGAAGATGAAGACATTCCCGAACTTCTTGAGCTAGAGCCTTGGGCACAACAACAAGATGCACAATGGGAGAAGCGGTTCGAACAAAGAGAGCCTTCCACCGAGAATGAGGTTGTACAAATCGATCTCGATGATGAGTCCTCTCCAAAGCCCATCTTCGTCAGCAAAAATCTGACAGACGAAGAGTAAGAATCACTACTGTAACTTGTCAGAGAATACATCGACGTGTTCGTCTGGAGTTACGAAGATATGCCAGGACTGAACCCCGAAATTGCACTTTACAAGCTCAACATCCGTCCGGACGCAAAACCGATCAAGCAACAGAAACGTCGGTTCCGTCCTGACATCATGAATGCCATTGAAGCTGAGGTAAACAAACTGATAGCCAGCGGCTTCATCTGTGAGGAACAGTATCCTGACTGGGTCGCCAACATAGTACCGGTCCTCAAGAAAAGTGGAAAGATTCGAATCTGCATCGACTTTCGCAATCTGAATGAGACGTGTCCTAAAGATGAGTTCCCTCTCCCTATCATGGACATCATGATTGACAACACCTGCGACTTCGAGCGCATGTCATTCATGGATGGTTTTTCGGGATACAACCAAATCAAGATGTCTCCCGACGACGAGAAGCACACATCATTTCGAACACCGATTGGCACATACTGTTACACAGTCATGCCTTTCGATTAAAGAACGCTGGCGCCACCAATCAAAGAGCTATGCGTGTCATCTTTAGAGACCACTTACGCAAGACAGTGGAATGCTACGTCGATGACATCGCCGTCAAGAGCCGCTCTAAAGAAGATCATCTACATGATCTGAAGACAACGTTCGACCTAATGCGAGCGCACAATTTGAAAATGAATCCCACAAAATCCTTCTTGGGCATATCCAGCGGAAAGTTCTTGGGTTTTATCATCACCTCCCGGGTATCCACGTAGACCCTGAGAAGACGAAGGCAATCATGGAGATAGGTCCCCCGAGAAATCTCCGTGAACTCCGAGGCCTTCAAGGGAGGCTAGCCTACATCAGGAGATTTATCTCCAATCTCTCCGGACGATGCCAGCCTTTTACCCACCTCATGAAGAAGGGCGTTTCATTCGTATGGGATGAAGAATGCCAGCGTGCCTTCGACAGCATCAAAGAATACCTGACGAACCCCCCGGTCCTGGTAGCCCCGATTGCTGGAAGACCATTCTTGCTCTATGTACGAGCAATGGAACATTCTTTCGGTGCTCTGCTAGAACAAAACAACGATGCAGGCCATGAACAAGCCATATATTACCTCAGCCGAATGATGATGGGGCCGGAGCATCGATACACTGTCGTAGAGAAAGAGTGCCTTGTCCTGGTTTTCGCCATTCAGAAGACGCGACACTATGTCATAGGACAAACCATCTACGTCATATCAAGGGTCAACCCCTTCAGGGTCCTCATGACTAAACCAGGTGCACTCAGCTCTCGTCTCGCTACCTGGGCGATATTACTGTCCCCCTACCACATGATATTCGTTCCGCAAAAGGCTGTTAAAGGTCAAGCTCTGGCAGATTTTTTAGCAGCTCATCCAGGTTCGGAGTCAAGTAAAATAAACGAAGAGATTCCAGACGAGGTCGCTAATTCAAATGTGGCCTCCCATGATACCATATGGCGAATATTCTTCGGCGGTGCTTCTAGAACTGGGCCCAAGGGCAACATCGTCGCTGGAGTCGGAGTGGTGCTGATTTCTCCTACCGGGTTAGTGATCAATCGGGCTTATTCCCTCACGGAGCCCTGTTCAAACAACGTGGCCGAGTACAACGCTGTGGTCATTGGCCTCCGACTTACAAAAGAGCTGGGGAGAGAGTACCTTGAAGCATACGGCGATTCACAGCTAATCGTCAATCAGATCCGAGGTTCATACGAAGTTCGTCATGAAGATATGATCCCCTATCACCAAATAGTAGTTGACATCATCTCGTCCCTGGAGGGGTTCTTCATAGAACACGTTCCCAGGCTCCAGAATATTGAAGCCGATGCCCTAGCAGGCCTTACCGCTTCCTTAGCAGTTCCGAATCATGCTCATCATCTGGTTGACATCATAGGTCGTGAGTTGGTCTGTCCCAGGAATAATGTTCAATATGTTGAGAGTTGCTCCACGCGGACAGTCGACGAAGCACCAGACTGGAGACAACCATTCATCGACTTTGTAGTCTACGACATCCTGCCAGAGAATCCGAAGGAAGCCACTTCTATCAGAAGACGTTCCCTCAGATTCTTCTACGATACAGAGACAAAAATGCTATATCGGCGATCATACGATGGGTTACTGCTTCGATGTCTGTCGAATATAGAAGCCAAAGAAGTCGTGCGTGAAGCTCATGATGGCATCTGTGGGGCCCATCAGCCTGGCCCGAAACTACCAGATCTCCTTCGCCAATGGGTTACTACTGGCCCACAATGGTTGCAGATGCAAAAGACTATGTACGAAAATGTAAAGCCTGTCAAGTCCACGCAGATTTCATCTACCAACCATCCGAGTTCCTACATCCGACGGTGGCATCATGGCCCTTCTAAGCATGGGGAATGGACATCATTGGTCCGATCACTCCACCTTCGTCCAGAGGACATCGTTTCATACGCGCAATCACAGATTACTTCTCCAAATAGGCGGAGGCTGTTCCACTTGCAGAAGTAAAGACTTCAAACGTGATCAGCTTCCTCAAGCATCACGTCATCTATCGCTTTGGACTGCCCCGAAGGATCATCCATGATAATGGTTCGCAGTTTGCAAGCCACGCTTTCTATCGGTTCTGCGACAAACACCAGATCCAGAATATTGCTTCAACACCATACAATCTAGCGGCTAATGGTCTGGCTGAAGCATTCAACAAAATAATCATCATGCTTCTCAAGAAGTTTGTGTCAGCAAACAAACGCGACTGGAATGAAAAGCTCGGCGAATGCTTATGGGCGTACCGTACTACAGTACGGACGGCCACTGGAAATACGCCATTCTCTCTGGTATATGGGAGTAAGGCAGTTCTCCCACTAGAGACTCAAATCTCCTCGCTCCGCGTCCCTCTCACCTATCGGTTGACAACAGATGATAATCACCATCGCCGACTGCAAGAGTTGGAGGCCTTAGAGGAGAAGCGCCTATTAGCTCAACAACGAATCGAGCTGTACCAGGCACGCATCTCCGGAGCCTTCAACAAGAAGGTTAAAATCAGAACATTTCAAGTGGACGACCTCATTTTGGCGGTTCGGAGGCCGATGGTTTTGACTCACAAAACCGCCGGCAAGATCCAGCCAAAGTAGGAAGGCCCGTTCATCATCGATGTTGTATTCTCCAATGGAGCTTACTGCCTCGCAAAATAAAATAGAGACTTGCTCATGTTACCCATCAACGGCAAGTTCCTAAAGAAGTATTATGTCTGAAATGACATCTGCTAGGGTGTTGAGTTACGTACCCGCTGGTGTCGCTGAACTCACATCCCGTCTACAAATCTGCCACAGCAATGAGTTACGTACCCGCTGGTACCGCTAAACTCATATCCCGCCTACGAATCTGCCACAACAATGAGTTACGTACCCCTGGTACCGCTGAACTCACATCTCAAAAATAAATCTTCCGAAGCAATGAGTTATGTACCCCCCTGGTACCGCTGAACTCACATCCCGACTACAAATCTTCCAGAAGGACGAGTCATGTACCCGCTCGTATCGCTGAACTCACATGCCGACTCCAAATCCTCCAGATTGTCGAGTTATGTACCCGCAGGTACCGCTGAACTTGCACTCTGATTACTACAGATGAATCTATACCGCATCTTTTAGGTAGTAAGTCATGTATGATTATACCTCTGAACTTTCTTCCCGAAAAGAGCTCCCCCCTTATGATCCAATACCCGCACTTTCAGTGCATAAAAAGGGTAACAGATCCACAGATTTTCTGAAACAACCACGTCGATGCTACCTCTGAGTTGTTTTCCTTCCATCAAAAATAAACCGCCCCTCACATAGAACCTCCATGTCCTCATTACCTCTGAGTTGTTCTATATTCCCTTCATAGAGCCCACTCCTGCCATGTCCTCATTACCTCTGAGTGGGAAGGCTCCATCGAAGAAACCTTCATATTTACCACGTCCTCATTACCTCTGAGTAAGTATGTTGGTTCTCTCTCGACTTATTATCCGTACCAAAAAAACCAGGGTACGCCAAGGATAATAGGCCTACAAATGTCCTCTGTTGACCACAAATGTCCACTGTTGACCACAAATACCGTACTAGGTTTCCTAGTACATGTCTCTCACTTCCCATCATGCCCCGGGGGCCGAGCTGCTCCATGGCATTCTTTCTCTCGACATTAGGAACGTCCATAGCCTCCTTACTGTGGAATTGTTCCAAGTATCCCCATCAACTTGTTATCTGTACCTAAAACCAAGGTATACCCAGGATAACAAGTCCACAAACAGTTCCCTAGTGGAGAAAATACCACAAACACAATAAGCAGTACAAAAAAAGGGTAGAATAAAGCATACTCTTTTATTTGAAAGACAAAAATACTACATGTGCTGGGGACCACGTCCCACTCAAGAAAGGAAAAAAATGAAAATGAAAGAAGGAAAAAAGCCGACTATGGTTCGGCGATACAAAACTCGATGGGACGGTCTCTCAGCAGGACAGTCGACCGCTCGAACCACTGCTTGGCCCTACGCTCGGCCTCATGAGCCAACCGCTCCGCGTCTTTTAAGTACGCATGAGCCTGCCAGCCATCCTCGAGCTTCTTCAAAGCACGCTCCAGGCTATCAGAAGATCGGGAGACCCTTTCGGCCTCCTGAACGATCAGCTCTTTATCCGTGCGGGAAGCTTCAAGCTCAGACTCCAAGAAGGCTAGCTTCCTCTGGAGTTCAAGGATCTGCTCCCGTGTATCAATTATTTTGCGAGAGGCGGCCGCTTCCCGAGCTGTGCAATCCCCGCTCCTGTGGCTCAGTCGATCATATTCAAGAGATAGGTCACTAAGGTCCTTCATTATAGCCGGCTTGGACTTATCTCGTGTGGACCTTACCTTCTCCAGGACAGTGGTAAGGAAGTCCCGCTCCTGATCTATTGCGGCAGACAGATCAGCTTGCCTCAGCGCTTGAAACTGGGCCACAAGCTGGTCAGCCTCTAACAATCTGGGTTCCAGAAGCGCAGCTATCTCTGCCCCACCAGGAAGGGCTTTAAGAATATCAATGTGGCCTTGGGCACATTGTTGGGCCAAAGCGAAGGGGGTCCCCCGCTCTACAGCAGCTTCGACCCCTCTCTTCAAATGGAGGTAGAAACTGTCACCTACATCCTGTGACGCCTCATCCAGAACTTCCGTAGAGGACGGCGTCAGAGAAAGTGTAGCTGGCAGTGTCGAAGAAGATACGCCAGAACCTACCGTCTCTGCCACCATGGAAACAAATTCTAAACGAAAAGACGCATGAATAGCAGCTAACTCCTCCTCCGCAGCTCGGAGAACCTGGATACTCGGCAAGGCGGAGAGGTCGACCTCCGAAGCTATATGAGCAGAGGAGGAAGCATGGACCATTGTCCCCTGCCCCGGTTGCATCGCCGTTCGATCTCACGAACTCGAGCCAGCGGGAGGCCCCTCGATATAAGGAGGGGGCACACTCCCTCCCACCAGATTCCGCTGGTAGAGCCTCCCTCGACAATATCCGTCATGGGGAGTGAAGAGGCAGGACCTGTATGCCCAGAGCAACCATCAATCAGCATAACCCGAAGGATGTGATGATAGAGCAAATGGGCCTCCTCACAAGTCAAAATTTGGCTTATCTTACCAAGGGAGGATTTCAGAGGCTGAGGTTTGCTCACAACCGCCATAGTCCCCTCACCAGTAACCCCCAAGCCGAATTCAGCTGGCTCTTCTGCCCCAGCCGCCCCGGAAGAAGGTACGACTGGATCAGCGTTACCTTGACGAAATTCGGCAGTTTCGAGGACAGGTTCATCGGAGCCCCCGTCGTCTCGAGTTGCGGCCTCAGCAACGTGAGATCCCTCAGCCGCAATCGAGAGAGCCTCGGCAGAAATAATCCCGGCACACATGTCATTGATCAAAGTATTCAGGGCTGGATCGACTTCAGAAACAGTGGCCGGTTCTCGAGATTTCTCTTCTTTTGACGCCTATAAGAGGAAAGGAAAATGATTAAGGTCAAAGTTCAGGAGAAAGGAAGAACTGAATAAAGAGGGTAGCAACTCTATTTACCTCCAAAGCATGATTGACGTCCTCGCTTCTCTCCTTTATAGTTAGCTTGCGACGTCTGGTCGCAGCCCATTTCCGGGAGTAAGGAATACCGCCAACAGGGGAGATTTGCCTGCTACGTTTTCGTGCAGGACCAGGTGCAACAGGCGGTCTATCTACCACCATCTCATTTGGCACAATAGGCGGCTGATCTGCCACCATCTCACCTGACATAACAGGCGGTTGATACACCCCAACATCTTCAACCAGAAGGGAAGAGTCATCTGCCTCATGCTCATCATTCTCTTCGTCCGCGGTGGTGGACTCCGAGTCTGGCACGGGAACTGTGTTCGCCTTTCTCTTCCTCTTTTTAGACCCCTAGGGCTTTTCCGCTAAGCTAGTACCCACGATGAAACTGGTACTCGGGTCGAAACTAACGGGAGGCTTGCTTGTCGTAACATGGTATAGGGCTGCCATATACAAAATCTCTCATGGCGCCTCACCATCAGGAACTGAAAAGGTGGTTCGGGTATGAACCATGTCATAATAATGCCATGCCCTGATACCATCCAGGACGCTACCTTCAAAGCCCAGAAAAGAGCTGGGACTGTCAAAAAATAGCTGGCTATACCCAAATTGGCGGGAGAACCTGCTGGGCAAGTAGGGCTCCAGGTAGACGTTGTTACGATTACGATATACTAGGTGAGCCGGACGGATGTTGCACAGCCAAAGGAGCAGTTTCTCGGATAAAAGGAGAGGAGGTTCGGTACCATCAACATGAACGCTCCTCACTTCTTCAGTGGTAAAACGAGGAACAGACACAAAAAAGTCACATCCATCCATTCTCGCCAGCGCTCTCCGACAGGCTAGCATGGTGCTGTACTCCCAGGGCTGATGGTGGAATCGAAAAATGAAAGCGTCATCAGCCGTAATGGCATCTTCTGCTCCAGGCCTCATCAAAGACCGGTAGTGCATTAACAGCCACCCCATTAGATAATGGCATGGCAGCTCTACGCGCTCAAAATCCATCGCCGTGTCACGGGCGATGACCTTGGACGAAAAAGCACGAAGGCCGTGGTGTATACTGCACACCATGGCCGGAAGAAGGGCCAATTTGATCCTAAAAACCAGCTTTACGACAGGAAGGATAAAGTGGCAACTGATCCTCTCAATAGAACCCGCCCCTCCGGAGACTACGCAGTTCCATAGCCACACCATCAGAAATTCTGCAAGGAGCACCTTCTCCGACAGACGGTGAGTACCATGATAAAAATAACTAAAGGAGTCGGTCTTACTCCCAAAGGTGTCGCCCGTGGACCTCGATCTCTTGGAAGTTGATATCAAGTGTTGTACCTCCTCATGAGTCTGAGGATCTCGGGAAGAAACTCGGCCTGAGGCGCCGAGCGTGAAAAGGTATGTGACCCAGGTGGTGGTGTGAGGAGTGCTCCCTTCCGAGCTACCATCTTTCTTGATAGCCGTCTGATGACAAGTACTGTGGTGACATAACAATTCCCGATACACGGCAACAAAGCCCAGGAACTACCGATCCAAATCCTCGGGCTCTTCGCTCATAGGAGTATACACTTCAAAGACTTCTTCCCTCCAGGGCAGCTTGGAGACAACGTACATCTCGTGAAGAGCAAGTTCCAGCTCCCCTCCCGGCGTGAAGAAGGTGCCCATCCTCCGGTTGTATATCTCTAGGAGAGCCATGAACAATGGTTTATTTATGGGTAGACCATGACAGGTGCCCCAAATGACGTGGTAGAGGACGATCTCACGCAGGAAATCCTCATACTTCCGTAGAATCCACTTGGTCAAGTTGGCCCACGTAGGGATTGGGTTTATCCAGTTCACCAATGCCAACCGGCCGACGGGATAAGACCCTTTCTGAGCAAGCTGGTTCAATAAGGTATTAGCTTGGATAAACGTGAAATTGGGACCTGTGACGTTTATGAAGGTACCCGGAGCAAGTCCCATCACGTACCGACTGACTGGTTCCTTTTCCGGATACGCTGACCCCAAATTTCTATTGTAATGGATGTTTCCCACAAACATCCCCGACTTGCTGGGAGTCAACGAGTCTACCATCTTTCTGTCTAGCGGTAGTATATTGAACCAGGACAGAGGAAAATGACTCTCTATCAGAGGAATATGGATCTCCACACCGTCAAGAGTGAAGTCCCAGCTCTCGGATATATCCAGTGCCCGGGTGTTCGTCACAGACAAAGCATCCCCAAAGAGGAACGCAGGCTTCAGGTATTCCTCCTCCAATTGCCCCGAGTTTATCATGGCACAGAAGAAGTGAAAGGACTGCTTCTTGATAGCATTTAGTCTCTCCAAAGGTACTTTTGGTAGCTGGTTCGTCATATACTCGACTATATGATGATACCTATAGCCCATAGCAGATTGGGCGCGCCCCACCAGAAGTTCTCCAGCAGCATTCACTGGCAGATTCACTAAAAAAGAAAAGAAAGAAACAAATCAAAAAAAGATGGCTAAAATGAGACTACTGAGCGCTTATGCGGCTCTATTTAAAGACAAGCTTATGCGGCTCTATTTAAAAATAAGCTTATGCGACTTTGTTCAAAGACGAGCTCATGCGGCTCTGTTCGAACATGAGCTTATGCGGCACTGATTAAGCGTAAGCTTATGCGGCTTTGTTTAGTGTGGGCTTATGCGGTTCTACTTAGCGGAGCATTATGCGGCTCGTTTTAGAAGGAGCTCATGCGGCTCGATTTAGCACAGCCTTATGTGGCCCAATCCAGACGAACTCATGCGGCCCTGTTTGAGAGGGCTTCATGCGGTTCGCTTCATAGGGACTTATGCGGCTCTGTTCGATGGGTCATTATGCAGTTCAGTTCGTGAAGCGTCTATGCGGCCACTAGACAAATCCCATGCGGCTCGGACATGGAGTATACCTCCATGCAGCTCGGACATGAGACGAACATGCAGCCCCGACAAATTGAACAGTTCGACGAAAACGAGGAACGCAATTAAGGCTTGTGCATAAAGCATGCAACAGAGCCGTCTTTGGTATGGTTTCAAAATATGTGATCCGCCCAAACCCTTACCAGCAATGGGGGGTGAACGTCGGGGTGAACTTCAGGCACCGTGGCTGATGAAGAAGCTACTCCCTTATCCTTCGCCGTAGTCGCAGCCTTGGAAGACTTGGGGGCCATTGTCGATGATGATCGGAGAAGGAAGACGAAGGCAGAAATCTAGGGAAAGAAGAGTTGAAGGCGAAAGAAAGTAAAGAAGTCTCTCTACCCAAAAGACGCTCTTATTTATTGGCAGAAGGGGGGCACTTCGATCCGTGTGCTGTAGAACCGACTCTTCAGTCATCGAGGAAAATCCGAGGCAAATCCGAACTGACCCTTGGGATCCTGCCCCAAAAGGCGGCTTTAAATCTCAAGCAAATCAAGGGCAATAAATGAGATACATACGTGGCAGAGAGCATATGCGGCCAGACAGGCCATACAGCCAGAAACGGCCCATGCGGCTAGCAAGGCCATGCGGCCAGAACATCTCATGCGGCTAGCAAGGCTATGCGGCCAGAACATCTCATGCGGCTAGCAAGGTCATGCGGCCAGAACATTTCATGCGGCTAGGAAGCCCATGCGGCCAGGAAGCCTATGCGACCAGAAGAGCTTATATGAACATAGCCATGCTTCTTATTCAAAGTATTTCAATTTTGCAAATTGAAAACTTTGAAGGGGGTCTTGTAGAAGCATGGAAAAGAACAGAGAAAAGCACATGCGGCTCCAACATAAGGTTCCTTATGCGGCTCAGAAATCCATTAATGACTTATGCGGTTCAGAGTCTTTTAGAGCCTCATACGGCTCGGGTAGCCCTATGCGGCTCAGAAAAGAGCCACGTGGCCCTAAACAGTTCTCCTCTACAGCCGGCCATAAAGCCGCCTCCCAATTAATTGCTCTAACGACAGCTCTGACGCAATGAATGACAGCTCTGACGCAATGAATGACAGCTCTGACATAAAAGTTGGAATGATGATGGCGTGCTCCTTGGGAAAAGAAGAAAATCTTTCTGGCAGCGTTCGTCAAGTCCCAAGCACCCCTATGCGGCTGCTCGCTCCATGCGGCTGCCATCCCTATATGGCTGTCAATTCTCATACGGCTGCCATCCCTATGAGGCTGTCAATTTTCATACGGCTACCCGCTTCATGCGGCTGCCCACTTCATGCGGCCGCCCCCTTCAAGCGGCTGCCCACTTCATACGGCCGCCCCCTTCATGCGGCTGCCCACTTCATGCGGCCGCACCCTTCATGTGGCTACTTCCTTCATGCGGCTGCCCGCTTCATACGGCTGCTTCCTTCATGCGGTTGCCCGCTTCATGCGGCTGCTTCCTTCATGCGGCTGTCTTCTTCATGTGGCTGCCTCCTTCATGCGGCCGCCTCCTTCACGAAGCTGCTGCCCCCATGCGGCGGTTACCTTCATGCGGCTAGGACTTGGGAGTCACCCGTATGCGGTTCACTTATACCACACTCATGCGGCTCTGCCAGATGCCCCGCTCATAACGGTTGAGACACATGGCGATCCTTATAGTAAGTTGAGACACGTGGCTGTCTTATCCCCTCGGAGTTATGGATGCTCGCAAATCCTGACAACCAGATTTAGTGCAATCACCATTATTACTCAAATCAAATCAGATTTGTTGTGATTAAGTAAATAGGACACGTGGCGGGAGATCCGAGCTTGTCATAACAGATTATAAGGATTCATTGCAAACAGCATTAATTGCCCATACATATTTGGCGCAATCAAGAATCAATTGCCCAGATGTAATACAATCAAGATCAATGGCCCAGATCATTGGCCGCCGACTTTTCAAGGAGGGAATCATTACAAACCCTAATGATCACACCCCACTCCTATAAATAGCAAGGTGCCATTCCCTTGCAAAAGGATCGGATCCAGAGAGAAACAAAGAAAAAAATATAGCAAGGTGCCATTCCCTTGTAAAAGAGATCCTTTCCACCCGGCTGGACACACAGAAAGACAAAGGCGCGCACAGAAGAGTCTTCCCATCTTGAGAGCAGTTCTTCACCGGAGCCAAGGCTACTTCTGATCGTCCAAGGAGTAAGGCAGAGCGGCCGTCGCTTTCCCGAGCCTCTACCGTCACCCCCCAGAATCAAAACTAAATAATCGTGCTTAGATTGCTGTACCTAGGTTTTCGTCCCTAGGCTTTCTTTGTACGAGCGAGTTTGTATTGTGAAGTAAAAGTCCAGTCCTCCCATATAATTGTTCTGTTCTTTTATAATCAATGGCAAACACCAACGCCAAATAAAAGCTGCCACGAACGCACGACCCAATGCACAGAAATGAACACCACACCAGAATTATAATCAAGCATAAAATGATTAAATCAAGAATTTAGAGTAGAGTTTACCTGGGGAATGATCAATGATGAGGACTCAACAAAACCGAACACAAATCCCACAACCTCTGCAGAAATTAACAACATATTGCACACAAAATTAGGTTTGTTCTACAGAGACCAACTCTCCCAGATCTCAACCTCCAATAAAGAATTTGAAATCAGGGAATAAAGTTCCTTACCAGAAGTTGAATCGATGATTCCTATGCAACTCGAACAATCGGTCAATTGACTCCACTCGAGTTCTAACCAAGGAAAAACGTAAATTGACTCATCAACCCTAGAAATTTTTTATCTGAATTCCAAGCAAGGATCAACTCACCAAGAACTGTCCTAAATTAAGGAAAAGCCCGATTCCAATCCCACTTTTTACACACGAGTAATGAACAATGAACAATCGATCACCAAGATCGATCAATCCCTGAATGAGGAACACGAACAAAACATTGATCTGAGAAAACAAGAATGAACTGATTCATAGGAATCCCGACGAACTCACCTCTACACCACCGCCAAAGTCAAGCTCGTAGAAGAGGCTGAAAGAATGGTTCGATCGATCCTAGGCGATGTGACGGAACTCATCGTCGTCGAGCTCGATCGATGCTGGGGGTGCTGCAGTGGAAGTGACGCTGTCGAGGTGGAAGGAATCCCGGAGATTCTGCCGTCGCTGAGAATCCAGTACTGCAGGGGAGCTTTTCGATGAAGGAGTGGCGCTCGTCGAAGTCTAACTCCGGGCACCGTACGGTGGACGGATCGCCGGCCCCGCCATGGCCGGAGACAAGAAAACTAGGGTTAGGGTTTGGCTGGGTTGGAAAATTGGGAAGAGCTCTGAAAAAATCGAGAAGCGAAAAATGAATTGGGAAAGAATAAGACAGCTCTCTCTCTCTCTCAGTTGCTACATAAAGCAATGTGACTTTTGCAAATAAGTCCCTCCACTTAATAGAAAAACTGCAAATGACCCCTCCCCCTTTTTACTATTTGCATAACTGATCGGAAATCAGTTATAAAAGTTGTTAGAAGATTCAAAAAAATGGGGACCACTTAAATTGGTTGCAACAAACTAGGAATTCCCTCCAAAACTAATAATTCAAATTTCCCTCCAACACTAGTAATGAGAATGATTATTCAATTTACTGATTTGAACAAAAATCTATTATTTGAAAACTTATAAAATTCTCAAAAATTGGGAAAGTGGAGTTACAGGTTTTACATCCTACCCAACTTAAAAGAATTTTGTCCTCGAAATTAAACTAAAGGTAGGGGTTGTATGAAATGCAATGCGGAATGAACACGAACTAACGGAAAGTCATACCTTGGTTTTTGAACAAATAAGGGTAGCGATTCTGAATGTCATCCCCGTGCTCCCAAGTAGACTCTCCTGGCGAGTGATGCTTCCATGCCACGCAAACCAATGGTATAGATTGATTCCGCAACACCTTCACTCGGCGATCAAAGATACCTATCGGTTGCTCTTGGTACGACAAGCTCGGTCCAATAGTGATCTCGGAGTGATCGAGCAGATGACTGTTGTCTGCCACGTACCTCCTCAGTCGAGACACGTGAAATACGTCATGTACTTTCTCTAACGACGGTGGAAATGCCAATCTGTAGGCAACCTCTCCAACATGTTCCAAGATATCGAAAGGGCTGATGTATCTTGGACTCAACTTGCCACGTCCTCCGAATCGAATTGTGCCTCTAGTAGGGGATATCTTTAAGAAAACCTGGTCGCCTTCCTTGAACTCCAAGGGTCAATGACGATTATCTGCCCACTACTTCTGTCGATCCTGCGCTGCTCGTAGGTGGTTTTGTATCTTCTTCATCATCTCTAATGTGCTCAAAACTAACTCGGGACCCAATATATGTCGCTCTCCTATGTCGCTCCAACAAACAGGAGATTGGCACTTTCTTCCATATAATGCCTCGAACGGAGCCATCTGAATTCTTGCTTGATAGCTATTGTTGTAGGAAAACTCTACAAGGTGAAGGTGGTCTTCCCATGATCCATCAAAGTCAAGCATACATGCTCTCAACATATCCTCTAGCATATGAATTATATGCTCTGACTGGCCGTCTTTCTGCGGATGGTATGCCGTGCTAAACTTCAAATGCGTACCCAAACTGTGTTGCATACTTCTCCAAAAGTGCGAAGTGAACCTCGAGTCACGGTCCGACACGATGCTAACTGGTACACCGTGTAGCTTCACTATTTGCTTCATATACATATCCGCTAAAACTTTTGTGGACTGTTCCATACTTAAAGGTAAGAAATGGGCTAACTTGGTAAGCCTATTAATAATCACCCATACCGCATCTCATCCACTAGGACTCCGAGGAAATCTCGTGATGAAGTCCATTATAATGTGCTCTCACTTCCACTCGGGAATGGGTAGCAGCTGCAGTAATCCGGCCATCCTCTGGTGCTCTACCTTTACTTGTTGGCATACCAAACACTTGGCCCCGAAATGAGCTATCTCTAGCTTCATTCCGTGCCACCATTAATACTACCATAAGTCCCGGTACATCTTAGTTCCTCCGAGATGTATAGAGTAAGTCGAACTGTGAGCTTTAGCCATCAACTCCTGCCGTAGCTCTCCATTTGGAACATAAATACGATCACCACATTGAAATATTCTATCGAAATGAATCCTCAATCCCGTCTGCTCTCCTGCTTCAGTCCTCTCTCTCAGCCATCGAAATCTAGCATCCGTGGGCAATGCCGCCTTGATCCTCTCTACTAGCGACGATTGCACTGGAGATTGGCTAATACGCCATCCGCTCCAGGCAATACTACCTTAATACCAAGTTGCTGCAAATCTCCAATTAAATCTCCCTCTGTGGTCAAGAAATGAGTCATGGGCTTATGGCTTAATGCGTCTGCCACAACATTAGAGTTACCTGGATGATAATGTAGCTCGATCTCGTAATCTTTCATCAACTCTAACCAACATCGTTGTCGCATATTCAACTCTTTTTGTGTGAATACGTACTTGAGGCTCTTATGATCAGTGTGGATATCTACCTTCTTACCGTACAAGTAGTGTCTTTATAACTTCAAAGCAAAGATAACCACTGCGAGCTCTAGTTCATGGGTTGGATAATTCTTTTCGTGCACCCTCAACTGTCTTGATGCATATTCTACTACATGATCGTGCTGCATAAATACTCATCCTAATCCCTTCCCGGATGCTTCGCTGTAGATCACGCCCGGGCCCGATGGTAGTGTCAAGATAGGTGTCGTGGTCAAGCGCTTCTTCAACTCGTTAAAAGCGATTTGACACTCATCTATTTATACAAACTCCTGATCCTTTAAAGTTAGTCGAGTCATAGGCACCACTATTCGAGAGAAATCTTCTACGAACCTTCGGTAATAACCCGTAATTCCAAGAAAACTTCTCACCTTGGAAGCCAATATGGGAGCAGGCCATGTCTTGACTACTGTGATCTTCTCCGGATCTACCGATATGCCGTCTCTAGTGACGATATGTCCAAGAAATGATACCTCATTGAGAAAAAAAATCATACTTGCTAAACTTTACAAAAAGTCACTCATCCCTCAAGGTCCCTAAAATAATTCGTAGATGCTGCTCATGTTCCTCTTGGATCTTCGAGTATATCAAGATATCATCTATAAAGACGACTACAAATTTGTCCAAGTACTGGTGAAAGATCTTGTTCATTAAGTTCATGAAGACCGTGAGAGCATTGGTCAAACCGAAAGGTATGACCAAGTACTCATTGTGTCCATACCTCGATGGAAATGTCGTCTTCGGAATATCTTCCTTCCAAACCTTTAGTTGGTGATAGCCCGATCGTAAGTCGATCTTGGAGAATACTTTTGCTCCACTCAGTTGATCGAATAGATCGTCTATATGCGGCAAAGGGTACTCGTTCTTCACCATATCTGCATTCAAAGCTCTATAGTCGATACACATGCGCACTGTCTCGTCTTTCTTAGGCACAAAAAGAACGGATGTTCCCCATGGTGATGTACTGGCAAAAATAAAGCCTTTCTCCAATAAGTCGTCTATCTGCGTCTTCATCTCTACCAACTCCTTGGGTGCTAGTCGATAAACTTGAGATGAAATAGGCTCGTCTCCCGGAATAAGCTCAATGGAAAACTCGATAGCTCGGTCAGGTGGCAGTCCTGGCAAATCCTCGAGGAATATATCTTGGAACTCGGAGATAACAGGGTGTTGAGGGATGTCCTGCATCATCATATGAGTCCCTAATGTGGGTGCATCGCTTCTCTCTCCTTCTTCTTTGGTGAACTCGAACTCAGTCTCATTCGGGGCTCTAAAGATGATACTACCCCTATGGCAGTCTATAAGGGCAAAGTGCTGGCTTAACTAGTCCTTTCTAAGAACCACATCGAAAGTTGGTATAGAAATGCAAGAAACCGTGATTTCATCTCCCTACCACATAGCACTACAGAACAAAGTCTACAAGCACCACTAACAGGTACAACTCCTCCAATGAGGATTCTAATGTTTTTAGATAAATATGTGATGGGAATGTTGTGTCTAGTGGCAAAGCTAGTGGCCTGTGAATGAATGTGTTATTCTAATGCTAAATCACGTCTTGCTAATAAAATTTTACAACTAGAATAATACCTGTTGGATCCCTGCTCTCGGGATAGGTGTCTATCATAGTCATGGTAAATGCTTGTCCTTAGTTTTGTCTATTCATCTCATGTATAAACTGTGGGGCTTGATCGGGTAAGGGTTGAGTTAAGGCATAAGGGTTGCTTGTTAATGCAAAAATCATGAGAAAAATAATTAGAGACTCATAATAATTGGTTCCTCTAGAATAGAAAGTCTCCTGGATAGGTGTTATAACTAAGGTACGATTCTAATCATTCTCAATTTCAATTGACTAGAAGGTCACAATAGCAGTTTTAGGGTCGAGGGGAGAGCTAGTAATTCAAGGCAAGGTTGTAGTCACACGACTAGCCGATGGTAGCTATGCTCATATATACAACTATCATGGCCATGGGGGATACTCTTTATCTACCTATCAATTATGAGTGTTTATCTTTCCAAATTAGTGAACGGCAAAAATAATAAAGAGTTCCAAGAAGATGTTATGGAATACAAATACACGATTTCAAAGGAGAATGAATAATTCAAGAGGGAGTTGTTAATGCAGTTGCGGATAAGATCCTAGATACCTTTGTATCTCAATCCGTGTGGGATAATCATATAAAGAGCGAACCAAGTGCACTACGGTTGATCAGACCATAATACTTTGATTCTAATTAGACAATATGCTAGCGGGCATCCCCAATAAACATATATCTTGAACAATCTTGATAAAAAAATAAGCTTGCAAAAACTAAGCTATAATAATGGCGTCAGTAAAGATAGTTCTAAAATATAAGTACACTAGATAATGATGAAAGAAAAACCCTAGATAGTTCAAGTTCTTTGAGAATCTAAGCCTTGTCCGGTATTCGTGCCTATACTGTCGTACTACTGTCTTTTGTCTAAAGTTTTGCTCAACCAAAAAGGGATATGAATCTCTAAGCTCTGTAGTCACGGTAATCCTTTTAGTATCCTCTTTAATGGTTTGCGAGGACAAAAGGAATGATAGGTCATGCGGTATTCCATCCGGCTTATAAGTGTTCAACTAGTAGGGTGATTTGAACAATATAACATATATACCTTAACACGAGTCATCTTTCTAACCTCTTTATCAAGCATGAAGGAGAAAAATAATATTTATAGTGGAAAGGAATCAAGCAAAAAGAAATCAAGATAGTCGGACGAGAGTTCAAAATTGGAATCAAATGAGGAGATTAAGCATGTGGATGAGATACCTAGATTCTAATCCTATATGCAGGCTCACACCGGTACAGTAACGTAACCGAAGTGACAAACTCGACCTGTATGGCCACCACAAAAACATGTAACGCCCCAGTCCCAAAATATTTAGGACTAAGTACGTATACATGCTAGTTGTACACATACGAAGTATACTCCAATGTATAAAATCTCCGTATGTATATATAAGCTGTAAAATGCAGTAAACAATGATAAGTAAATCTCATCCATAGAAATAAAGAATAATAATATAATCACTATGAATTTATCATTTGTACATGTAGTTGAGCGGAGACAAATCCACTACCATCTAATTTAAATAAAAAATAAACAAGGAATTGATCGATAAAGATGGCAAAATGAACCAGAAGCAATCATCTTCAAAGGAATGGAGAGGATCGCGGCCTTGGCTAGAACACTTGCAAAAAGTCATAAAGCACACACCTGGAAAGATCAGCAGGTCCTCAGAGGGACGTAACAAGATACAGGAAGAACATGCCATATAAACTGTGATATATAATAAAAAATAAAGGGATGCATGCAATAGGGTGCCTAAAAGTTCTATAGTGATAATGTAGTTAAGAAAAAACCTTCAACGCATGGGCACTCTGACTACTGGAAACTTGGTATAGTCCCATCAGGATACTAGGGACCTCAAAGTATAACATTCCTCGAATGTCAGAGGCCAGCAGGATCAGGAATATGAGAGTGCATACGTGGCCCATACGTTAAAAAACTATCCTCCCCATCCAATGCCTAGTAGGGTCACATCCATGTCCTATAGGAACCTCTAGTAACTGCCAAGTCCACTAGCATGCAATTCTATTGGCAGTTACTCATAACCGTCGCATACCTCATACGTATCGGTGGCCAGCCGACTACGCGATTACGTGTTCTAAATGTGACTCACAACTTGTGATGATCATGTGTCAAGGTCTTATGAGGTATACCAATACCTCATCATAACTGGGTGATCACTAGGCTAAGTCAATGCAAGAGAATAAAACCAAAAGCAGTAAACCGACCGATGGAGTCACTTGCACCCAAGTGTGACTTGGACGCACAGTAATATAATACTATCAATAGATAAGTAATGTGAATATAAATAACTAAAAATAAGAATAAGTAAATCACAGAGTAAGGTGGCAAGGTATTTTGCTTGGCGGTGCAAAAATGGAAATCCAACAATCAAGTACGTTGGCAGTAAAATCTCAAAATCCACGAACGACTTCGTATGCTGAAATAAACATCAAAAACATTCTCGGTGTAAAAGATATGTCTAGAAAATGCCTGTTCATATGTCCAATTCTGGACACAAGGACAAGATCAAATTTTTGGATCAAAACGATATCCGCTGTTGTACCTGTTTTGCACCAAAATGCGTGCCAATATCCATAGTCTCTAAAGTCGTCAAACTATATGTCTACGGGTCCGATTTGAGGAGATGAACCCAACTATATGTCCAAATTTAGATTCCGATCGGCCGTGGACAATTTTGCCCGTTGGATCGGGTCGTACGTCCACCAAATAGGCGTTCCGGACGACCTTCTCAGAATCGGACCAAACTTGGCACACATGACCAAAATTTTGATATTTTCCTGTTGGCATAAGTTTCGTCTCGAACCGACGACTGTACACGAATTTATGGCCTAGTTTGCAAAAGGTCGATACAGGGGTATCTTGACGGATATGCACTTATTTCGTCACGCACACGCAACGAAATCGAGTTCCGTCAGTTCCCACTAGGGGTGAGCATTCGGTTTATTCGGTTCCAACCGAACCGAATAAATGAAAACTGAATTAGACCAAAACCGAATAAGCAAAACCGAAACCGAACCGAATTGGTCAATAACCGAACCGAATTAAATCGGCTCGGTTTTCGATTTATTTGATTTTTGGGTTTATTTGTGCTTTTTTGTTAATATATATAATAACTAAATATACCTAGATATATTTAGTATATACCTATAGTATATACCTATGATTTATATATATATATATATATATATAAAAATATATATATATATATATATATATATTTATATAAACTAAATTTTCTTATTCGATTTTCGGTTTTTGGGAAGGGTGCCTAGTACTGTCATGGTGAATGCTCATCCTTGCCTCAGATTATTCATCTCTTCTCTAGCAGGCCTATACTCTGGTGTCTGTCCCACCAAGGCTGGCCCCTCCTGATATTCTTCTAGGGAAAGTGGTTATGGTACACCTGGTCTGGGAGTTATTGGCCCTCGTAACTGTTGCAGTGATGGTGCTGTAGCTAAACTGTGTGTGGCATGTCGGTTAGGGCAATCTCGAAGTTTATGCTCACTGGAACCGCAATTGAAGCAACACTTTAATTAGTCGCCGACGACAGTCCTTCTGTTGGAGCCCTCTTCTTCCACAAAACTGGCAGGTTATTGTATTTAGAATTTGGTAGGGCATGGCTTGCTGTTGATATTGTGTCGTAAGTCGTCGTTCGGGGCCTCCTGAACCAAGTTGAACTGGAAAGTCTATCGAGGAATAGTATCTTTGAGTTTGTTTTGCTTCCTTGTGAAGTAGCTCCAGACTTCTAGCTTCTTCTAATACTGCAGCGTGCAAAATTCTGGATTGCACAGTGGTGTGTGTTTTAAGCTCGGGCCTTAATCTATTATGAAACCTTTTTGCCTTCTCCTTCTTCGTTGGCATCAATCCCTTGCCAAATCTGCTTAATCGGCTAAATTATGTATCATACTCGTCAACCGACTTGTCGCCTTGTTTGAGGTGAAGGAACTGATCATACAGTACATTCCGAGCAGCGGTTGGAAAGTACCTCTCGTTGAAGAGTTTGTAGAACTCTTCCCATGACTGATTGGTACCCAAGCGCCTCTCCTTCGCTTTCCACCAATGATGGGCATTGTCCTCGAGTAATAAATCAACTACGGTCATCCAATCTTCTTTAGGTAACTGTGACGCCCTTAACTTCCTTTTGGTGCTAATAAGCCATGAAGAAACTTCTAGTGGGCCTTCGGTACCTTTGAAAGTCTTCGACTTCATTTGGGTGAAATCTGAAATACTGCCTACATATTGTTTGCCATTGATTGTCGAAGAACAGAACAGTTTTATAGGAGGACTGAACTTTGATTCATAATTACAATCTCGCTTGTACAAAAGAGAGCCTAGGAACAAAACCTAGGAAAAGCAATCTAAGTACAATTGTTTTGTTTTTGATTTTGGGGGGTGACGGTAGAGGCTCGAGAGAGTGCTATCAACTCTGCCTTACTCCTTGGACGATCGAATGCAACTTCGGCTCTGGTGAAGAAATGCTCTCTCTCTGTATACAGGGGTTTCGGGCTAAGATTGCTCTGGGTATCGGGGGGCTTGCAAGGGAATAGCACCTTGCTATTTATAAGAATCCATGAGGAATGAGATGTACAGCCACGTGGCAAATTTTGGGCCACATCCTTGTAACCGTGCCTCGAGACTCGGTCAGCTGGGGGTTGGTTGAGATTTGATCATGATCTGTTTGTTGCATAAATCTGAACTGTCAAGACTTGGTCAATTTCTGCCACGTGTCTCAACTGCTACTTTGTGACGAGCCGCATGAGAGACGTCTCATGACAGAGCCGCATGAGGTGTAACGCTCCAGTCACAAAATACATAGGACCAAGTACGTAAATATGCCAGCTGTATACATATGAAGTACAGGGCCTTGTATGTATACACACGCTGTAAAATACAGTAATCAAAGACAAACTAAATCTCATCCACAATGAAAAGAATAATAATATAAAAATCAACTTGAATATTTATGATACAATCGTTGGGCGGAGACAAAGTCCACTACCAACTATCTCAATGAAAGAAATGTACAAGAATCGATCCATAAAATGGCAAGACGAACCAAGCGCAATCGTCTTCGAAGGAATGGAGAGAATTACGGCCTTGGCTAGAACACCTGCAGTGAATCATGAAAGCACACACCTGGGGAATAACCAGGTCCTCAGAGGGACATAGCAAGATACGGGAAGAACATGCTAATATGAACTGTCAGAATAATAAAATAATATAGAAAAGACTATTCTAGACACAAATATGCAAAGGAGATTCTAACCGCCTAATATGCAATTTAGAGGACAACTTTCATGCGCATGGGTGGGATTTTAGGATATGTGTACGTAACTGGCATCCAGTCATCTGTATCCGTCCGTAACGTCAAAAATGTCAGTGGGCATCTACAAATAAATTGCCACAGTTCCATCCGGAGACTGTGGTTTACCTGTTTGGATTCCTATACGCACTAGCGACTGTCCTCCCATAATATTTCCCATACTGACCAAGTCATGTCCATGACCCGCCCAGTTTTGTAACTGCTTGAGTCTCTAAAACCCTAGTCATAGCAGTTACGATCATCTATCCGTCACACGACTTTAGAGAGGGCCAGTCCATAAGTCGTGCCCCTAGCAACATGTCTCCAACCGTGCAGTGTGTGTGTCATGGCCAAGGGAGATATAAGGATATCCCCCAACAAGAAGGTAGTCCGCTAATACTAAGTTAACATGCATATAGTAAAGTAAAACGACTAATAGAGTCGCTTGCACCCAAGTGTGGCTTGGACGCGCAATTTATAACAAAGGAAACTAATAATATAAAACAAAGTAAATAATACGGAAAATAAATAATATGACAGTAAATTAGCAAGGTATACTTGCCTGTTGTGACGCCTGGTGAGCTGCTTGGTGTAGTACAATAAAGGTGGCACAAGATCGACTTCGGTGTTACAACTACGCAAAGGGCCTCCGATGGTGGCACGGATTGTCCCAATCGGTCCAAGATGGTTAATTTAGTTAGGGTCAACCGGATGAAGTTCAGAATTTGCGTGGGAATAGGACTAATGAAATTAGTCACGGACATGGATTGATAATAGGAAGAAGGTGAATAAATACGATTTAGAAAATTATTTATAATACTCGAAAACAATATATTATTAGTTAAAATAATTTAGAGAAATAAGTTTGAAATCTAGTAAATTATTTTAGGCAATTCCTTTTATCTTTAGAGAATAAAACTATTTGTAAAAAAATACCCCTAACATATTTATATAGAGTCATACTTAAAATCAAAATTGTTTCTAGACCAAAAACTCTTAAGTTGTAACATATGAATTTAGGTAGAGATGCTATATTTTTATATAAAAAGATTTTAGGTAAATATTTAAAGTCTAGAAAATTATTTGGACTAAATCCTACTTTTTGACAAAGTACAGTATTAGGTCAGGATTGTCTTTAACAATATCTAGAAACACTATAAATAATCTAATTCCTATAATAATAATAATTTGACAAATAAATAAATTTAAAAAAATAAAAAAAATAACAATAATAATATTAATAATAACTATATATACAGATAATAGACTGTTGTTGTCTTCCCAAATAAATATAATAATAATAATAATAAAACAAAGTTTATAATAATAATAATAATAATAATAATAATAATAATAATCATAACTGATACTAAAAAGAAGAGAACATTTAAATAAAAAAACAAAACAAAAATATCACAACAACAGATTTTTCTTATTTAGAAGAAGGAGAGAGAGAGTGAGGAGAACAGAGGGAAGGAGGGAGTCGGGGAAGAGCGGACACGGGGCGACGATCGTCGGGTCTGGGCGGCTGTAGGCGGCGTCATGGCGAGGAGTTGGAGCCAAGGATCGTGCGGCTCGTCTGGCCCGGTCTGGAGAACGCGACGGCGCCAGATATAGGCGGTGATAGCCACCGCGGTCAAGGTTTTCGCCGGGCAACTGCGCGGTGGTCTTCGGATCTGGTGAAGGAGGCGGAGAGGGAACTGGAGAAAGAGGCGGAGAGGTCGGAAGGGGAGGACAGGCACGGAGGTGAGAAAGAGAGGTGAGGAAGAGAGGCCGGCGGGCGGTGGCTGGGTGGAGATCCGGCGCCGGGCTAGGCAGCACGGGCGGTTGCGAGGTGCACGGATGGGAAGAGGAAAGAGGGGCTACCGTCTCACGCGGTGGCCGGTGCAGCGGACGCGAGGGCAGGGCACAGATCTGGGGCGACGGATGGGCACGACGGCCGGCGGTCAGGTTAGGGTTCTAAATTCCTTTTCGGTTTTATGGTGGTTATAGAGGTTGGCCAAAAACTGGGGGCTTGGCAGTGGTCGTGGTGGGGTTGCTTGGTGTTGGGTGGTGGTCCTGGCCGGGCGCGGCCATGGTGATGGGGGTGATGCCTCGGGTTGGGCGTCTGTGACGAAGACGGGTTCCGCCACGGTGGTGGTGGTGTTGGCTGTAGGAGTTGGGGAAGTGGTCTGATGACGTGTTTGCGGCGGTCGGGTTAGTGATCCACCGGAAGCGGGGACGGTCGTGGTATTGATGGAGGCGACGATCTATTGTGCTGTGGATGGGAAATTGGTCGAAGAAGTACGGGGTTTGACGTCAGGGCTGACGGTGATGGTGCTGTTGATGGAGGTCAGGTGGCAGCCGCGGCTCGGGATTTTGGTCGGGTTGGATCGAGCGTGGTGGTTATTTCGATGGCCCTGGGTCGGAGAAGGCAGGTCTCCGGTGACTGCGGACAGGATTAGGGGTAGGAATTTGATTGTGTCGGGGGTGTCCGACACGGAAATAATAGAATGTATATGTAATTGTGGAATAAGAATTGGACGGGGAGGGGACACGGACACGATGCACGAGGTTAGGGATTGGAGAAATATTTGTGGAGTATAATGGTGGAGGAAAATAATGTGGAGGCTCTCCTTATATAGGAGGTAGACTCCTAGATGGATATGGACTAGGAAACTTAAAATCCCCTTAGATAATTTGTCTTTTTAATTTAAAACAAAAACAACCGATTCGATAATTCAAAATCAAATTCATATCTAGATAAATATCCATAAGTTTAAACTAAAATAAAAATCATTTCAAATTTAATTTAATTTACTATAAATGATCAAACATTAAATCCATAAATTTTGAATTATCTTTATAATAAATAACAATAATAATTATTTTCGAAAATTTACTATAATTATTAAATATTAACAGGAAATAATTTCAAAATAGCTTTTTATTTAAATTAAGATAAAATAATTTCAAAATTTTACTATATATAAATGAACAAAATTTTATTAAATGGCATATAAATAAAATTTTAAATAAAACAAACTTTTCTGAATTATTACTTATAAATAAAAATAATCCTTTTAAAAATAACTACGGTATGATATTTTTCGTGCTCAAACACGATAAAATATTTACTTTATATAAAAATACTTTATCTAGGAAAATCTATACTATAAAACTTTGTATATAAAAATATGCTACCTTGCATATACGTACTCGTACGCAAATAGCATTCACATAAATATTTATTTTCAAAATATCTAACCATATTTGTATAATAAATAAAATAGCTTTCTCAAGAACATAGAACAAATATGTTTTGGCAAACATTATATGATACTAAATCAAGCAAAGCTTATTTACCATATAAGTATTTCGAAAAATATTTATTCGCTATTTAAGAGTTTATAATAAAATGAATTTAGAAGAAAATTAAATGTTCTGTATCTACGTATTCGTACTCGTCGTATAATACCAAAATATTTAAAAAAAATTAGTAGAAATTTAGGGGTATTACATGAGGTATGCTTCATGACTATGCCGCATGGGAGACGTCTCATGACAGAGCCGCAAGAGGTATGCTTCAGGACTGAGCTGCATGGGAGACGTCTCATGACAGAGCCACATGAGGTATGCTTCATGACCGAGCCGCATGGAAGACGTCTCATGACCGAGCCGCATGAGAGTGGTCTCATGACTGAGCCGCATGAGGGAGGTCTCACAATCGAGCCGCATGAGAGTGGTCTCATGACTGAGCCGCATGAGGGAGGTCTCATGATCGAGCCACATGAGAGTGGCCCTATGACTGAGTCGCATGAGAGTAGTCTCATGACTGAGACGCATGAGGGAGGTCTCATGATCGAGCCGTATGAGAGAGGTCGTATAGGCGATCCGCATGAGAGAGGTCGCATAGGCGATCCGCATAAAGAGTTGTCTTTAGGAATTTGTGAACTGTGCCAAATCTCATGATGATTTTCTCGTCTTTTTAGGAGCATGTCATGTCTTGTCTTTATGTCAGAGCCATCATTTCTGTCAGAGCTGTCGTCTTTTATGTCAGAGTAATTATGGCCAGCTGTAGAGGCAAATTTGGAATCGCATAAGGCCACATGAAGCTTCCTAAGCCGCATGAAGCTTTCAGAGCCGCATGAAGCTTCCAGGGGTTTTGAGCCGTATGAAGCTTCTTGCATTTTGTGCCGCATGAAGCTTCCTGCATTTTGTGAGCCACATGAAGCCCCATAGCAAAAAATCATTCTTTTCCATGCTTCTACAAGACCCCCTTCAAAGTTTTCAATTTGTAAAATTGAAATACTTTGAATAAAAAGCATGGGTCTATCCGCATAAGCTCTTCAAGCCGCATAGGTTTCTTGGGCCACATACTGGGTCGAGCTCTTCATGCCGCATAGGCTTCTCTGACCGCATAATGG
Organism: Iris pallida; assembly: GCA_029216955.1. Classification (NCBI taxonomy): domain Eukaryota; kingdom Viridiplantae; phylum Streptophyta; class Magnoliopsida; order Asparagales; family Iridaceae; genus Iris; species Iris pallida. The sequence continues at coordinate 19,271,392 of JANAVB010043419.1, forward strand.
CTTTCATACCATGTGGGCGTCCCGTATCTTCGGCATAAATTGCTTCTTTGATTTGCTTTAATAATTTAAAGCCATCTTTAGGATAGAATCCCAAGAGTCAGCTTTTAAAACTTTTGATTTGCTTGGGTGATTCGGAGTTGTCTTTTGTATGAAAGGGGATAGAATCCCAAGAGTTTGCCTTTATCCTTCGGCTAGCAGAAAATCCGAAGCGGCGTTTATCGGTTCACATGCCTCTGACAGTCTATAAATACGAGCAGTTTTGAAGAGAGGGGTTCTTTACTTGCTTCCTTCTTCAATATTTCTATTGCCCTAGTCGCCATCTTCTTCTCCTTTCTCGATCATCAATGGCTCCCAAGGCTTCCTCCAGTGCTGCAGCGAAGGGCAAAGGACTTGTCTCCTCGTCGAATACGGCGAGTTTGATTCACCCCGACGTTCATCCCTCTATTGATGGTAAGAACGTTGGGAAGAGACTGCATGACTTCAAACCCTAACCACAATGGCTATGTCGCATGTTTTATGCACGGGCCTTTCCCTATCATGCTTCGGCATAGTTAATGCGGTTTTCGTCTTCATTGGACTGCTCAAGTTCAGTGTGATGAATCCGCATAAGCTGTGCCGTATGGGCCGCATGAATGTCTCATGACAGAGCCGCAAGGGGTATGCTTCATGTCCGAGTCACATGAGAATTATCTCATGACTGTGCCGCATGAGGAATGCTTCATGGCCGAGCCGCATGAGAGTTGTCTCATGACCGAGCTGCATGAAAGATAATTAATGGCCGAGCCGTATGAGATTTGTCTCATGACCAAGCCGCATGAAAGATACTTCATGGCCGATCCGCATGAGAGTAGCTTTCAGGACCGAGCCGTATGAGAACTGTCTCATGACCGCATAAGCTCCTTATGAACTGGACCGCATAAGGACCCACCTAAAAGAGCCGCATAAGCTCCTTATGAACTGGACCGTATAAGGACCCACCTAATAGAGCCGCATAAGCATAGAAGTCATTAAGTGGTTTTTCTCTGGCTATCTCCTGACTTCTTTCTTTTGTCTTTTTCAGTGAAGTTGCCGGTCAATCCTTCAGGGGAGCTTTTGGTAGGTCAAGCTCAGTCTGCTGTGGGTGTGAGATTCGACCATGTGGTCGATTATGTGTCGGCCCAAATCACCAAAGATCAACCTGAGGAGAGACTGAGGGATATCAGGAACCAATCCTTCTTTTTTCTCTCGGGTATGATGAAATTGGGAAAATTAGGGGGCACACATCTGAAACCCTCGTTCCTCTTTGGAGATGCTCTGACTGTAAGGAACCCCAACATTCTAGATATCTCTGAAAGTTGGAGTTTTTCTTCCAACGGGATGGCGATCCACATTCCTCAGATGGAGCGTCACCTCCTACTGTCTTGGTTCAATATGCTGCCGAGGGACATGAAAATGGCTGACTCCCTGACTCTGAGCCAGTAGGGGATGTTCGTGGGTGATATCCACTATAATAAAAATTTGAGGTCGGTAATTGCAAGCAAGCTACAGATCAGCCACTCTGTGATGGGGTTGGCCCCGGGCAGCTTCATAAATGTGCAGGGTCCCAACTTTCGGTTCTCCCAAGCTGACACTTTTATGATCCAGCTTGCTCAGAAGGGGTCATATCCCATTGGTCGGTTGGCACTGATGAACTGGATGAACCCCACCCCTTCATGGATCAACTTGACCTCGTGGGTCTTGCGGACATACAAGGATCTCCTGTTCGAGATTGGCCTGTATCATGCCATTCGGGGCACCGGTTATGGTCTGCCCATAAACAAGAAGTTGCTCATGGCTCTTCTTGAGATGTAAAACCGCCGAACGGGGACCTTCTTTACACCTGGAGGGGAGATGGGGCTCGCTCTCCACGAGATGCGTGAAGTCTCTAAGTTGTCCTAGGAAGATGAAGTCTTCGAGGCGTATACCCCTACGAATGAAGAATTCGAGGAGTTGGAGCAACGGTTCCCAGGCTTTGTGGCTGTCTACCAGGAACTACTATGCCACCATAGTACGTGCCAGCAGATATCAAAGAAGAAGAATGATAGCTCGGAAGGGAACCATCCTCATACCAGGACCTGGCTCAGCTATCTTTTTGAGCTAGGTGCCTCAGGCCGGGTTTTCCTCCGACATCCTCGAACCCGGGTGGAGGTGCAGAACCAGGTGTCGACCTCCAAGAGGGTGAAAACCACGAGTGATAGATTTGGGAGCCAAACTGACTCCTTTAATTACTTTTATCAGGATACCCAGAATATGTCCGATAAGGCTCTCCTGGCGGGATTTCTGTTGGTGTGGCTGCGGAACTGCGTAGTTTCGGGAGGGGCTGGTTCTATCGAGAGAAACAGCCGTAACGTGATCCTCCCTACAGTGAAGCTAGTCTTTGGGGCCAGACTAGTTCTTCTCCCCGCCGTGGTATGCAGCATATATCGTGGCCTCCGTACCTTCTCGTCCAAAGTCATCGCTCGTGATACGGCGAAAGACTTTGAACGAATCGAGCTGCCCTACCATTATCTGATGGGGTGGCTGTTGATGCATTACCAGTCTCTGATGAGGCATGGCCCCGAAGATGACGTGACTGCTGATTATGCCTTCATCTATCAGTACCTCCGTATGCCTTGGGAGTACACCACCATGCCCGCCTGTCGGATGGCGCTGGCGCGAGTGGACAGATACTCCTTTTTCGTGTCTGTTCCTCATTTTACCAATGAAGAAGTAAGCGTCATACATCTTGATGGTACTGTGTGACCCAAATTCTTGCCCGAGAAGATGCTCATCTGGTTACAGAACATTCGTCCTGCACATCTGGTGTATCGCAACCGTCACTCCGTCTTTTTGGAGCCTTACATACCCAGCCGATTCTCCAAGCAATTTGGGTACAGTCAGATGTTCTTGGACAATCCCAGCTCCTGCCTGGGTTTTGAAGGTAGCGTCCTTGACGGCATCCGGGCTTGGTACTACTATAGTACGGTTCACACCCGTGCCACCTTCTCTGTTCCTGATGCTGGAGAGTCGAGACACATTTTGTACATGGCGGCCTTGTACCATGTTATGGTGAATAAGCCCCCAAGAGATTTTGACCCAAGTACTAGCTTTATTGTTGGTACTGTCTTGGAGGAGAAGCCAAGGATCAAGAAGGGGAGGACAATTGATGTATCTGACTCGGAGTCTACTAATGTGGATGAAGACGATGACCCTGATAACTTGCCTCCTCCTCCTGTGGATGATTTGGCGGCAGGTCAGCCCTCTGTTGTGCCTAGTCCTTCCAGAAAATGTAGCAGGCGTGCACCCTCTGCCGGCGACATGACTTACTCCAAAAAATGGGCTGCGGTCAAGCCTCGCGTGTCGATCATTAGGGAGAGAAGTGAGGACGTCGATGCCGTTTCGAAGGTGAATCGAGTTACGATCCTCATTTTTTTTTTGAAATAATCTGATCATCTTCCTTTTTTTTGTAGGCGTCGGGAGAAATGAACTCCTCAGAGCCGGCTACCGCCTCTGAGGTTGACCCGACTCTAGCCGCCTTAATTAGAGATATGATAGCCGAGCTTACTTCCACCAGGGTCGTCCCCACGACGGCTGAGATTCCTCCCGCTATTGATATCTCAACCCGGGGCGATATGGGATCTACTGAACCAATCCCCGAGGTTGCTGAACCTCAGCCAGTTGATGCTGATCCAATTGTATCCACCTCCGGGGCGGCTGGGGCAGAGGAAGCGGCTACAATCGGCTCAAGTGTCACCGTTGAAGAGGAGACGGTGGCTGTGAGTCAGCCTCAGCTTCAGCAACCCTTCCCTGGTAAGCTAAGTCATGTCTTGACTAGTAAGGAGGTTCATTTGCTCTATCTTCACATCCTTCGGGTTAAGTTGATCGATGGTTGCTCCGGACATACAAGTCCTGCTCCTTCGCTGTCGACGGCGGACATCATCGGAGGGAAAGTCGCCAGGGGAGATCCGGTGGAAGAAAGTATACCTCCTCCTCCTCCAACTCATACCAAAGGACCTCCTGCCAGATCAAGTTCAGGAGGAGACGTAGTAGAACTGCCGGGGCGGGAAGAAATGGTCCCTGCACCCTCCTTGGTTCATGTGGCTCCAATACCGGAGGTTGACCTTTCTGCCCTGCCGAGTCTCCGGATCCGTCGGGCCACGGAGGAGGATATGGCTGCTATTCAGGCGGCCTATCACTCGGAACTTGTTTTCCTAGTGATAGGAGCATCAAGCTCTGGCGCATCTTCTTCACGACCGTCTTCAACCCTGCCAGCTGCTCTTCTTTTGACACCGTCTTCTTTGGAACTTCTGGGTGAATCGTCAAAGGACATGGTTGATAGTTTTTACCGCCATCTGAAGCGAGGGGTCGAAGCTGTCTTGGAGAGGAGGACATCTTTCGTATTAGCTCTTCAATGTGCCCGTGGTCAAATTGAACTCCTCAGAACCCTCCCCGGCGGAACAAGGATGGTCGAGCTCCTGGAGCCTAAATTAGTAGAAGCTGATCAGCTGGTGGCTCAGTTTCAAGGACTGCGGCAAGTCGATCCGTCTTTAGTAATAGATCGGGAGCGTGCCTTCCTTATAACAGTCGTGGAAAAGGTAAAGACGGTACGGGATACGTCCAAACCTGCTCTAGTAAAGGACCTTCGGGATCTATCTCTGAAGTACGATGAACTAAGCTACAGAGGAGAGGATTGTATCGCTCGGGAAGAGGCCGCCTCTCGTTGGATAGCCGACACGAACGAGCAGATCCTCCAGCTTCAGAGGAAATTTTCTTCTTTAGAGTCTGAGCTCCAAGCTTCCCGGAAAGATAAGAAGCTAATTCTCCGAAAGACCGACCAGATCACCCGAACCTCTGATGCCTTGGAGCGTGCCCTGAAGAAACTTGAAGACGGTTGGCAGGCACATGCTCTTCTGGAAGATGCGGAGAGTTGACTCAGGAGGCTGAGCGCCGGGCCAAGCTGAGGATTGAGAGGTTAACGACCAAGCTGAGGGACCGGCTTAGAGAATTGTGTGTCGTCGAACCATGATCGGCTTTTTCTTTCTTTCATTATTATGTTCCTCTATTTTTTTAACAGGGACGTGGTCCCAGAAAATGTAGTAATCTTGATTTTAAATGAATGACTATGTTTACATCATCCTTTATCTGTTGTGCTTGTACCATTTCTTTGGTATTATGGTATTTGCCCCACTGGGGGACTTTCTGTGGACCTATTACCCTTGGTATACCTTGGTTTTAGGTATGGATAATAAGTTTGATAGAGATACCTAGAACAACTCCATGGTAAGGCGGACATGGAAATTTTTGGTATTGGGCAAAAGAATGCCATGGAACAGCTGGGTTCCAGAGGCATGTGATGGTGAAAAAAGAGGCACATGTACTAGAGGATCGAGTACAGCATTTGTGGTCAGCTGCGGACATTTGTGGTCAACTATGGATATTTGTGGTCAACTGTGGACATTTGTGGGCCTATTATCCTTGGCGTACCCTGGTTTTGGGTACGGATAATAAGTCAAAAGAAAACCAACATACTTACTCATAGGTAATGAGGACGTGGTAAATATGAGGGTTTTACTACGGAGTCTTCCTACTCAGATGTAATGGGGACGTGGCAGGAGTGGACTCAACGAAGGGTACATAGAACAACTCAGAGGTAATGTGGACGTGGAAGTTCTATGTAAGGGGTGATTTATTTGTGATGGTAGAGAAACAACTCAGAGGTGACATCGACGTGGTTGTTTCTGGAATTTTGTGGACCTATTACCATTTTTATGCGCTGAAAGCGCGGGTAATAGATTATGAGGAAGATGCTCTTTTAGGGAGGAAGTTCAGAGGTATGATTATACATGACTCACTACTCAGAAGTTGCGATATGGATTCATTTGGAATGACCAGAGTGTAAGTTCAGCAGTACTTAAGGGTACATAACTCAACAATCCGGCTGATTCAGCGGATGTCGTTTAGACATAATATTTCTTCAGGAACTTGCCGTTGATGGGCATCATGAGCAAGTCTCCGTTTTGCTTTGCGAGACGGTATGCACCATTGGAGAATACAGCCTCGATGATAAATGGGCCTTCTCACTTTGGCTAGAACTTGCCGGTAGTTTTGTGAGTCATAACCATCGGCCTCCGAACTGCCAAGACGAGATCGCCTACTTGGAATGTTCTCAGCTTGACCTTCTTGTTGAAGGCTCCAGAGATGTGGGCTTGATAAAGCTCGATTCGTTGTTGAGCTAGCAGGCACTTTTCATCTAAGGCCTCCAACTCTTGTAGCCGACGACGGTAATTATCATCCGTCGTCAATCGGTAAGTGAAGGCGACACATAACGATGGGATTTGAGTCTCCAGTGGGAGAACTGCCTCACTTTCGTATACCAGAGAGAATAGTGCATTCCCAGTGGTTGTCCGGACTGTAGTACGGTACGCCCATAAGCATTCGCAAAGCTTTTCATTCCAGTCGTGTTTGTTTGAGGACACGAACTTCTTGAGAAGCTTGATTATAGTTTTGTTGAATGCTTCAGCCAGACCGTTAGCCGCTGGGTTGTACGGTATTGAAGCAATATTCTAGATTTGATGTTTATCGCAAAACCGATAGAAGGCATGGCTTGCGAACTGCGGACCATTGTCATGGATGATCCTTCGAGGCAGTCCAAAGCAATAGATGATGTGGTGCTTGAAGAAGCTGATCACATTTGATGTCTTCACTTCTGCAAGCGGAACAGCTTCCGTCCATTTAGAGAAGTAGTCCGTAATTGCCAGTATAAAATGGTGTCCTCTGGACGTAGGCGGGGTGATTGGATCGATGACATCCATTCTCCATGCCTCAAATGGCCAGGATGCCACCGTCGGATGTAGGAATTCGGATGGTTGGTGTATGAAATCTGCATGGATCTGACAAGATTTATATTTTCTTGCATAATCTATTGCATCTGCTACCATCGTAGGCCAGTAATAGCCCATTCGGCGAAGACGGTCTTGCAATTTTGGGCCAGGTTGATGGGCCCCACAAACGCCATCGTGAGCTTCGCATACAGCTTCTTTGGCTTCTGTATTTGATAAACACCGCAGCAGCAACCCATCATAGGATTGCCGATACAGCATTTTTGTCTCTGTATTGTAGAAGAATCTGAGAGAACATCTTTTGATAGAAAAGGCTTCTTTCGGATTCTCCGGCAAGATGTCGTAGACTACGAAGTCAATAAACGGAAGTCTCTAGTCCTGTATTTTATCGACCGTCAGGGCAGAGTAACTCACAATAAATTGCATGTTGTTCTTAGGACAAACCAATTCATGGCCTCTTACGTCCACCAAATGATGAGTATAATTTAGAACCGCCAGAGAAGCGGCAAGTCCTGTTAGGGCATCGTCTTCAATTTTCCGGAGTCTTGGAACATGTTCTATGAAGAACCCTTTCAAGGATGTGATGATGGCGATTGCTATCTGAGGATAGGGGATCATGTCTTCATGGCAAACTTTATATGAGCCCCGGATCTGATTGACGATTAACTGTGAATCGCCATATGCTTCCAGGTACTCTATCCCCAGTTCCTTTGCAAGTCGAAGGCCGATGCCCAAGGCGTTGTACTCGGCCACGTTGTTTGAACAAGGTTCCGCGAGTGAGTATGCCCGATTGATCACCAAGCCAGAGGGAGAAATCAGTACCACTCCGACCCCAACGACGATGTTGCCCTTGGGCCCGGTTCTTGAGGCACCGTTAAAGAACATTCGCCAGACGGTATTATGGGAAGCCATATTTGAATTGGCGACCTCGTCTGGAATCTTTTCATATATTCTGGTTGACTCCGAACATGGATGGGCCGCTAAAAAATCTGCCAGAGCTTGACCTTTAACAGCCATTTGCGGGACGAAGATCATGTGGTAGGGGAACAATAATATCGCCCAGGTAGCAAGGCGAGAGCTGAGTGCGCCTGGTTTGGTCATGAGGACCCTAAGGGGGTTGATTCGTGATATAACAAGGATGGTTTGTCCTGTAGCATAGTGTCGTATTTTCTGAATAGCGTACACCAAAACGAGACATTCCTTTTCTACGGCAGTGTATCTATGCTCAGGCCCTATCATCATTCGGCTGAGATAATAAATAGCTTGTTCATACCCTGTATTATTATTTTGTGCTAGTAGAGCACCGAGGGAATGCTCCATTGCTCGCACATAGAGCAAAAATGGCTTTCCAGCGACTAGGGCCACCAGGACTGGAGGGTTCGACAGATGTTCTTTAATGTTGTCAAAGGCACGCTGGCACTCCTCGACCCATATGAAGGAGACGTCTTTCTTCATGAGGTGTGTGAAGGGTTGACATCACCCGGAGAGGTTAGAGATAAACCTCCTGATGTAAGCTAGCCTCCCTTGAAGGCCTCTGAGTTCTCGGAGATTTCTCGGGGGACCCATCTCCATGATTGCCTTCATCTTCTCAGGGTCTATATGGATTCCCTGGGCGGTAATGATAAAACCCAAGAATTTTCCACTGGATACGCCCAAGAAGAATTTGGTGGGATTCATCGACATAACATTCCACTATCTTACGCAGGTGATCTCTGAAGATGACACTCATAGCTCGTTGATATGTGGTACCGGCATTCTTTAAACCAAAGGGCATGACTGTGTAGCAGTACACACAAATTGGCGTTCGAAATGATGTATACTTTTCGTCGTCAGGAAACATCTTGATTTGGTTGTATCCTGAAAAGCTATCCATGAACGACATGCACTCAAAGCCACATGTGTTGTCAATCATTATGTCCGTAATAGAAAGAGGGAACTCATCTTTAGGACATGTTTCATTCAGATTTCGGAAGTCGATGCAAATTCGGATCTATCCATTCTTCTTGAAGACTGGTACTATGTTGGCGACCCAGTCAGGATGTTGTTCCTCACAGATAAAGCCACTGGCTATTAGTTTGTTGACCTCAGCTTCGATAAAATTCATGATATCTGGGCGGAACCGTCGTTGTTGTTGCTTAACCGACTTTGCGTCTGGATGAATGTTGAGCTTATGGAGTACAACCTCGGGGTTTAGCCCTGGCATGTCTTCATAGCTCCAGGCAAACACGTTAATATACTCTCTGACGAGTTGCAATAGCGACTCCCGCTCTTCATCTGTCAGGCTTTTGCTGACGAAGATTGGCTTTGGAAAGGATTCGTCACCGAGGTCAACTTGCATAACCTCATCTTCGGTAGGGGGATCTCTTCGTTCGAAATGCTTCTTCCATTGCGCATCTAGCTGTTGGACCCAAGGCTCTAACTCGAAAAGTTCGGGTACATCTTCGTCTTCTTTGTAGGCGTCAGTAAATACCATGTTGACAGACCAAGCTTGCCTGAATACGTCTCCGATGCTGACATCCGAATCGAAAGTGGGTGATCCAGTCGAATGTGAATGCCATTCGCATTCCTCATCCGAGCTCTTCGGAGTTGTTGCAGGTGTAACATAGCCTAGACCACGCCTGGTCTTGTTGTAATAATCCCGTAGTTTTCCAGCCGGGACTAGTAATTGCAAGGGTAATCGCCGGCCGGTGCCATAGTTCAAGCCTGGCGTAGTTTCCATATCATACCCCTGTTTTTGCATGAGGTACTTGGAGCGGGAGCTATATAGATAAAGAGGCAGTCTCCCGGTGTCGGGTTCGAGATCGACTTCCTCTGGCCTGAAGGACTGTTGACCATTCTTTCGGCCGTAGATGATTGGGTGATCTTCTCCCTCGACTATGAAGCAAGCGCCTTCCACGAAAGTAAGTTGGTTCATGGTATAGATATTCGTTACTTGTGTGTGTAAGTTGGTGCCTATACCGTGTTCCATAGCATACATTATACAGAGCTTGTTAAGCTCGAGGTAGTTCAAAGATAGCCCTTTATTGATAAAATAAGGTATCTTTTTTGGTGGGATTACATCATCAGAAGAAGGAACATCAGTGTATGCAGCCACATACTTGTCTAGCTCTAACTCCACTTCAGCCACCCCCTGTATTAATGAAGATTGGAAGGATGACCTGGGCAGCTTGATTATCAAGGGTCCCACTGGTGGTGTTGAACGTGGGGTCGTTCGTGCACTAGCAGTCCCTGGCTTAGTGCTTGGTGCTGGACGTGGCGTCGTTGGCTCACTAGCGGTCCCCGGCTTAGCGCTTGGCTGTCGGCTTGTCCTGGGGAGACGAATGATCATCGGCTTAACAGAAGGATTGATCTCTTCTGATTGTTGTTGGCCGGCTCTTAGCAGTATGATTGTCAGCGGCTCCCCAGTGGGTTTCGGCGCATAGCCAGACCTTGGCAGTCGGATAACCATCTGCTCCTTTTGTGCGGTGAGCACCGGGAGACTAGTTGCTTCTTTACGCAGAGTGGCGACAAGAGGTGCAGTTCTGCCTGGTTTCGAGGCTGGAGATAGATCTTCAGACGTTCTTCTGATCCCATTGCAGCCTCCTTCTACTCTTGAGCATCCTCTTTGATCAAGTGCCTTTTCGATTTCTCGTACAGACAGGTATCCGAATAGTAGGATTCAACCCCTTTGAAGGGATCGATGTCGACAAATTCTTACTTTACGTAGCCGTACTTTTTGATATATTTGAAGCACTGGTGCAATATGGAAGGCACGATCATATAATCGTGTATCCACGGACGCCCCAGGAGAATATTGTAGGACGTATCTGCGTCTGAATTGAAACCGCTAATGGCGGTGCTGGTAGGTGTCAGCCGATGCATAGGGATGCGCAAGAGGTGAAGCAAGCTCTTCGAAATAATGCTTATCGACTAACCGGGTTCAATGTGCATCCGATCCACCTTGATGTCGCCGACGTATCCAGTGTAATACAGGGGCGATCGTGCAGGTTGGTTTTGATGAGCATATCCTGCAGAGTGAACACAATGTTGGGCATTGCACCTGTACAAGCACTGTCCTGGAGATCAGCTGGCGAGCTCTCCCTTGTAAGCTTGATCTGAGCCAAATACACATCGGCATTCTGGAGTGCTTCGCTCAGTGCGACACTGTAGAAGCATGGAAAAGAACAGACGAAGCCCATGCGACTCAAAATAGAAGAAGCCCATGCGGCTTAAAGCAGAAGGAGCCTCATGTGGCTCAGGAATTTATCAGAGCCTCATGCGGCTCAGAAATCCTGCAATAGCCTCATGCGGCTCATGCGAGAATCACGTGACCCTATGCAACTTTAAAGCTGGCTATGAAGCGACTGCTCCCATTAAATGCTCTGACATAAAGTAATAACTCTGACATTAAAGCTGAAATGATGAACTTCGATGTGACAGCGTATTCCTCGAGAAACAGAGAAAATCTCCTCTGCAGCTGGCACGATCCACCAACTACAAAGCCCCCTATGCGGCTGCCACCAACCCATGCGGCTGATGCTCGCATGCGGCTCGGAGTGAGAAGACCCTTGTCATGCGGCTCAAATTATGAACAGTCACCCTATGCGGCCGCTGTTCTCATATGGCTCGGGTCATGAGGATCATCTCCATGCGGCTCACGCCCATACAGCCTTGATACGTGGCAAGTCCTATGCGGCTCAATTGGAAATCACCCTTATGCAGCTCAAATTGTAAGAAGTCACCTATGCGGCTGCCACCTTCATGCGGTCTAAAACCTAAGAAGCTACCTCATGCGGCTTTGACACGTGGCAGAAAAACAGTTTCCCACGTGGCACTAAATCAATCAAGAGTCATCAATAAATCCCAACAACCTGATTTAGTGCAATCATCATAATTACCCGAATCAAAGCAGATTTATTGCAATTGCGACACATGGCAGGAGATCCGAGCTTCCAAAGATTCATGGCAATCAACATTAAATGCCCACACGGATTTGACACAATCAGCATTAACTGTCCAGATTCGCTGCAATCAAGATTAGTGGTCCAGATTAATTGCCAACAAAATAGGATCAAGGAAAATGGCAATTAAATCCCCAAGCCGCCGACTTTTTAGGATAATCATTGCAAACCCTAATGATGACACCCCACTCCTATAAATAGCAAGGTGCTATTCCCTTGCAAAAGGCATCTCAGATCCCTGATCAAAAACTGAAAAAAAATACAGCAAGGTGCCATTCCCTTGCGAAAAAGATCCTCTCCACCCGGCTGGACACACAGAGAGACAAAGGCGCGCACAGAAGAGTCTTCTCATCTTGAGAGCAGTTCTTCACCGGAGCTAAGGCTACGTCTGATCGTCCAAAGAGTAAAGCAGAGCGGCCGTCGCTTTTCCGAGCCTTTATCGTCACCCCCAGAATCAAAAATAAGCGATCGTACTTAGATTGATGTACCAGGTTTTCGTCCCCAGGCTTTCTTTGTACGAGCGAGTTTGTATTGTGAAGTAAAAGTCCAGTCCTCCGATATAATTGTTCTATTCTTTTATAATCAATGGCAAACACGATGGCGACTCTGCTGGGGACTAACTTCTCCACAGCTGAGGAGTTGGTGACGCAATCAGACGCAGCCAAACTTGGCTCCACTCAACAAACGCTGGTCGCCCGGTTTGACCAGCAGGTGTTTGAAGAAATGCTCTCCGACGGGAGTGCTGGCCTGGTTCAGCGGCGAGCCCGCACAAAGAAGGCCCGCAGGAGTGGAGACCCAAAAATTTTGCTCCTCCCCAAGCTCTCGAAGAAGTACTATCTGTTTTCCGAGACAACGGAGAAGTCTCGCCTGCGGCCCCACATCAGATCACAGACGACTCTGCTGTCCCCAAGTCCGGCAGAAGAAAACGCTATGATGCCGGACTTGCAGGGGCAAAGAGGAACTCTGTGTAATCCAAGCCGTATAAGGGCGCCAGCCGCATGAAGGCTCATGCGGCCGCAACTGTCAGCCGTATGCAGAAAGCCCGTGCGGCCAGAACTTCCAGCTGCATGCAGACAGCCTGCACGGCCATGACTTTCAGCCGCATGAAGAAAGCCTATGCGGCCAGAACTTCCAGCCGCATGCAGACAGCCTGTACGGCCACGACTTCTAGCCGCATACAGAAAGTTCATGCGGCCACAAAGGATAGCCGTATGCAGACAGCCTGCATGGCCACACATACCAGCCGTATGCAGACAGCCTGCACGACCACCGATCCCAGCCGCATATCATCTTTTCCATGCGGTTCACGGTCAGTCTTTGACCGCCTCTCATACGGTCCTGACCACGAAGACTCTCTGGAGCATGTGCCAGACTCTGTTGTGACCAGCTTGGACTCTTCCTACTACGTACTCTCAGGTGCTAGAAGAAAAAAGTCTCGGGCAGCGCGGGCTCGACGAGCTCAGTCGGCTGTCCCTACTTCTGACTACCAGGGCGTCCCGATGACTATTACTCGGGCCCCTGATGGGAAGTTGTATAGAACTACCCGTGTCCAGCCCCCGGCGGCCAACGAACGGGATAGTTATCAATAATCTCCTAACAAGGATCAGGGGCGAGTACTCACGCCACCCCCACATCAGGGAGCAGGCAGGAGGCCAATGCACTGATCAGCCCACAAAGCAGGTGACTTGCGCAACGCGAATCTTCACAAGTACAAGGAAAGAGACGAAGATTCGATGTGCAAAGAGTCCTGTCAAGGACATCAATGCACCCAAGTCATCGTCAACTGCTGCTGCAACAAGGCAGCAGTACAAAAAGACCGGCGGTCCGTCTTCCAAAGGCTGCAACACCCATGCTCAGAAGACAAGGTGCTTTTCGTCACCTCTTGCAATTCTGCTCTAAAAATTCTTGTCCGCGAAAGAGGGAAGAAAACAAATGTCTCCAGCCCAAAAATTTCAACCGGCGTGACCAAGAAAATTTCTTCTAAACGATTGTCTACCACCGTTGCAGGAGGAGTTTACCAAGGTACCCGCTCAAAGACGAAATCTGCCACACTGGGAGATTCATCCACATCTATGGGAGATACTGGAGCCGGGGGTAGCATTCCTCCAAACATCCACAACAATCCGGTGTTCCAAGAAGATAGTCCGGGGGAAAATGGTTCACCCAACAGATGTAGCTGATCTCGACGTCCCCGAGGACGTCCACAATTCTCAAGACGAGGCAAGCTCTGAAGCTGGGGGTACCACCCTTTCTGAGTCCAAACCAGAGGAGAACATTCCCACATACCCTGATGACTTCTCTGTACGAGGGCACGACTCAGAGGGCACGTCTTCTACCGTTCCTTCCATCTCTCATCATATAAGGATGGTATTTATGACGGACAGCAACCAAGAGGGTACCAGTGATCACCACCGCATTGACACTCTGGAGGCCATACTGCATGTCTTGGTCAAATCTGTGGACGAGATCAAAGCGGCCCTTCCAACTCTGCAAGGAAGAACGCCTGGCCAAACAAGCTTGGGTCCCACGGTCAATGCGGACTCGAACACAGCTGTACCAAACTCGGGCGATAATCCTCCTGAAATATCGACTCCTACCGCTGCAGACGAAGCCAGGGAGGCAAGAAGAGAGGTTCAAGAGCTCCGGGCTATGTTCCAAGCCCGAGAAACTTGCCGAGACCTCAGGATACGATAACCGTATCCCGCTGCATGGAGAGATGTTCCCTTCCCACCAAAATATAAAGCATTCCACATCAATCCATATGATGGAAAGACATCTGCAAGTAGGTACATCACCTACTTCAAAGTCACAACCGACCATCTGCCTCATGACGATGCCATCCTTACGTGACTGTTTATCGGAGCCTTGGAAGGGGTCGCCTTCGACTGGTACCGTAACTTGTCGGACAATTGCATCCACTCCTTCACCTGCTTCAAACGCATGTTCCTAGAGAGGTTCTATGAAGTAGGACAAGACGTAACAATGTCCACTCTCATGGACGTTGTTCAGAGATAAAAGGAGCTAACAAGAAATTATATCGAGCGGTTTTGCCAAACCGCGATGAAGCTGCCTTCTGACAACCCTGATTCCTCCTTGATTAAAATTTGCCAAAAGAGACTGCTTCCCACAATCAGCCTCTGGATGGGCGAAAGTCAATTTAAGGATTGGAAGACATTCATCATCAGTGCCACTAGCGTAGAAGACATGGTAAAGAAAGCCCGCCAACTGGGATTGCACATATCGGAAGGAGAAGACAAGGGCAAACACCATAACGTCAACAACAATAATGATGGTAATTCCTCCAGCAACCGAGACAACAAAGGCAAGCAGGCTATGGCGACCAATAGAGCCCTAAAGCCCGAACCAACGTCGGTAGAAAAGCAGTGGCCTCAGATGACCTACTTCTTCGAGGATGGCCTTGTTAAACCCATCTTAGACATGCTTATCCAAGGAGGATGCATTCAGCTCCCTCCTCCCAGGCGTGAGCCTCGTCCTGTAGATATGGAGAGCCCCAAGTACTGCCATTACCATCGATATGTTCACCATGCTACACATGACTGCTACCAGCTGAAGCGATACATCCAACATGTCATCGATTCTAAGGCCCTGGACATTGATTTCGAAGAGGTGACCATGGCAGCCAACATGGTGTCAGTACAATTCGACAACTTCCTACCGACAAAGACTCAAGACGGAGTAGTACCTGTCCCCCGAGCAAGGATGGAGGTCGGTAACCTTCTACCTCCCCAAGACCAAGCTACTGGTCTAGTGCCCCTTACCACATCACGAGGGGAGATCATGTGGGTCCATCCGGACCTGGTACCTGAGGTGACTCAGTCCGCGCCTCCCTCCACCAGCACGAAGAAGAATAGGAAAGTCAAATCATGTCGTACGATCTCGACAGAGGTCGAAGAAGCTACTGCTGTTGTTACCCACTCCGGCACACAAACCCAACCTCCACCGGGTAACTCGGCTGAAGATCAGCAGCCGACAGCCACTGATGTTCTCGGACCTCGCAGCCTTCGACGACCGACATGCCTAGGCCGAAGGAGACTCGCTTCGACAAACCACTCTGAAGGAAGACGCCTCATGGGCTAGAGAGGCCGTACAACTTTGACATCTTGGCGCAATTGGCCAACACACCGGCCAAACTATCGCTATACGAACTCCTGAGACTCTCCAAGGATGTCCGCATTGCATTAAGCAAAGTACACCAAAATGCTGACGCATACCTGGCTCAGTCCAATCTCACTGGAGAAAGCTCGCCTGCAGATCTCCAGGACAACGCTTGCACAGGGTCAATGCCAAACATTGTCTTTACTCCGCAGGATATGCTTATCAAAACTAACCTGTACGATCGCCCTCTGTATTATACTGGGTACATTGGCGATATCAAGGTCGATCGGATGCATATTGACCCCGGGTCCTCCATAAGCATCATCCCGAAGAGCCTACTACTCCATCTGCGCATCCCAATGCATCGCCTGACACCGACAAGCACCACCATCAGCGGTTTCAATTCGGGCAGGAGCTACCCGATCGGGAAGATTCGTCTAAAGTGCCAAATCGGCGACCTTCAGTCATAAGTGACCTGTTATGTCATAAATGCGGATACTTCCTACAATATTCTCCTGGGGCGTCCTTGGATACACGATTATATGATCGTGCCCTCTACATTGCACCAATATTTCAAGTACATGGACAAGCATGGCTTCGTGAGAACAGAATTTGTCGACATCGATCCCTTCAAAGGGGTCGAATCCTACTACTCAGACTCATGCTTGTATGAGAAGTTGAAGAAGCATCTCGCCGAAGGAGATACTCAAGCTCAAACTAAGGCAGCATCTGGATCAGAAGAACCTATGATAATCCACCTCCAAGCCCGCAAGCCTGGCATAACTGCACCCCTTACAGCCACTCTGCGTAAGGACGCGATTAGCCTCTCTGCACAGGAGGAACAGATGATAATCCGATTGCCAAGGTCTGGCCAAGCGCCAAGACCCACGACAGAACCACTAACAATCAAGCTGTCTAAAGTTAACCAGCAACAAGCAGAGGAGCTCAATCCCTCTGTCAAGCCGATGACAATTCGTCTTCCCAAAATGAATCGACAACCAAGCACTAAGCCATGGACCACTAGCCATCCAACAACTCCTCGCTCGGCACCTAGCACCAAGCTGGGGGTAGCTAGTATGCCAACAACTCCACGTTCTGCTCCACCCAAGGAGCCCCTGACAATCAAGTTGCCCAAGTCATCCTCTCAGTCTGCATTTACATAGGGGGTGGCTGAAGAAGAATCAGAGCTGGCCAAGTATGTGGCTGCTTACACCGATGCCCCATCCGCAGATGATGTAATCCCACTCAAAAAGATACCTTATTTCATCAATAAAGGCCTATTTTGGAATTACCTCGAGCTTAATAAGCTTTGTACAATATATGCCATAGAACACGGTATAGGCGCTCACCTGCACACACAAGTGACAAATGTCTACACCGTAAACCAACTTACCCCAGTGGAAGACGCTTACCGCATAATCGAGGGAGGGGATCAGCCAATCATCTTCGACCGGAAGAACGATCCACGGCCCTTCAAGATAAAAGAAGTTGAGCTCGAACCCGACACCGAGAGGTTGCCCCTTTATCTGTATAGTTCCCAGTCCAAGTTCCTTATGCAAAAACAAGGGTATGATCTGGAAACTACACCAGGCTTGAACTACGGCATCGGACGACGATTACCCTTACAATCGTCGGTCCCTGCTGGGAAACCACGAGACTACTACAACAAAACCAGATGTGTGCTAGGTTATGTCACACCCGCGATAACCCCCGAAAGCTCAGACGAGGAATGCAACTGGCATTCACACTCAACCGGATCACCCACTTCCGATTCAGATGTCAACATCGGGGACATGCTCAGGCAAGTCTGGTCCGTCAATATGGCATTTGCCGACGCCTACGAAGAAGATGAAGACATTCCCGAACTTCTTGAGCTAGAGCCATGGGCACAACAACTATATGCGCAATGGGAGAAGCGGTTCGAACAAAGAGAGCCTCCCACCGAGGATGAGGTTGTACAAGTCGATCTCGGTGATGAGTCCTCTCCAAAGCCCATCTTCGTCAGCAAAAATCTGACAGACGAAGAGCGAGAATCACTACTACGACTCGTCAAAGAATATATCGACGTGTTCGCCTGGAGCTACGAAGATATGCCGGGACTGAACCCCGAGATTGCACTTCATAAACTCAACATCCGTCCGGACGTAAAACCAATCAAGCAACAGCAACGTCAGTTCCCTCCTGACGTCATGAATGCCATTGAAGCCGAGGTACACAAACTGATAGCCAGCGGTTTCATCCGTGAGGAACAGCATCATGACTGGGTCGCCAACATAGTTCCAGTCCTCAAGAAGAGTAGAAAGATTCGAATCTGCATCGACTTTCGCAATCTGAACGAGGCGTGTCCTAAAGATGAGTTCCCTCTCCCTATCACGGACATTATGATTGATAACACCTGCGGCATCGAGCGCATGTCATTCATGGATGGTTTCTCGAGATACAACCAAATCAAGATGTCTCCTGACGACGAGAAGTACACATCATTCCGAACACCAATTGGCACATACTGCTACACAGTTATGCCTTTCGGTTTAAAGAATGATGGCGCCACCTATCAAAGAGCTATGAGCATCATCTTTAGATACCACTTACGCAAAACAGTAGAATGCTATGTCGACGACATCGCCGTCAAAAGCTACTCTAAGGAAGATCATCTACATGATCGGAGGACAATGTTTGACCTAATACGAGCGCACAATTTGAAAATGAACCCCACAAAATCCTTCTTAGGCGTATCCAGCGAGAAGTTCTTGGGTTTCATTATTACCTCCCATGGTATCCACGTAGACCCTGAGAAGATGAATGCAATCATGGAGATGGGTCCCCCGAGAAATCTTCGTGAACTCCGAGACCTTCAAGGGAGGCTAGCCTACATCAGGAGGTTCATCTCTAACCTCTCCGGGCGATGTCAACCATTCACCCACCTCATAACGAAGGGTGTTTCATTCGTATGGGATGAAGAATGCCAGCGCGCCTTCGACAGCATCAAAGAATATCTGACGAATCCTCCACTTCTGGTAGCCTCGATTGTTGGAAGACCATTCTTGCTCTATGTACGAGCAATGGAACATTCTCTCGGCGCCCTGCTAGCACAAAACAACGACACAGGTCATGAGCAAGCTATATATTACCTCAGCCGAATGATGATGGGGCCAGAGCATCGATACACTGCCGTAGAGAAAGAGTGCCGAGCTCTGGTTTTTGCCATTCAGAAGACGCGACACTACGTCACAGGACAAACCATCTACGTTATATCAAGAGTCAACCCCCTCAGGGTCCTCATAACTAAGCCAGGTGCACTAAGCTCTCGCCTCGCTACCTGGGCGATATTACTATCCTCCTACCACATGATCTTCGTCCCATAAAAGACTATTAAAGGTCAAGCTCTGGCAGACTTTTTAGCAGCTCATCCAGATTCGGAGTCAGCCAAAATAGACGAAGAGATTCCAGACAAGGTCGCTAATTCAAATATGGCCTCCCATGGTACCATATGGCGGATGTTCTTCGACGGCGCCTCTAGAACCGGGCCCAAGGGCAACATCGTCGTTGGAGTCAGAGTAGTGCTGATTTCTCCCTCCGGGTTGGTGATCAATCGAGCTTATTCCCTCATAGAGCCCTGTTCAAATAATGTGGCTGAGTACAATGCTCTGGTCATTGGCCTTCGACTTGCAAAAGAGCTGGGGGTAGAGCACCTTGAAGCATACGGTGACTCACAGCTAATCGTTAATCAGATCCGGGGCTCATACGAAGTTCGCCATGAAGATATGATCCCCTACCACCAAATAGCGATCGACATCATTTCGTCCCTGGAGGGGTTCTTCATAGAGCATGTTCCCAGGCTCTAAAACATTGAAGCCGATGCCCTAGCAGGTCTTGCCGCTTCCTTAGCAGTTCCGAATCATGCTCATCATCTGGTTGACATCATAGGCCGTGAGTTGGTCTGTCCCAGAAATAATATTCAATATATTGAGAGCTACTCCGCTCTGACAGTCGACGAAGCACCAGACTGGAGACGACCATTCATTGCCTTCGTAGTCTACGACATCCTGCCGGAGAGTCCGAAGGAAGCCACTTCTATTAGAAGACGTTCCCTCAGATTCTTCTATGAAACAGAGACAAAAATGCAATATCGGCGATCATACGATGGATTACTGCTTCGATGCCTGTCAAATACAGAGGCCAAAGAAGCTGTACGTGAAGCTCACGACGGCATCTGTGGGGCCCATCAGCCTGGCCCGAAACTATAAGATCGCCTTCGCCGAATGGGCTACTACTGGTCCACGATGGTTGCAGACGCAATGGACTATGCACGAAAATGCAAAGCCTGTCAAGTCTACGCAGATTTCATCCACCAGCCATCCGAGTTTCTACACCCGATGGTGGCATCCTGGCCCTTCGAAGCATGGGGAATGGACATCATCGGTCCGATCACTCCGCCTTCGTCCCGAGGACATCGCTTCATACTCGTAATTACAGATTATTTCTCCAAATGGGCGGAGGCTGTTCCGCTGGCAGAAGTGAAGACTTCAAACGTGATCAGCTTCCTCAAGCATCACGTCATCTATCGCTTTGGACTGCCCCAAAGGATCATCCATGATAATGGTCCGCAGTTCGCAAGCCATGCCTTCTATCAGTTTTGCGATAAAAACTGTATCTAGAATATTGCTTCAACACCAAACAACCCAGCGGCTAATGGTTTGGCTGAAGCATTCAACAAAACAATCATCAAGCTTCTCAAAAAGTTCGTGTCATCAAACAAACGCGACTGGAATGAAAAGCTCGGTGAGTGCTTATGGGCGTACCGTACCACAGTACGAACTGCCACCGGGAATACACCATTCTCTCTGGTATACGGAAGTGAGGCAATTCTCCTACTGGAGACTCAAATCCCCTTACTCTGCGTCTCTCTCACATACAGATTGACAACAGATGATAATCACCACCGCCGACTACAAGAGTTGGAGGCCCTAGATGAGAAGCGCCTATTAGCTCAACAACGAATCGAGCTATACCAGGCACGTATCTCTGGAGCCTTCAACAAGAAGGTTAAAATCAGAACATTCCAGTTGGGCGACCTCGTTTTAGCAGTTCAGAGGCCGATGGTTATGACTCACAAAACTGCCGACAAGTTTCAGCCAAAGTGGGAAGGCCCGTTCATCATTGATGCTGTATTCTCCAATGTAGCTTACCGCCTCGCAAAACAAAATAGAGACTTGCTCATGTTGCCCATCAACGGCAAGTTCCTAAAGAAGTATTACGTTTGAAACGACAATTGCCAGGGTGATGAGTCATGCACTCTCTCATACCGCTAAACTCACATCCCGCCTACAAATTGCCAAAATGATGAGTTATGTACTTCCTCGAACTGCTGAACTCACAACCCGACTACAAATCTTCCAAAATGATGAGTTATGTACTCTCTCGTACCGCTGAACTCACATTCCGCCTACAAATCTTCCAGAATGACGAGTCATGTACTCTCTCGTACCGTTGAACTTACATCCCGACGACAAATTTCCAAGATGATGAGTTATGTACCCTGGTACCGCTGAACTCACATCCCGATGGCAAATCTTCCGAAGCAATGAGTTATGTACCCCCTGGTACCACTGAACTCACATTCCAACACCAAATCTCACAGATTGTCGAGTCACGTACCCGCAGGTACCACTGAACTTACATTCTGATCCCAAATCTCCAGATTGTTGGGTTATGTACCCCTGGTACCGCTAAACTCACACTCTGGTCACTACAGATAAATCTATATCGCATCTTTTAGGTGGTAAGTCGTGCATGATTATACCTCTGAACTTTCTACCTAAAGAAGCTCCCTCTTTATGGTCCAATACCCGTACTCTCAGTGCATAAAAAGGGTAACAGATCCACAAATTCTCTAAAACAACCACGTCGATGTTACCTCTGAGTTGTTTCCCTTCCATCAAAAACAAACCGCCCCTCACATAGAACCTCCATGTTCTCATTACCTCTAAGTTGTTCTATATTCCCTTCATGGAGCCCACTCCTACCATGTTCTCATTACCTCTGAGTAGGAAGGCTCCATCAAAGAAACCCCCATATTTACCATGTCCTTATTACCTCTGAGTAAGTATGTTGGTTCTCTCCCAACTTATTATCCGTATCCAGAACCAGGGCACGCCAAGGATAATAGGTCCAGAAAAAGTCTCCCATTGGGGCAACTACTACAAGCAAAGAACAGAGCGAATGTATTCTGTTCAAAATCAGTTACATTCACATGACTACATCTCATGAGCAAGCCAAAAAAGTTCTCTATTATTTCATTCAGACGAGAAGGAAAAAGATTACATTGATGTCCAAAAGAAGCAAAACACAAACTGCAGCTAAAGACAGACAGGAATATCAAGACAAAAGACGGACATTTGTGAGAGCCCACGAATCCTAGTTACGGGGACGCATATACCAATCCCTCAACCATTTTGTATATGAAGGATGTACTTGAGCAAAATCCACGTCCGAAGTAGGAAGGTCAGGATTCCCAGTACTACCGCCGTCAGACTGGGGCTCCTCCTTTACAGCAATGGGCTCCAGCTCTCCTTTCTGTTCCTCCGTTTTTGGTATTACCTCCCCCTTAACAAGCAATGACTCTTATTTGAAAGGGGGCAGCAACTCTTTCTTCACAATGATCTCAGCCTTCGGCAGGGTTGCTGCAAGAATCGAAGATAAAAAGAAACAAAGTTAGGAGATGGTCACAGCCTCATGCGGCCTAATTAAGACGAACTTATGCGGTCCTGTTTGAGAGAAACTCATGCGGCTCTGTTCGAAGGGTCATCATGCGGTCCAGTTTGTGAAGCGTCTAAACGGCCGCTAGACAACTCCCATGCGGCTCAGACATGGGATATACCCTATGCGGCTCGGACGTGGGACGCATATGTGGCCCATATAAAGCGAACAGATTCAACGCATTAAAGGCTTGTGCATAAAGCATGCAATAGAGCCGTCTTGGTTTCAAAAGATACGATCTGACCTAAACCCTTACCAGCAATGGGGGGGTGAACGTCGAGGTGGACTTCAGGCGTCGGGGCTGACGAAGAAGCCACACCCTTTCCTTTCGCAGCGGCTGTGGAAGCTTTGGGGGCAATTGGTAATGATGATCGAAGAAGGAAGAACAGCAGCTTAGGGCAAGAGAAGAGGAAGACAAAAGAAGACAAAGAAGTTTCTCTATCCTAACAGCACCCTATTTATAAGCCGACAAAGGAGAGAAGGCACGTGGACCGATAAAACCGCTTCAGGTCGTGTACTGCAGGCAAAACCGATTCCTCGGATTTTGCCCCCTCTCTCTCATAAAGAAGATTCATCAAAGCACGAAATCCAAATACTTAATGAACCGACTCTTGGGATTCCCCCAAAAGACGGCTCTAAATCATAACGGATCAAGAGTAATTAATGCCACCTACATGGCAGAGAGAACAGCATGCGGCCAGAAATGATCCATGCGGCCAGAGCAGTTCATGCGGCCAGACAAGCCATGCGGCCAGACAAGCCATGCGGCCAGACAAGCCATACGGCCAGACAAGCCATACGGCCAGGAACATCCTATGTGGCTAGCGGAGCTCATATAGCCATGCTTCTTATTCAAAGTAATCTAATTTTTCAAATTAAAAATTTTGAAGGAGGTCTTGTAGAAGCATGGAAAAGAACATACGAAGCCCATGCGGCTCAAAATAGAAGAAGCCCATGCAGCTTAAAGCAGAAGGAGCCTCATGCGGCCCAGGAATTTATCAATGTCTCATGCGGCTCAAAAATCCTACAATAGCCTCATTCGGCTCAGGCGAGAATCACGTGACCCTATGCAGCTTTACAGCTGGCTATGAAGCGACTGCTCCTATTAAATGCTCTGACATAAAGTAATAACTCTGACATTAAAGCTGAAATGATGAACTTCAATGTGACGGCGTATTCCTCGAAAAACAGAGAAAATCTCCTCTGCAGCTAGCACGATCCACCAACTACAAAGCCTCATATGCGGCTGCCACCAACCCATGCAGCTGATGCTCGCATGCGGCTCAGAGCGGGAAGATCCTTGTTATGCGGCTCAAATTATGAACAGTCACCCTATGCGGCCGTTGTTCTCATGCAGCTCGGGTCATGAGGATCATCTCCATGCGGCTCACGCCCATGCAGCCTTGACACGTGGCAAGTCCTATACGGCTCAATTGGAAATCACCCTTATGCGGCTCAAATTGTGAGAAGTCACCTATGCGGCTGTCACCTTCATGCAGTCCAAAACCTAAGAAGCTACCCTCATGCGGCTTTGACACGTGGCAGAAAATCAGTTTCCCACGTGGCACTAAATCAATCAAGAGTCATCAACAAATCCCAACAACCTGATTTAGTGCAATCATCATAATTACCCGAATCAAAGCAGATTTATTGCAATCGTGACACATGGCAGGAGATCCGAGCTTCCAAAGATTCATGACAATCAACATTAAATGCCCATACAAATTTGACACAATCAGTATTAATTGTCCAGATTCGCTGCAATCAATATTAGTGGTCCAGAATAATTGCTAACAAAATAGGATTCAGGAAAATGGCAATTAAATCCCCAAGCCGCCGACTTTTTAGGGTAATTATTGCAAACCCTAATGATGACACCACACTCCTATAAATAGCATGGTGCTATTCCCTTGTAGAAGGCATCTCAGATCCTCGATCAAAAACCAAAAAAATACAGCAAGGTGTCATTCCCTTGCGAAAGAGATCCTCTCCACCCGACTGGACACACAGAGAGACAAAGGCACGCACAGAAGAGTCTTCCCATCTTGATAGCAGTTCTTCACCGAAGCCAAGGCTACGTCTGATCGTCCAAAGAGTAAGACAGAGCGGCCGTCGCTTTCCCGAGCCTCTATCGTCACCCCCAGAATCAAAAATAAACAATCGTACTTAGATTGATGTACCTAGATTTTCGTCCCTAGGCTTTCTTTGTACGAGCGAGTTTGTATTATGAAGTAAAAGTCCAATCCTCTGATATAATTGTTCTGTTTTTTTATAATCAATGGCAAACAGACACGAACATCCTTGGAGAGCCTCAAGAGCTCATATAACGATAATTTGGCTGGTGTGTTGGCCAATTGTGCCAGAATGTCAAAATTGTAAGGCCTCTCCAGCCCCTGAGGCGCATCTTTACGGAGCGGCTTATCGAAGCGGGTCTCCTTTGGCTTAGGCTTGTTTGCTGGTGGAGGCTGAGAAGGTCTTGGGGCATCAGCAGTGGCCGGCTGACGTTCTTCAATCGAGTTACCCGACATCGGTTGAGATTGTGCACCGGACTGGTTAACGACAGCTGTTGCTTCTTCGATATCGGCTAAAATTTTACAGCAGGACTTAGTCTTCCCGCCCTTCTTCTTACCGGTAGGGGATGATGCTGACTGAGTTACTTCAGGCACCAAGTTCAACCCACATGACCTCCCCTCTTGACGTAGTTAGGGGCACCAGTCCAGTCGTCTGGTCTCGAGGAGTTGGAAGATTGGTGACCTCCATTGTTGCCCGGGGGACGGGTACTACCCCACCTTGAGTCCTTGTTGGAGAAAAATTACCGAATTGGAATGACACCATGTTGGCAGCCACGGTTACCTCCTCAAAATCAATGACCAGAGCCTTGGAATCGATGAGGTTTTGGATGTATCGCTTTAATTGGAAGCAGTCTTGAGTAGCGTGGTGGACTTAGCGGTAGAAGTGAGAGTACTTCGGGCTCTCCATCTCTGCAGGTCAAGATTCACGTCTCGGCGGAGGGAGTTGAATTCTATCTACTTGCACAAGCATGTCAAAGATGGGCTTGATATGGCTATCCTCGAACGAGTAAGTCACCTAAGGCCACTGCTTCTCTGCCTATTTTGGCTTAAGCTTCTGGGCTGTATCGGCCACCATAGCCTGTTTTCCTTTGGTGTCTCGGTTGTTAGAGGAATTACAGCCGTTGTTGTTATTGTTGGTATTAGGGCGTTTGCCCTTATCCTCTCCATCCGAGATATGCAGTCCTACTTGGTGAGCCTTCTTCAACTTTGCTTCTACACTAGTGGCGTTGAAGATGAAGGTCTTCCAGTCTTCAAATTGACTTTCGCTGATCCAGAGCCTGATTGTGGGGAACAGCCTCTTTTGGCAAATCTTAATCAAAGAAGAGTCCGGGTTACCGGAGGGCAAATTCATCGCGGTTTGGTAAAACCGCTCAATATAGTTCCTCGTTAGCTATTTTTCCCCTTGGAAAACGTCCATGAGGGTTGACATTGTCACATCTTGTCCCACCTCATAGAACCTCTCCAAGAACATATGTTTGAAGCCAGCGAAGGAATGGATGCAGTTGTTTGGCAAGTTGTGGTACCAATCGAACGCGACCCCCTCTAATGTCCCAATAACAACCTCGTGAGGATGGCATCGTCATGTAGCAGATGGTCTGTTGTGACCTCGAAGTAGGTCATGTACCGTCTTGCAGAGGTCTTCCCATCATATGGATTGATGTTGAATGGTTTGTATCATAGAGGGAAGGGGACATCTCTCCATACAGCGGGATACGGCTATCGTATCCTGAGGTCCTGAGAGGTTTATCGGGCGTAAAACATTGCTCGGAGCTCCTAGAGTTCTCTTTTTGCCTCCCTGGCCTCTTCTGCAGTAGTGGGAGCTGATACTCCGGGTGGATTATCGCCCGAGGTTGGTGCGGTCGTGTTTGAGTCCGCATTGGTGGCGGGACCCAAGCTTGTTTGACCAGGTGTCCTTACTTGTAGAGCCGATAGGGCCGCCTTGATCTCGTCTACTGACTTAACCAAGGTATGAAGTATGACCTCGAGAGTGTCGAGGCGCTGCCGATCACTGGGACCATCTTAATCATTCTCAGTCATGAATACTGTCTTCACATGAGAAAAGGTTGAAGGCACTGTAGAAGATGTGCCCTCCGAATCATACCCTTGCACAGAAAAGTCGTCGGGGTATATGAGAATGTTCTCCTCTGGTTCGAACTTGGAGAAGGTGCCACCCCCTGTATAGGAGGTTGCCTCGTCTTGGGATTTATGGACGTCTTCAGGGACGTCAGACTCTGTTGTATCTGCTGGAGGGATTGTTTCCCCAGGTTTATCTTCTTAGAATACCGGATTGTTATGGATGTTCCGAGGAGTGCCACCCCTAGCTCCAACTACCCCCAGGTATGCAGATGATGAATCTCCAAGTGATGAGACTTTCTTCTTTGAGCGGGTACCTTGATAAACCCCCTCTGTAACGGTTATGGACCACCCCCTAGATGAGAGTTTCTTGGCCGTGCTGGTTGATATCATCGGGCTGGAAGTATTTATTTTCTTCCCTCATTTACCGATAGGGACCTTCCGGGCAGAGTTACAGGAGGCGAAAGGAAGTGCCTCGTCTCCCGAGCTTTGTTCTAGGACAGGTCCTGGCTGCTGCAGTCGTTGGAAGACGGACTGCAGATCCTCTTATACTGCTGTCTTGTTGCAGCAGCAGTTGACAATGGCTTGAGTGCAGTGATGTCCATGGAAGGACTCTTTGCACATCAAGGTTTCTTCTCTTTCCTTACACTTGTGAAGAATCACATCTCGCAAGTCAAGTATATCTCGATCAACCTTTACACTTGTTTTGTGGGCCCGGGAATCCCGAGCGTACGAGTGCGTTGGTATCATGTTTGCTCTCTGATGAGGGGCTAGTAAAAGCACTTGTCCTCGAGCATTGTTGGGAGACTCTTGGGAACCACCATGTCCGTTTGTCGTCGGGGGCTGAACACGGGCGGTTCTGTACAACTTTCCGTCAGAGGCCCGCATAACAGTTAGCGGGACTCTCTGATGGTCAGAGGTTAGGACAGCTGACTAAGCTCGACGAGCCCGTGCTATCCTAGACTTCTTCATTCTAGCACCCGAGGGTGCATAGTAGGAAGAGTCCAAGTTGTTCCGCATAGAATCTGGCACATTCTCATTAGAGCTTCTGTTGTCAGGACCGCATGAGAGGCGGTCGAAGACTGAACCCGAGCCACGTAGAGCAGATGGCTGGCGGCTGGGATTGGATGCCGCATAGGTCATCTCTCTACGGCTAGGGTTGGTGGCCGCATAGGCATTCTGCATGCGACTGGGATTGGTGGCTGCATGAGCCTTCTGCATACGGCTAGAATTGGTGGCCGTATGAGGCTTCTACATACGGCTGGGATTGGTGGCCGCATGAGGCTTCTATATGCGGCTAGACCGCATAGTGTTCCTATTTGCTCCCACAAGTCTAGCATCATAGTGTTTTCTTTTTCCTGACTTGGGGACAGCAGGGTCCTCCGCGGCCTGAAGTGGGGCCGTATGTAAGTCTTCTTCACCGTCTTGGGCAACAGAGAACACTTCTTCCACAGCTTGGAGTGAGGCAACAGTTTTGGGCCTCCACTCCCTGTGGGCCTTCTTTGGGCCGGCTCGCTTTTGGATAGGGCTAGCGCTCCCCTTCGAGATCATCTCTTCAAACGCTTGCTGGTCGAAGCGAACAACCAGCATCTGTTGCGTGGAGCCGAGTTTGGCTGCGTCCGATTGCGTCACCAACTTCTCAGCAGTGGAGAAGTTAGCCCAGCAGAGTCGCCATCGTGTTTTCCATTGATTGTCGAAGAACAAAACAGTTTTATAGGAGGACTGAACTTTGATTCACAATTACAAACTCGCTTGTACAAAAGAGAGCCTAGGAACAAAACCTAGGAAAACCAATCTAAGTATAATTATTTTGTTTTTAATTCTGGGGGGTGACGGTAGAGGCTCAGGAGAGTGCTATAAACTCTGTCTTACTCCTTGGACGATCAAACGCAACTTCGGCTCTGGTGAAGAAATGCTCTCTCTCTGTATGCAGGGGTTTCGGGCTAGGATTGCTCTGGGTGTCGGGGGGCTTGCAAGGGAAAAACACCTTGCTATTTATTGGAATCCATAAGGAATGAGATGTACAGCCACGTGGCAAATTTTAGGCCATATCCTTGTAACCGTGCCTCGAGACTCGGTCAGCTGGGGGTTGGTTGAGATTTGATCATGATCTGTTTGTTGCATAAATCTGAACTGTCAAGACTTGGTCAATTTCTGCCACGTGTCTCAACTGCTACTTTGTGGCGAGCCGCATGAGAGACATCTCATGACAGGACCGTATAAGGTATGCTTCATGACTGTGCCGCATGGGAAACATCTTATGATAGAGCCGCATGAGGTATGCTTCATGACTGAGCCGTATGGGAGACGTCTCATGACAGAGCCGCATGAGGTATGCTTCATGACTGAGCCGTATGGGAGACATCTCATGACCGAGCCGCATGAGAGTGGTCTCATGACTGAGCCGCATGAGGGAGGTCTCACGACCGAGCCGCATGAGAGTGGTCTCATGACTGAGCCGCATGAGGGAGGTCTCATGACCGAGCCACATGAGAGTGGCTCCATGACTGAGCCGCGTGAGAGTAGTCTCATGACTGAGCCGCATGAGGGAGGTCTCATAACCGAGCCGCATGAGAGAGGTTGCATAGGCGATCCGTATGAGAGAGGTCGTATAGGCGATCCGCATAAAGAGTTGTCTTTAGGAATTTGTGAACTGTGCCAGATCTCATGATGATTTTCTCATCTTTTTAGGAGCATATCATGTCTTGTCTTTATGTCAGAGCCATCATTTTTGTCAGAGCTGTCGTCTTTTATGTTAGAGTAATTATGGCCAGCTGTATAGGTAGATTTTGAACTGCATAAGGCCTCATGAAGCTTCCTGAGCCGCATGAAGCTTTCAGAGCTGCATGAAGCTCCCAGGGGTTTTGAGCCGCATGAAGCTTCCTATATTTTGTGCCGTATGAAGCTTCCTGTGTTTTGTGAGCCACATGAAGACCCATAGCAAAAAATCATTCTTTTCCATGCTTCTACACATATGAATGGGGCCTTGGTAGAGGTGCTGGTACTTGGGCTGGTGGTGGAGATAGGGGTCTATTAAGTGGGACCATCACGTCTTGTCTCAATAGCTCATATTGCTGCCACTGAGCCCGTAATAAAGTATCAAGGAACCGATTGGTATCATCTCCAGCAATCGGGGGCATAGGCATCTGCGGTCCAGCTTGAGGTAGATTCTAATGAAGAGGTGGTAGAGTATACCCTCCCTGAGGTGCAGGAGTCTGCTGATCAGGCTGAACTAAATAGGGTTCAGAGGCTTGGAGATGCTAATTAGTAGATGGAGTCGTCTGGTCTTGCTGGAAAGGCATGGTTGAGGTTACCATAGGGTACTGTGAGTGAATTTGCTCCTCTTGGGCTGCCGAGTCACCCGAGGTGATGGCAAGTGGGGAAATGCTAACGCTACGAAGATCCATTTTCTGGCATGAGATATAAAATTTTTGTTAGAACAGTTTCAAGCTATATGCAAGTCAAGCAGTCAATGAGAGTTTGAAGAGGAATCAAGGAAGGTATCAAACATGTTGATGAGACTCCTAATTTCTAAACCTATATGCAGGCTCGTATCAGCACAATTATGTAGACGATACGATATGCTCTAACTTGTATGGGCCACCACAAAAATATGTCACGCCCCAGTCCCAAATACGTAGGACTAGGCATATAAAACATGCCAGCTGCATGCATACGAAGAATACTCCAATATGTGGAATCCTCGTACGCATACATAAGCTGTAAATCACAGGCCAATCACAAATAACTATATCTCATCCACAAATTACAAGAGAAAATGATAGTCCAGATAGTATCAAATAAAAGAATCAAAAGATAGATAGCCAGGTGGAAACAAATCCACTACCAAACAGCTATGAATATAATCTAAGATACTGGAGTCCAACCTCCAAAAATAAATGAAAGATACAAGTAAGGAAAGAATCAGGCATCGTCAGAGGGTAAGATGTCCTCGGTAGGAAACGAAGGAGCTAAATCGAGTCCGTACTCCTGGGGCAATCCTGACCATCCACACCTGGAGATATCACCAGGTCCTCAGCGGGATATAACAAGATACAGAAAAAACATATCGTATAAACTGAATATGAACTGCTCACAATATTCGGACCATAACATGGTTCAGCACTTTAAATCGAAGCAGTGAACCACACCTACAACCAAACAAGGACAAGGTGTGGCACACTAGTTCATGACAAAATATTGTTCCAAGCCATGAATCATATAGTTGTAATGCCTGTGGTTCGTATTACGTATTTTTGGAATACGTGTACGTATTTTATCTTGTATTGCATGATTCCTTGCTTAGCTTTTCTTCATGGCTTGGTTTATTCTTGGGTTGGTTCGGCTTGGCTTGGTTTGCTTTGGTTCATCATGAACCAAAGGTGAACCCCTACCTACCTACCACCACCATTAGTATTTATTAACCCATTCTCCTTTCTCTCTCCTCATTACTCTTCTTCTTCTCCACCATAACTTCTTTACCTACCAGAGAGAGAGAGGTCTAGGCAAGTGCAACTTGCTTCATGGAGGAACTCTAATTTTATTGTTCCATTCTCTCCTTTACAGCATTCTAACATACTTTAGTACTTGGCATTTTTACCTTCCATGGCCAGATTCTTGTAGATCTCAGTTTATCTTATTTTTGGATTTCTTGGGTTTTGATCTACTTAATATTGTTATTTCTAAGTTTTGATGCTTCCATGTTGTAGAGAATTTCGTTCTGTCCCATTTTGACCTATAGAAGTTCGAATTTGGACTCTGGATGAAGGTTTTATGGAGCTTGGAAGCATGGGTTCATGGTATTCTTCTTCTCGGAAATTTGGAGAAGAAGAACAGTTCTCTGGCCGCATGGCAGTACTTGACCGTATGAACCTTCATGCGGCAAGTCGCTCTCAACCGCATGGACCCTTGTTCCACGAGCCGCATGGATCTTTGCTCTGCGAGCCGCATGAACTCGGGTCCGTTCCAGCCGCATGAGAACCCCTCCCCCGCGAGCCGCATGGCACCTATTTTCTCCTGACCACATGCGCCCTTGACTGAACCTAGCCGCATGGGCTTCTAACTGAGCCGCATGCGCCTCCTTCTATTCCTAACCGCATGGGCTGCTCCCGCCCTCTGTCGCATGAGCTGCTCCCGTATGGATTCCTTCCTTGGCTGCATATGCCTGAGCCGTATGGCTTTTCCATAGACTTGTATTCTATGATTGAATTACTATTATTTGATTTTTACTGATAACTCATGTCTTGTAACCTCAGCATAAATTGGGTCTCCTGGTTGAATGCTTGCACTATGATGTCATGTACATGTACCATGAACACGGTAGTGACCAGCAGTGGTATACTCTTGATACGTAATATGACCTGATGGTGGCCCGTCGTGGCGCACTCCTGACAAGTAAACTTGACATGATAAACTTGGCATATCTTGATAAGCTGTTGCGACGGCTACCTGACATGACATAACCTGTATAAATAACCTGGACACCGTGGGCGATTGTGCTTGTACAAATAATCTAGTCCTGTCTTGCATCATGTCTAGGATGGGACTCCTGAGTACCACGGTCAGGAGTACCTACTGAAATGGACTAAGGCTAATAACTAGATTAATACATTAGTCATTAAGAGATCTCCCAGCTACAGGCAATCCCGTTACCTGGGCACGCTTGGGATCTGTAGCCTACCGTCGAGTAGGGCACATTTCCAGCACACTGTCATGTGTTGCACCCTTCAAGCTACTTAAGGGTACATGCGTTTCCTGGACGATGTACCCACCTAAATTCAACCCCTAATTTTCAACCTGGGTAACCTGGATGGTCTGCAGGGCTTGCGACTGTGAAATAATCTCACTGCATCTTGTTAGTAACTAGGCCTGTGATAACCCTAGCTAGTTAAAGTATCAAGCCGTACTTGTTGCTTGGCCGTGATTGATTGAATGAGGAACAACCTGTCTAGCCTTGTCTTGATCCTGTACAATATTGCTACCTGTCCTGATTTCTTATAATTATCTTGCCGATAAATGGTGGGAAACCAAGTTCCGTTCAGATGAAGGGTTACAACCCCGGTCCTTGTTTGGTTTACGGGTTGTAACCTGGCTATCCGAATAGTTCCATGGTTATCTCGTCGTATATCATCCTGATCTTATATTTCTATATTCTATTTATTTATTTATATGCTGTGCTAATTGCTGGTTTTAGTTCCTAAGTGAAGCTTCCTTTGTGGCACTTGCTCTTTCTGGGATCTGACCCAGCTGATTTTGTATGGCCAGATTTTAGAGCAGCCCCGGAGGATCAACCGACTTTCCACCCCGATGGTGACCACCAGGCGTAACTAGGGCATCGAGTGGGTTATTTTTGGCTCTTCCACTCTATTGGAAAAAAAATTATTCTTTTGAGGCGTTTAGCTGACGAGCACCTGTTTAGCTCGATTGCACTTTACTTACTGTCTGCCTACGGGCTGTAACATGATTGACAGATCCTAGAGTTGATCATGTATGACTAAACTCTTGCTAGTCCTAACATTTTGTAACGACTAGCTTCATGATCAGCTGAATATGTAATATTTGGGATGCCTTATTATTGTATATTTAATGATCATACATCTTGTGACTTTTACCTACTTGCTGGTGATTGAGATACTAGACTTGTTCATGACTATAGGAGACTGTTGGCTTGTAGTAAACCCTCATGTATCTAGACAGCCTTGACCGTATAGCGAGATGGATTCCATTTTATATACGTAGCTGGCTATGTCTGCCCCCGCTCTCCAGTATTCTGGTTCTAGGGCGTGACATGGTTTAAGTGGTGGCCCATGCAGGTCTTGTAAATCAAGATATGTGAGGGTTTACCGAATAGATGTCTCAATCAGTATTCGCCCTTGATCTCTGCTCGTATCTTTTGAATCCCTGGATTCTTGTCCTGATCATATGCTTGTATCGTTGATCTGTCCTGGTCCTTCCTTATTGTTCTCTATGTCGTCTTCTTCAGCGACATCGTTCCTGGACCTGCCGGTCAGCGAGGCGGAGCACCTCTCGTGGACTAGCCGCAACCCGGGGATCAAGCCCAGCATTCCGGAGTAGCCTCCAGAGTCGTGCCTATTGAAGGGAAACCACCAGTCCAGCCAGTTCAGCCTGCCGAGCCTGATGATGGCACTTTGGTAGGTCTCATCAGGACCCTGATAGCTTCTCAGGATCGTAGAGGAGACGCCTTGCACCAGGCAGTGGCAGATGCTTTGACCAGAGGCGGTCATCCAGGGAACAGCGCGGCCAACAGCTTCAAGCGCTTGAACCCTCTATTCTTCGACGGTAGTGAAGATGCTATCACTGCAGATGCTTGGCTTTAGGACATCGAGGTGATTCTAGAAGCAGCCAGGACCCCAGAGAATGAGAAGGTAGCCGTGGTATGCTTGCAGTTATTAGATCTTGCCCGCAGCTGGTGGACGGCTCAGGCTATTGGATTAGCAGCACCCATTGCTTGGGCGGTATTCAGAGAGAGATTCCAGACCAAGTATTTTGATGATGTAGCTTGGTATAATCTACAGACGAGGTTCACCAATCTGAAGCAGATGGGCAGGACGGTCGACGAATATACGGTCGAGTTTTCGAGGCTCAGTCGGTTTGCTCCCACCTTGGTGGCAACCGAGTATGATAGATCCCAGCGATTTCAGCAAGGGCTTCACTTGGAGATTTTGTCGGCAGTTGAGCAGTTTGAGCATCAGACTTTTGATGCAGTCTTGAGAGCAGCTAGGAGGCATGAGTATACTTCCCAGAGGATTGTGGATAGGGCCGGAGGTCGAAAGAGATCCCACGGCCAGATGAATCAGTCTTCAGCCCCAGCCCCGGCAGCCAGGGCTTTGACCATTGGAGCTCCGAGGCGAGTGGCCTCAGTGACGTCGGTTCAGCATTCAACCCCGACGTACCCTCAGCAGCAGAAGCAGAAGCAGTCTTTCGTAGTGGGATGTTCTCATTGTGGGAAGCCAGGCCATGTAGTGGCAGAGTGTCGCAGGGCACAGGGATTATGTCTGGCTTGTGGAGCAGCAGACCATAGGGTTGGATCCTGCCCGAATAGGGGTGGTTCATCATCGTCCAACCTTTCTAGCTCTTCGGTGAGAGGACCAGCACCGGTCCAGCAGCAGCAGTATCCATTGTCGAGGCCCTTGCCACTTCAGTCCCAGGCGTTCCAGCAACAACACCCCCAGCAGCATGCTCAAGCCCAAGCCTTGAGTCAGAATAGGCAGCGAGGATTTCAGCAGAGGGGACCAGCACCCCGAGGGCAAGGTCAGGCTATGGTGATGACCGCAGAGGAAGGATTGGCACTAGGAGAGGTAGTGGCAAGTACTATTCTTGTCAACTCCTTTCCAGCTTCAGCTTTATTTGATTCTGTTGCATCGTATTCTTTTATGTCTGCACGATTCGCGACACGGGTAGGATTGGAGCCCGAGTCATTATCAGTAAGGCTCAATATACTTACTGGTAACGGACTTGTGGGAGTCGATAGAGTGTTTTCCTCGTGTTGGATCGTAGTTAGCGGTAGGGAGTTCCCCGCTAGATTGATAGAGTTTCCGATGGCCGACTATGATGTGGTCCTAGGGATGGATTGGTTGAGGAACCAGTATGCTAGAATAGACTGCCACATTGGCAGGATTATTTTTAGCATTCCCGGAGAGCCAGAGTTTTTCTTCTCCCGAGGCTAAGTTGAACCTTCTCCTCCAGTATTGCGGATGGTAGTAGCAGCAGTACAGTTGCCTCGGATAGTCGAAGAGTTTTCAGATGTTTTCCCAGAAGAGCTTCCAGGGATGCCGCCAGAACGGGAGATCGAGTTCACCATAGACTTGATTCCTGGGATAGCCCCAGTATCAGAGAGAGTCTACAGGATGGTGCCGTCAGAATTAGAGATCTTGTACAAGATGATAGAAGAACTTTGAACCAAGGGATTCATTCGTACTAGTGGATCGCCTTGGGGAGCCCCGATGCTTCTTGTGAAAAAGAAGGATGGTACATCTAGGTTATGTGTTGATTATCGTACCTTGAACTCAGTGACAATCAAGAACAGATACCCTCTTCCGAGAATAGATGACTTGTTTGATCAGCTCAAAGGGGCAGCAGTATTCTTGAAGATCGACTTGCGCTCAGGATATCATCAGATCAGAGTCAGAGAGCAGGACATCCCGAAGACAGCTTTTAGGTCTAGGTATGGGCATTGGGAGTTCCTAGTGATGCCATTTGGAGCGACCAATATGCCGGCTGTATTCATGGATCTCATGAATCGTATTTTCATGCCTTATTTGGATCAGTTCGTGATTGTGTTTCTGGATGATATCCTGGTCTATAGCAGGAGTGAGGCGGAGCATGAGCAGCATCTCCGTGTGGTTCTTCAGATTCTCAGGGAGCACCAGTTGTATGCTAAGTTCAGTAAATGCGAGTTCTGACTTGATCGCATTTCGTACTTGGGTCACATCATCACTCGAGGAGGAGTAGAAGTGGATCTCCAGAAGATTGTGGCTATTGAGTCATAGCCGGTGCCCAGCACAGTTGTAGAGGTTCGCAGTTTTTTCGGATTGGCCGGCTACTTCTGGTGATTTGTTTCAGACTTTACCCCGATCTTGGCACCATTCACCCAGTTGACCCGCAAGTAGGTGCAGTTTGCTTAGACAGCAGAGTGCCAGGATTTATTTGAGAAGTTGAAGCGAGGCTTGTTGACGGCTCCCATTCTCATACTTCCAGATAGAACTGGAGGATTCTCAGTATATTGTGATGCTTCAGGCAGAGGCTTGGGATGTGTTCTGATACAGCATGGGAAGGTAATAGCTTATGCATCACGACAACTTCGTGATCATGAGAGGAATTACCCAACCCATGACTTGGAGCTGGCAGCAGTAGTGTGTGCACTTAAGTTGTGGAGGCACTACTTGTACGGAGATAGTGTAGAGATTTTCACCGACCACAAGAGCCTGAAGTATGTTTTCACCCAGAAGGATCTTAACATGTGTCAGAGGAGGTGGCTGGAGCTTCTTATGGATTATGATGTCAACTTGCAGTATCATCCCGGAAAGGCCAACCTCGTTGCAGATGCATTGGACAGGAGAGCCGGAGTTTATTTCCTAATAGCACAACCGGAGCTATTAGCAGATCTTCAGAAGATGGGTATTGAAGTTGTTCTCCCTTCCAGCATGGCATTGATGGCCAGCATGCAAGTTCAGTCCGCCATAGTCGAGAGGATCCGGATGGCGCAGTCAGCAGATTCCAAGCTTCAGCGACTTAAATCAGAGTGTGAGGCAGGGCGGCGACCAGAGTTATGTATTCATGACGGTACACTTAGGCATGGTAAGCGTCTTTGTGTACCCAGTGGTGATATCAGACAGAAAATCATGGCAGAGGCTCACAGTTCGCAATATTCCATTCATCCTGGTGGTACGAAGATGTACCGTGATATCCGTCAGCACTTCTGGTGGAATGGCATGAAGAGGGAGATAGCTCGGTTTGTCTCTCGTTGTTTAGTCTGCCAACAAGTTAAGGCTGAACATCAGAGGCCCGCTGGACTTCTTCATCCCTTGCCGATTCCAGAATGGAAATGGAAACATGTGACCATAGATTTTGTGACCGGATTGCCTAGGTCCCCAGCTGGTCGAGATGCTATTTCGGTTATAGTTGACAGGCTCACGAAGGTAGCTCACTTCCTCCCGTTCAGAGTTGGTCAGTCGACAGCTCAGTTAGTAGAGATGTACCTCAGACAGATTGTCAGGTTGCACGGAGTGCTAGTCAGTATCACCTCGAACCGAGATTCAAGATTCACGTCCCACTTTTGGCGTAGCCTGCAGAAGAGTTTGGGAACTCGTCTCTAGTTCAGTTTAGCATATCATCCGCAGACAGATGGTCAGTCGGAGCGTACAATCCAGACTCTTGAAGATATGTTGAGATCTTGCACACTCAACTTCGGTGGTTCATGGGAAGATCACCTGTACCTGGTGGAATTCTCGTACAACAACAGCTTCCAGGCCAGTATCCAAATGGCACCGTTCGAGGCACTGTATGGTAGGAAGTGCAGATCCCCGTTAGCCTGGGATGATATTGGAGAGAGGCAGATGCTTGGTCCAGAAATGATTGCCCATACAGTTGAAGTGGTCAGAAGAGTCAGGGATCATCTTCGAGTTGCCCAAGATCGCCAGCGCCATTGGGCCAATTCTCATCGGCGCCCTCTCGAGTTTTCTGTCGACGACCATGTATTCCTGAGGATTTTGCCTAACCGTGGCGTCATTCATTTCGGCGCACGAGGAAAGCTTAGTTTTAGGTATATAGGACCATTCGACATTCTGGAGCGAGTAGGAGATGTATCCTATCGTCTCGCTCTTCCGCCGCCGCTACGTGAGGTGCATGACGTGTTCCATGTATCCCAACTACGACGGTATATCCCGGACCCGAGCCATATCCTAGATCATTCGGAATTGGTTGTTGGTACCAACCTTTCGTATGAGGAGAGGCCCATGTCTATATTGGACCGAAGAGAGAAGACGCTCAAGAACAAGACTATCAAGTTAGTCTGAGTCGCTTGGGGTCATCACTCTTTGGGTTAGTCAACGTGGGAGCGTGAGGATGATATCCGATCGCGGTATCCTAACTTGTTTGACTCGTGAGGTATAATATCTTCCTTATGCCCCATGCCTTCGATTCCTTGCTTGAATGAGTGATTGCTTGCCTAGTTATAGGTTGTATGTGATTAATATAGCTTGTCCTCGTCTCTCTAGCCTCTTAATTAAATTTCGAGGACGGAATTCTTTTAAGGTGGGTAGAGTTGTAATACCCGTGGTTCGTATTACGTATTTTTGGAATATGTGTGCGTATTTTATCTTGTATTGCATGATTCCTTGCTTAGCTTTTCTTCATGGCTTGGTTTATTCTTGGGTTGGTTCGGCTTGGCTTGGTTTGCTTTGGTTCAACATGAACCAAAGGTGAACCCCTACCTACCTACCACCACCATTAGTATTTATTAACCCATTCTTCTTTCTCTCTCCTCATTACTCTTCTTCTTCTCCACCATAACTTCTTCACCTACCAGAGAGAGAGAGGTCTAGGCAAGTGCAACTTGCTTCATGGAGGAACTCTAATTTTATTGTTCCATTCTCTCCTTTACAGCATTCTAACATACTTTTGCACTTGGCATTTTTACCTTCCATGGCCAGATTCTTGTAGATCTAAGTTTATCTTATTTTCGGATTTCTTGGGTTTTGATCTACTTAATATTGTTATTTCTAAGTTTTGATGGTTCCATGTTGTAGAGAATTTCGTTATGCCCCATTTTGACCTATGGAAGTTCGGATTTGGACTCTAGATGAAGGTTTTATGGAGCTTGGAAGCATGGGTTCATGGTGTTCTTCTTCTCGAAAATTTGGAGAAGAAGAACAGTTCTCTGGCCGCATGGCAGTACTTGACCGCATGAACCTTCATGCGGCAAGTCGCCCTCAGCCGCATGGACCCTTGTTCCACGAGCCGCATGGATCTTTGTTCTGCGAGCCGCATGAACCTGGGTCCGTTTCAGCCACATGAGAACCCCTCCCCCGCGAGCCGCATGGCACCTATTTCCTCCTGACCACATGCGCCCTTGACTGAACCTAGCCGCATGGGCTTCTAACTGAGCCGCATGCGCCTTCTTCTATTCCTAACCGCATGGGCTGCTCCCGCCCCCAGCCGCATGAGCTGCTCCCGCATGGATTCCTTCCTTGGCTGCATATGCCTGAGCCGCACGGCTTTTCCATAGACTTGTATTTTATGATTGAATTACTATTATTTGATTTTTACTGATAACTCATGTCTTGTAACCTCAGCATAAATTGGGTCTCCTGGTTGAATGCTTGTACTATGATGTCCTGTACATGTACCATGAATACGGTAGTGACCCACAGTGGTGCACTTTTGATACGTAACATGACCTGATGGTGGCCCATCGTGGCGCACTCCTGACAAGTAAACTTGACATGATAAACCTGACATATCTTGATAAGCTGTTGCGACGGCTACCTGACATGACATGACCTGTTTAAATAACCTGGACACCGTGGGCGATTGTGCTTGTACAAATAATCTAGTCCTGTCTTGTATCATGTCTAGGATGGGACTCCTGAGTACCACTGTCAGGAGTACCTACTGAAATGGACTAAGGCTAATAACTAGATTAATACATTAGTCATAAAGAGATCTCCCAGCTACAGGAAATCCCGTTACCTGGGCGCGCTTCGGATCTGTAGCCTACCGTCGAGTAGGGCACATTTTCAGCACACTGTCATGTGTTGCACCCTTCAAGCTATTTAAGGGTACATGCATTTCCTGGACGATGTACCCACCTGAATTCAACCCCTAATTTTCAACCTGGGTTACCTGGATGGTCTGCAGGGCTTGCGGCTGTGGAATAATCTCACTGCATCTTGTTAG
Source organism: Iris pallida (assembly GCA_029216955.1). NCBI lineage: Eukaryota > Viridiplantae > Streptophyta > Magnoliopsida > Asparagales > Iridaceae > Iris > Iris pallida. The sequence goes on from JANAVB010043419.1 coordinate 19,311,604, forward strand.
TAACTAGGCCTGTGATAACCCTAGCTAGTTAAAGTATCAAGCCGTACTTGTTGCTTGGCCGTGACTGATTGAATGAGGAACAACCTGTCTAGCCTTGTCTTGATTCTGTACAATATTGCTACCTGTCCTGATTTCTTATAATTATCTTGCCGATAAATGGTGGGAAACCAAGTTCCATTCAGATGAAGGATTACAACCGCGGTCCTTGTTTGGTTTACGGGTTGTAACCTGGCTATCCGAATAGTTCCATGGTTATCTCGTCGTATAACATCCTGATCTTATATTTCTAGATTCTATTTATTTATTTATATGCTATGCTAATTGCTGGTTTTAGTTCCTAAGTGAAGCTTCCTTTGTGGCACTTGCTTTTTCTGGGATCTGATCCAGCTGGTTTTGTATGGCCAGATTTCAGAGCAGCCCCGGAGGATCAACCGACTTTCCAGCCCGATGGTGACCACCAGGCGTAACCAGGGCATCGAGTGGGTTATTTTTGGCTCTCCCACTCTATTGAAAAAAAATATTCTTTTGAGGCATTTAGCCGACGAGCACCTGTTTAGCTCGATTGCACTTTACTTACTGTCTGCCTACGGGCTGTAACATGATTGACAGATCCTAGGATTGATCATGTATGACTAAACTCTTGTTAGTCCTAACATTTTGTAACGACGAGCTTCATGATCAGCTGAATATATAATATTTGGGATGCCTTATTATTGTATATTTAATGATCATACATCTTGTGACTTTTACCTACTTGCTTGTGATTAAGACACTAGGCTAGTTCATGACCATAGGAGACTGTTGGCTTGTAGTAAACCCTCATGTATCTAGACAGCCGTGACCGTATAGCAAGATGGATTCCATTCCATATACGTAGCTGGCTATGTCTGCCCCCGCTCTCCAGTATTTTGGTTCTGGGGCGTGATAATAGTACACAACCATATGGAAAAGTACATATACCTACGGATAAAGGTCATCTAACCATTCTAAGTGGAATGCATTTTAAGAACAGCTCATGGTCGCATGACTACCGGGTCAAGTCAGGAAAATACTAATGCAGTATAGTACCTCAGTAGCAAGTCATAACACCATATACCATTCTTCGGTATCGAGCGAGTCTATAGCATATAGTCTACCTATCGTTCCTCAGTAGCGAGCGAGTCTACGATAGATAGGGTGGTAGTCAACTTCCAATCATGTTCTCCCCGCCCAATGCCAACTCATAACTGCTAAGTCTTCTAGCATGCAACTCTATTAGCAGTTATTTCCTTAAGCACGTCCTCACGTATCGGTGGCCAGCCAACTACGCAAGTTTGAGACCTATATGAGACTCGTGACTCGTGTAGCGCATGTGTCAAGGCCACTAAATGCATCACAACATAGCGTAGACTTTTTAACTTTAAGTCGATGCATAATATTAAAGTAATAGGAATAAAACTAAACATTTAATTGCATAAAATATATCAAGGCAAAAAAGACAATAAGTAAGAAAATAAAACTAAATCAGCATGTTAAATGATAGTAAATAAGCAGAATATAATGGCAAGGTATCTTGCCTGAGGGTGGTACGAGATGTAGCAAAATCCAACAGTCAGAACCGTCAACACGAAAGTCAAAAATCCACAAAGAGCTCTGGATGCTGAAACAAACATCACGAACAAGTTTGGTATAAAAGATATGTCTAGGAAACGCATGTCCAAAAGTTCAATTCTGGAACAGGAGCAAAATCGTAATTTCGGGTCAAAACGATGTCCGCCGTTGGACCCATTTTGCACCGAAATGCGTGCCAGTATCTATGGTCTCTAAAGTCGTCAAACTATATGTCTACGGATTCAGTTTGAGAAGATGAACCCAATGGTATATCCAATTTTGGATTCTGTTGAGCCGTGCACAAATTCGCCCGTTAGAGCGGGTCGTGGGCCCGCCAAATAGGCGTTCCGATCGACCTTCTCGGAATCGGACCAGACTTGTCACACAGGACCAAAATTTTGATACGGTCCTGTTGGCGCAAGTTTTGTCTCGATACGACGAGCGTACACGAAGTTATGGGCTAGTTTACAAAAGGTCGATACGTGGGTATCTTGACGGATACGTACTGATTTCGTCGCGCTCACACAACAAAATTGAGTTCCGTCAGTTCCCACACATCGACAACATCCATAGGCGCCTTTCGATGCGTATAGTGCTTGACCACGTCGCCCGGTTTGTCGGGGCGCACGACATATCGGTGAGATTTGTTGAAATTCACTATTTTAAAAACCAAGTTTTTTTTCTAAACTTTGAGGTTGTTTTAACAACAACATACTAAATGAAAAACAAAACTAAACGATGGATTTCTATCTCGTATAGGTTGTCTATACATCCTTTCCAATAGAAATTCTTAAACTGTTAATGGTTTGGCAAGAACTGCCTTCCAAGTTAGGATATTGGGCTGTTCTAATACTCTATTCTTGTGCAGAGTTTTACTCGACTTCGGGTCGATTTTGCGGACAGGCTCTGTATAGGAGTTTACGGAATAAAAAATCGAGGAGTATAAACGAAGAAAGACAAATAAGAAGGGGGTACCTTGGCGGATGACCCTGGCGGACTGCTGTGTGAGGCCGACGGTCAGCGGTGGTGTGCGCGGTGTCAACGGCGAGGTCCGACGCCCTCGCGACGTGCAAGCGGTCCTGGTGACGGGGCTGTGATCTCAGGATGGGTGTGGTGTTGAGATCGATTAGGGTTTTCCTGCCCCCTTCTATTCCTCGCTGTGTATTTATAGACGCTCCTCTATATTGCTTATCGGGTTTCCCTTATATAGGGGTCTCGGGAGAAAATATAAGGAATGACCAACTCGTCAGATCTTGCTGATCTCACGAGAAACTGATTTCATCTCCCTTTTTTTTCTAATTCATATATATATATATATATATATATATATATATATATATATATATATATATATATATATATATATATATATATATATATATATTAAAAAATAAAAAAATAAAAATAAAATATATATATATATATATATATATATTAGAGATTTATTTTATAATTTAACTAGATTATTATAAGTGCATATATATATATATATATATATATATATATATATATATATATATATATATATATATATATATATATATATATATATGCACTTATAATAATCTAGTTAAATTATAAAATAAATCTCTAAATCTCCAAAAATATTTTAAAATATTTGAATACCTATTTGGTAAAATTTTACCTTTTATGACTATAACAAGATTATTAACCCAATTATTAATTCAAACACCAACATTAAATACTGCAAATTTTAAATAACTAAATAAATAATAATAAAAAAATCCTAAAATATTTCTAATATGGTTTAGTAAAGGTTTTGTACCACAAAAATAATATATATGTACTACCATATAGAATAGCAGTCTCTTGCTATATCTTGATATTCACAATTCGTATAATAAATTCAGAAGGCTATTTAATAATTTAAAGCAAAATACTATAAATCTAAAATAAATTAATAAAAATTTATAAATTCTTAGGGGGATTATATTTCCAAATCATCCAATTTCATCTCTTCTCTTCTCTATCTAAAGTGTTCTGAGCTTTTACTTTCATATCTAAGCCTTTACGACTCTTAGCCAAGCCAGTATAGTTTCTGTTTAATCTAGAGTTTGGTGTTGAAGAGTTGTATCGGAGGTTGTATTTAGAAAATGTTCCAATTTTTCAATTGCCTTCTGGAGTCGGTCGTGCGTTCGTCACCAAGCACGGTATTGTGAAGTCGGTTGTGTACTTGTCACCAAGCACGGTGTTGTAAGAGTTGTAAGCACTCAGTTAAGCTTGTGCCATAGTAGATTAACAGCGAGCAAGAGTACTCGCGACTAGACTAGTCCTCTCAGAGGAAAACCAGTATATATTGCTGTGTCACTGAGTTTGAATTCTTGACTCTTACTTTACCGTATTTTATTTACCTCTTTTATCTGCCATAATATATAACTGCTTCATTAATTTTTTAACTGATAATTATTTCCGCTGTACATGCACACACTCTATTCACCCCCCTCTAGAGGTGCTCAACGGTCCTACAGTATCTGGAAAAGTTCTTATTTTTTCAGTTTTCTAAATAGTTTTTTCTCGTAAGTTTGCAATCAAATAACTTACTGTACAATAAATAAAACTTAATCTACCTGAAGGCTTTTCACCTCGTATATGTTAACAAGGATTGCTGGTAATTAGTTTTTTTAAATTACAAAGTATATGGTTCGAAAAATGCCTTCCAAGACAGCCTCGAAACTGTTTCGTTCAGGCGAATAAGCACAGATTTTTCGTCGAACTTTCGACAATTTATCAGGACGATCTGGGGTATCTAACTCGATCTAATTGATGTGGCTTGTAGTCCTATATGCCAAGCTCGCAACGAACCAATTGGCTCAAAATTTAATCATGGGGTGAAGGCGGAGGAGGAAGGTGAATATGAACGTGAACAGGGGGTTGTTCTGTTCGCTGTCAGTCTCGACGGTTGCGGCGGCCTCCGTCGTTGTTCCGGTGATTCAGGTGAACGGGGGCGCGCAAGGTGCTGGGAAATCTTAGGCGAATAGGTGCAGAATTTTGGGAGATGAATTTGTGGTTTCTTCCAAGAAAAATCTCGAAAGTTTGGGTTATATACTCGGCTGGAACGTGGGGTTAATCAGTTTCTAATCCTAATTAACCTAGGATTTGCATTAAGGTTAGATTTATTCTTATCCATGGTTGTAACAAGATTTTACCAAAGGTGCATTCAAATCTTGGAGGAATTTGAATTTGATCCATTCTAGAGGGAGGCTGGGTTCCCTTGCGGGAATAGGCGGTTACTGTTCACAATATGAACAGTAACTTTCTGGTTTTATTTTTAATTTTTTTCCTTTTTCTATAATACTTTAGGAAGCCTATTGAGTCAAGACAAAATGTTTTCTGTTAAAGGAAATTTTTCCTGTATATTGCCTTACCAATTATTTCAATGCAATAAACCCTTGGTTATTATAGAATGTTTAAGCACCCCCAATATGTATATATACGCCTTGATATATGTTTATATAGATATATAAACACATTTGCATGTGTACAATATATGTACATGTAGTACCTACAAGAAATTATATATATAAATTAACTATCAAAAAATTTCCTTATAACAGAAATTCCAATCCAATATTGTGGAGAAATTTGCTACAGATATAATTACTTAATAATTAAATTTCTAAGATTTTAAATAATACTAAGGGTAAGAATAGTAATAGTAATTTTATTTCTAACATAAAATGAAAATACACCAAACTACAAAATAATGAACAGTAGAAATACTTTAGGGTGAAAATTTAGGGAGGGGTTTTACAGCCTCATCGGATCCGAGATGCTGCCGGAGACCACCTCGGAGAAAGAGCGAGATGGAGGCTGCAGGGGCACGCCCGCAGGATCACCCGGCGCCACCGAGATGGAAGGCGATGCGGTCAACGCAGTACCGCCGACCTCCACCGGAGGTTGGCCACCGATCGAGACCAGGGGATCCAATCGCAGAGCGGAAGGAGACTCCTCCACCAAACGAGGAGGTTGAGCAAAAGGGAGCCGAGGGGACCGCAGGAGGAAGAACTGGGAGGGCCGAGCGGGGGGCGGCCATCCGCGGCCGACGAGAGAGGATGCGCCGGCGCAAATCCAACGAAAAGGCCAGAGAGCCCTGGAAGCGACCTCCGCCAAGGAAATTTCTACCAGGATGGTTGTTACGCCCCAGAACCAGAATACTGGAGAGCGGGGGCAGACATAGCCAGCTACGTATAATGAAATGGAATCCATCCCATTATACGGTCACGGCTGTCTAGATATATGAGGGTTTATCTACAATCTATCAGTCTCTTAAGGTCATGAACAAGCCTAGTGTCTCAATCACAAGCAAGTAAATAGAGTTACAAGATGTAAGATCGCCAAATATACAATAGTAAGGCGTCCCAAACATTACATATTCAGCTGATCATGAAGCTGTCGTTACAAATGTGAGGACTAACAAGAGTTTTAGTCATACATGATCAACCCTAGGTTGCCAATCATGCTACAGCCCGTAGGCAGACAGTAAGTAAAATGAAACTGAGCTAAACAGATGCTCGTCGGCTAAACGCCTCAAAAGAATAATTTTACAATAAAGTGGGAGAGCAAAAATAAACCCACTCGTTGCCCTGGTTACGCCTAGTGTCACCATCGGGCTGAAAAATGGTAGATCCTCTGGAGCTGCTCTGGTATCTGGCCATACAAAACCAGCTGGGTCAGACCCCAGAAAGAGCAAGTGCCACAAAGGAGGCTTCACTTAGGAACTAAAACCAGCAATCAGCACAAGAGTAATAATATATAGTAAGAGACCGTAAATTAAAAAAACATGACAGGTGAATATAAAAGACAATCTTGTACAGAACCAATAAAAGGCGGGACATATTGGAAAAGCATGACAGGATGATATACGATGAGATAACCATGGGACTATTCAGATAACCAGGTTACAATCCGTAAACCAAACAAGGACTGGGGTTGTAACCCTTCGTCTGAACAGAACTTGGATTCTCACCATTTATCGACAGGATAAATTAAGAAATCAGGACATGTTATAATCTTGATATTGAATTAAAGTAATACATGAGTAATCATGTCATAACCTTATACAGGATCAGGATGAGACAAGGCTGGACTAGACTCCATCCAATCAATCACGGCCAATCATTGCCTACGGTTTTCTACATTAACTAACTAGGGTTATCACAATCCTAGTTACTAGCAAGATGCAATGAGATTATTCCACAGCCACAAGCCCTGCAGACCATCCAGGCTATCCGGACGCAAATCAGGGATTGAATTCAAGTGGGTACATCGTCCAGGAAACACATGTACCCTTAGGTGACTTAGAGGGTGCAACACATGACAGTGTGCTGGAAATGTGCCCTACTCGACGGCAGGCTACAGATCCCAAGTGGGGCGCCCAGATAATGGGATTGCCTGTAGCTGGGAAATCTCTTCATGACTACTGTATTAATCTAGTTATTAGCCTTAGTCCATTTCAGTAGGTACCCCTGACCGTGGTACTCAGGAGTCCCCTCCTAGACATGATGCAAGACAGGACTAGATTATTTGTACAAGCACAATCGCCCACGGTGTCCAGAATTAATTATACAGGTCATGTCATGTCAGGTAGCTGTCGCAACAGCTTAACAGATATATCATGCCAGGTAATCATGTCAAGTGTACTAGTCAGAAGTGCGCCACAACGGGCCACTATCAGGTCATGTCAGGTTATTATGTCAGGAGTGCACCACTATGGGTCACTATCACGCCATGCTTAATTATCAATTCCAAACATATCAAATGAATTCATGATTTTCAAGTTCAGAACAAAAGGCGTAAGGATATAAAATGGATGTTAAATATCTAATAAAATATCAATATACAGGGCTATAAAAGAGCCATACGGCTAAGGCACATGCGGCCAGGAAAGGGTAAGACACATGCGGCCCAATTAGAAAGCGCATGCGGCCAGGGTCACTGGATCCCATGCGGCTAAGGCAAGGGGGCGCATGCGGCTGGAAGTGCAAGGCGCATGCGGTCTGGAAGATAGGAAACTCATGCGGCTGGGGGAATGGGTCTATGCGGCTCGAGAAGAAGCAACCCATGCGGCTGCGGGGAAGGGAACCATATGCGGCTCAGAAGGAAAGAGTACTCATGCGGCTGCGGAGAGCAATGCCTATGCGGCTGGGAGCAAGTGTGCATATGCGGCTCGCGAGTGTTGAGTTCATGCGGCTCAGGGTGAAGTCCTCATGCGGCTGGGTCAAGCAAGCTCATGCAGCCAGCGGGACGGGCGCATGCGGCTGCAGAGTTCAGAAACTTATGCGGCTGGGAATTGAGCGAGTTATGCGGCCATGAGTTCGGCCCTCATGCGGCCCAAGTACTTCCAGCCATGCGGCGTGAAGAGAATACTTGCCGCATGAATTATTCATGCGGTCAAGTCAAGCACAGTTTATTCTCCCAAATTTTAGAGAAGAAGAACACCATGAGAGCCAAGTCCTCAAGCTCCATAACTCCATCATCCGGAGCCTAAATTCGAACCATAGGTCAAAATGGGGTAGAACAAAATTTTCTACAACATGGAACCATCAAAACACAGAAATAACAAGATTAAGTAGATCAAAACCCAAGAAATCCGAAAATAAAATAAACTTAGATCTACAAGAATCTAGCCATGGAAATGAGAAATGCCAAGTACTAAAGTGCTTTAGAATGTAGTAGGAAAGAGAATGAAGTAATAAAATTGGAGTTCCTCCATGAAGCAAGTTGCACTTGCCTAGAGCTCACTCTCTCTCTGGTAGGTGCAGGAGTAAAGGGGAAGAAGAAGATGATTAAATGAAGAGAGAGAAAAGAGAATGGGTAATAAATACTATGGGTGGTGGTAGGTAGGGGGTTCACCTTGGTTCATGATGAACCAATAGTAGTCCCAAACCGAATCAAGCCAACCCGAACCAAGAATAACCAAGCCAAGGAAAGGCAATACAAGACAAAATATGTACACGTATTCCAAGAATACGCAATACGAACCACAGGCATTACAATGGTGATCCACATGCGGAGACTGGGAGCTCCGGAAGGGTAGTACGCCCATCGCCGCTCGAGGCAAAAGGCCATCGGCCCAGTTAAAACTGGGTCGATCGAGCGGAGAGAGACGGTCACAGCGTGGCGAGCGTCCTCTAGAGGAACAGGCGAAGGGACAACATGATCGAAAAGGTGAGGGGGAGGGGGGCGCCCGCCGACGCCATGGGCCGGGACGCTGTACGCAACGAAGCGGGAAAAACAAGCGCATCTAGGGCCGGCTTAAGAAATTATATATATATATATATAATATATATATATATAGTATATATATAGAGGAAGGATAGGCATCCCTACACTTTTTGCATCCCCAAACATCCCCCCTTTACACCGTTGGATGGTGCTTTAAGTCATCTAATCTTGACCGTGATTTACCAATGGTTAAGATTAGACTTAAAGCACATCCAACGGATGTGAACATGGGATGCATGGGGATGCAAAAAGTGTGGAGATGCCTATCCTTCCTCATATATATATATATATATATATATATATATCTATATATATAATATTATAGTATATATCTATATATATATATATATATAATTTTTATTTATATATAATAATATTTTTTATTTATATATATATATATATTTTTTATTTATATATATATAATATATATATTATATAATATATATATATATATAGATTTTTTATATATATATATATATATATAATATATATATATATAATATATATATAATATATAGATATTCCTTAAATATGGCGATAAATATATAAATCAAATTTCTAAAACTTCTAAAATACAAAAAATATCCTTTAGAGGATTTTAGTACAAAACCATTGTGCGACTTATCTAGGTACACTTAAAATGTAGCAATACTTGCTATCTTCAAAATCCTAATTAGATTATCAAGCTTATAAAAATACTGTAAATTTATATAAAAATTTAAAAATCTCTAAAATTGAGGGGGCTTACAGAACCAAACACAAGCTGAAGTAATTGAGATCGGGACGGTGTTACTGCAACTGACTTCGGGGAAGTCGCTGATGCTTCAGAGTGTGAAGCTGTACCTGCTATAGCCAAGAAACTGGTCTCAAAAAGTTACTCTGCAACGCAGGCTTGAGGATGGACATTGTAAACCTCCTGAATTTTAAAATATTTTTTTGTATTTCTATTTAGAAGAATTTTCTATTTTCAAGATAATTGGTATAATTCAAATTATGGTTTTATAAACTGATTTTTTTTTATATGATTTTGTTAATTATATATTATGAGTAACCTGGTTATTTAGTTAAATATTATTATTTTCATAATATGTATTTGTTATAATACGAGGAAAGCAGCTATTTTGAAATTATTAGAATATATATTGAGTGTGTGTGTGTGTGTGTGTGTGTGTGTGTGTGTGTGTAAAAAAAAAACATATATATTATACTTTTTTGTGTTTTAGAAATTTTGAATTATTACAAAGATGATAATAATAATAATAATTGTAAAATAATTTATAGTTTTTGGTAGAAATTGATATCTTAATTTTGAGATTGTTACTATGATTTCTTTTTTTTGGTTTTACTTTGGATTTAAAAACATATTAGCAATATTCTTAATTTATATATGTACATACATAAAGTTCATATTCTCGCGAGAATAAGGTTTATCTCGCGAGTTGTCATAACTCGCGAGATGAAAGCCCCTTGAAAACCCGATCAGGAACGTGGGGTCGAAAGGGGATTTTTCGAGAGTTAGAGTTAGATCTCAATCAAATCATAACCGATCGATCCAAATCTTTTCCTACAAAATCCTAAATCTATTCTCTTCCGGTTAACCCAAAACTTGGTACGAAATCGAATTTAAATTCAAGTTTAAATCAAATCAAAACCTATCCCAAAATTGATTCTAACCTTTTACGTATGAAACCTATTCTTCAAAGCTCGCTCATAACCCTGAAAATTTTCCAAACCAGTTCGGAGGCTTTACAGAGGTGCGTGTGCACCCCTGGTCATTCTTACCGCATGTGTCGCCGGGGGATCGCCACATCTACCCACAATAGCTGAAAAATACATAAACGGAGATAATCTCTGTTCAGAGAGAACATCTAGGTAACCCTATTGTAACCGATTTTCTTTCTTTCCAGTTATTTAATTCTCGATCTATCATTCCTATATATAGCCTAAGTAACCCCCTATGATTCCCATTAATTAGTTTTAATTAACTTTGTGTAGAAACCATTAAATTTTTATAAAAACTAAGAAATATTTGGTTCTCTGTAAATTAAAACAGGTTAGGGTCTTCCCAAACCCTAATTTGGAAGGCTCATTGCTGCTAGGTTGTTGGAAATTATAGGGAACTACCTAAACTACCTTACAGACAACCATATATGACATCAAAACGGTGTTCGTAGCTTTAATTTTTAATTACGAAATAATGAGATAAACCAGTTTGAAATCATAAAAATTAGTTATCAAAAATATTGAATTTCAATTTTACCGATGCGTCGTTTGTTCCGACAAACAAGACGACGTGGTCACAACCCATGAGCATTGAAAGAGGCGTATGGATGTTGTCTTCGTATGGGATTCGACGGAACCTAATTTCGTTGTGCGTGCGCGACGAAATCGAGACGTATCAGTCGAGATATCCCATATCGGCCTTCTATGGATATAGTTAAAAAATGATCGGTGACTTACAATGGTAAGGCAGAAGCATAATGTCACCATTTATTTGAATTATCGAGACTACGGGTTCACTGCAGCCAGCAGCGCACTGGCGTGGCATGATCCCCAAGTTGAAGTAATTTCGAGTAAGTGTAAGTTATCGAATGTTATTAAAACTGTCCTAGTTTTCCTACTCTGACTTTTGAGTTGTACGTTAATATTGGTAGAGCTAATATATAGAATATTCGATACAATATCATATTTGAGTCATAAAACCAAGGGTTTACCGCAGCCAGGTGTACACTAGCGATGCATAAATTTTTGGTAAAATGACTTCAGACATGATTACAGTTTTTAAAGCTATAGAGACACTAACAACGTATGAGCTTAGATTTTGATGAACTAGAACTGCTTGTGCCTTCCTTCAATCATAAATCTTGCGTACTTATATTTTTGGAATACCTGACTAATGCTACTGTTATAGCCTAGTTTTGTAAGCTTATACTTTATCGAGCTTGTTCAGGACATATGTTTTTTGGGGACGTCCACTAATATATTATCTATCAGAATCGTTGTAATATGGTCTGATCAAAATTAATGCACTGGATCACTCTTTATATGATTAGTACACATGGTCATGACCCGTACCTGCTTTTCGGGATGCGATTGCGTGCACAAACCAGCTACGTATCAAGCAGACTTCAGCCCAATCAAATACGTAACGATGTCCAGAATAGTGTATCATGTCTAAGATGGTAAGTTAAACTATATCTCAATCGCAAAAAGAATATAAAATAAGACTGAATATTATGGTTCATGGTCTGCAGCCCACTAGCTAGATATATCCGATTAGACTCCAAGAAATAACATGAGTCTATAAAGCTAGGCTAACAAGCAGAGTGCAAATAATGGATGTGAATATGTAATCATGAGAGATACCTGAGTCTGAAGTAATCAACTACCATCATGATCAGCTAACTAACTCCGTGCAATCAACTACCTGAAGAGATCATCAGGTCCTCAGGAAACTGGCAAGATACATAAAACATGTCTATCTAATAGTATATCATGCATAAATAAATCAGAATATAAATAAAAATGACTAAGCAACTATGAAAATGAATTGAGAATAACTACGCATAAATAACTGCTGGAAAGGAAACATGAAACATGATAAGAAACCAATCGAATACTGAAACGCTCGCCTCTAGTGTGGACTCGCAGGTTGAAACAAATAGCTAACCCTCTCCCCTAGTGTGGACTCACAGTTTGTTTCAAGGAATAACCCTCGCCACTAGTATAGACTTGATGTTTTGAACGAATAACTAACCTCGTCCTAATGTGGACTCGTAGGTAGTTTCAAGAAATCAACCCTCGCTTCTAGTGTGGACTCGCAGGTTGAGAAAACTTGAAATCAAAAAGTAGCAGATTAGTTATAATGCACTCATTCTATGATACGGTTGACTCAGTCAAGGTACAGTGAAAACAGATCCAATATTAACTATATAACAACCGTGAACACGGATATGTGAACAAGACAGTAAACTAGTATGCATGAAAGAAACTCACATCAACCATCATCCCAAGAACTAAATGATGACATGTAACAAAAGGAGAAGGAATTAGGCATGTAATAAACTGTAAAGAAAGGCAAGGTATACTTGCTTGGTGGTAGCACATAGAACCAACACTATATAGTCATCAATGAGCGACAAAAGTCAAACACTCACAACAGTCTTTGGAAACTGAAACAAATATTACCAACGTGTTCAGAATAGTCAAATTAGCTAGGATAGTCTACCCATAAGTTAATTTTGGATACATGGGCAAATGATATTTTGGGTCAAAATGATATCCGCCGGTGGACCCGCTTT